>CM051275.1:46320561-46413149 GCA_027921565.1 Artemia sinica
ATCGTAGAGAGCGGCGTGTTGAGGAGAGAAACTCCATTTTATATGTAATAATTTCTATTCGTTTTAAGTTTTAATGCTGCTCCTTACTTTCAGCTGAAATTTTTTTTTTTTATTTAATTTCTGATGAAGAATTTCGTATAGGAATCCTCGTAAATCCCCCACTGTGAAATTTCCCCTGAAAAACTCATCCCCTGGAAACTTCCCTCCCCATGGGAAATTCTACCTATGGAAAGTCCCTCCAGAAGATATCCCCCCCCCCAAAAAAAAACTGTATGCATACTTCCCAATAACAAATACTATACATAAAAAACAGGCAATTTTTATAACTTAGAGACCTTTCTCCAGGGGCTGTGGGGGGCCGTGTTACTTCCAAAAGCATAAGTATTCGGCCTTTAAACTATGCTGAACCAAATGGCCATCTCAAAATTTTTATGAGACAATTTTGAGAAGAGAAGAGGCGTGGGAGGGAGCCTAGCTGCCCTCCAATATTTTTGGCTACTTAAAAAGGGCACTATAACTTTTAATTTCCGTTCGAATGAGCCCTATCTCAATGTTTTAGGACCACTGGGTCGATATGATCACCCCTAATGGAAAAAATAAATAAAATAAACACATATCAGCGATCTTTCTTTTGGCAAAAAATACAAAGTTTCATATTTTTGCATATAGGAGCTTGAAAACTTTACAGTGGGGTTCTTTGGCACGCTGAATCTGATGGTATGATTATCATTAAGATTCTGTGACTTTTAGGGGGTGTTTCCCCCTTTTTTCAAAAATCAGTCAAATTTTCACAGGCTCGCAGCCATTGATTAGTAAGACTAAACCGTCTTTTTGAGTATCAGTCACTATTGAGTTACTAAGACTAATCCGTTTTTAACAGTTTCGGCTACTATTAAGCCAGGTCATTCCTTATTTATAGTTCGTAACCACGAACTGTTTGAAATGGACTGCATTATTAAAGAAATAATTGCTGCTGTCGAATTCCTTGGATGGCGAAACAAGGTACGCTTGAAATATGGACGCAGAAAAGAAGCGACAGTTACAAATTAGAAAGTCAAATTTAGAAAAATGAAGTATTTTACGATATGAGTAGAGTAGTAAGTTATACTTCTATAGAAGCTATAGGAATTACCATGCTATTCTATAGAAGCTATAGGAAAAACATTTCCATGGAAGCTCTACACCTTTTCAAAGAGAGTGAGTACCCCTCACATGGCCTTATACTTTGGGTGGATTATGTTCCTTCCTGTGCTATTTGGGGAGATTACGTTCCTTGACACCTTTCCAAGCAACGTGATTAAACATGTTTTAAAAATTGGATGCTACAATCGGAATTGTTTGATTGACATTTGCAAAAAGGGGATAAGGCCTTTGCGAATTGGACTCTATGAACGATATTAATTAATGTTTGAATAATAGGAGTGTGAATGATTCTAATTAGTGATTGGATAGTATGAAGGTGGATAAAAAAAGGACTAAACTGATTAGCAGTTAAGGTAACCCCGAAGGGGTTGTTAACTCAGGTAATTTGTTATAAATTTGAAATAACATCAATCTATGAAAATGGCTAACGATGATAGAATGACATTGTGAGTTGACCTAGCTTTACCTCTCCGATGTGGTCTGTATAATACACAAGTGATGTTTGAACAGTATTGTCAATTTAAAATAGGGTCTAACGTTTTAGTATACTAAAAAGTTGATACTAAGGGAGATGTACATGGTAAGAAAAGAATTTTAATAATGAAATTCAGAACAAACCTTAGAAATCCTTGCAAATCAAGTAGTAAGGTGTATGTGAGTACGAACCATCAAGGATCATAAGCACCAACGACCCTAACCGGCAGAGACATCAACTCCCCAAAGGTCCCTTATCCCCAAACTCGAAGGGCGCCCCCTCCCTCCAACTTTTTGGCCCCCCCATTTTTTTTTTGATGTTTTTAACACGATATATTTTTTTCAACTTTTTTTTTATAAGTCTTCGGATGATATGAAACAAACTTAAATTCAGTAGTGTTTTGTCGTGGTTTACCTTGCCACAGTTACATTCTCTTAATTTTTCAAAGTTCATTTTGAATTTCTTTCGTTGAAATGCAAGAGTTGGAATATTTCAGTAGTGTTTTGTCGTGGTTTACCTTGTCACAGTTACATTCTCTTGATTTTTCAAAGTTCATTTTGAATTTCCTTCGTGGAATGCAAGAGTTCGAATATTTCAGTAGTGTTTTGTCGTGGTTTACCATGTCACAGTTACATTCTCTTGATTTTTCAAAGTTGATTTTGAATTTCTTTCGTGAAATGCAAGAGTTGAAATATTTCAGTAGTGTTTTGTCGTGGTTTACCTTGTCACAGTTACATTCTCTTGATTTTTCAAAGTTCATTTTGAATTTCTTTCGTGAAATGCAAGAGTTGGAATATTTCAGTAGTGTTTTGTCGTGGTTTACCATGTCACAGTTACATTCTCTTGATTTTTCAAAGTTCATTTTGAATTTCTTTCGCGATGCAAGAGTTGGAATATTTCAGTAGTGTTTTGTCGTGGTTTACCTTGTCACAGTTACATTCTCTTGATTTTTCAGAGTTCATTTTGGATGTATTTCCTTGAAATGCAAGAGTTGGAATATTTCAGTAGTGTTTTGTCGTGGTTTACCTTGTCACAGTTACATTCTCTTGATTTTTCAGAGTTCGTTTTGGATTTCTGTCCTTGAAATGCAAGAGTTGGAATATTTCAGTAGTGTCTTGTTGTGCTTTACCTTGTCACAGTTACATTTTCTTGATTTTTCAAAGTTCATTTTGGATTTCTTTCGTTGAAATGCAAGAGATGGAATATTTCAGTAGTGTTTTGTTGTGCTTTACCTTGTCACAGTTACATTCTCTTGATTTTTCAAAGTTCATTTTGAATTTCTTTCGTGAAATGCAAGAGTTGGAATATTTCAGTAGTGTCTTGTTGTGCTTTACCTTGTCACAGTTACATTCTCTTGATTTTTCAAAGTTCATTTTGGATTTCTTTCGTTGAAATGCAAGAGTTGGAATATTTCAGTAGTGTTTTATCGTGGTTTACCTTCTCACAGTTACATTCTCTTGATTTTTCAAAGTTCATTTTGGATTTCTTTCCTTGAAATGCAAGAATTGGAATATTTCAGTAGTGTTTTGTCATGGTTTACCTTGTCACAGTTACATTCTCTTGATTTTTCAAAGTTCATTTTTGGATTTCTTTCGTTGAAATGCAAGAGTTGGAATATTTCAGTAGTGTTTTGTTATGGTTTACCTTGTCACAGTTACATTCTCTTGATTTTTCAAAGTTCATTTTGGACTTCTTTCCTTGAAATGCAAGAGTTGGAATACCATTTTTCGTTAAGTGTCAGAGAGAATAAATTCATTATAAACATCCTTTGTCAGATACATCAAATAAAATTGACATAATCTAAATTTCAGAATGAATAAATGCTTTAACAACATCCTTTATCGGATATGTCGGATAAAATTGACAAAATCTAAGTATCAGAGTGACTAAATCAACATCCTTTGCCAGATACATCGAATAAAATTGATAAAATATAAGTGTTAGATGAATAACTAATAAATGTTTTTTATATCAACATCCTTTGTCAGATACATCAAATAAAAGTGACAAAATCTAAATTTCAGAATGAATAAATTCATTATCAACATCCTTTGTCGGATATGTCGGATAAAATTGACAAAATCTAAGTATCAGAGTGAATAAATTTTTCTATCAACATCCTTTGTCAGATACATCAAATAAAATTGACAAAATCTAAATTTCAGAAAGAATAAATGCTTTAACAACATCCTTTATCAGATATGTCGGATAAAATTGACAAAATCTAAGTATCAGAGTGATTGAATTCTATATCAACATCCTTTTCTCGGATACATAGGATAAAATTGACAGAATCTAAGTGTCAGTGTGAATAAATTTTTTTATCAACATCCTTTGTCAGATACATCAAATAAAATTGACAAAATCTAAATTTCAGAATGAATAAATTCATTATCAACATCCTTTTGTCGGATATGTCGGATAAAATTGACAAAATCTAAGTATCAGAGTGAATAATTTTTTATCAACATCCTTTGTCAGATACATCGAATAAAATTGATAAAATATAAGTTTCAGAATGAATAAATTTTTTTATCAACATCCTTAGTCAGATACATCAAATAAAATTGACAAAATCTAAATTTCAGAATGAATAAATTCATTATCAACATCCTTTGTCGGGTATGTCGGATAAAATTGACAAAATCTAAGTATCGGAGTGACTGAATTCTATATCAACATCCTTTTCTCGGATACATAGGATAAAATTGACAGAATCTAGGTGTCAGTGTGAATAAATTTTTTTATCGGCATCCTTTGTCAGATACATCAAATAAAATTGGCAAAATCTAAATTTCAGAATGAATAAATTCATTATCAACATCCTTTGTCGGATATGTCGGATAAAATTGACAAAATATAAGTGTCAGAGTGAATAAATTTTTTTATCAACATCCTTTGTCAGATACATCAAATAAAATTGACAAAATCTAAATTTCAGAATGAATAAATGCTTTAACAACATCCTTTATCGGATATGGCAGATAAAATTGACATAATCTAAATTTCAGAATGAATGAATTCTATATCAACATCCTTTGTCGGATATGTCGGATAAAATTGACAAAATATAAGTGTCAGAGTGAATAAATTTTTTTATCAACATCCTTTGGCAGATACATCGGATAAAATTGACAAAATCTAAATTTCAGAATGAATAAATGCTTTAACAACATCCTTTATCGGATATGTCGGATAAAATTGAAATAATCTAAATTTCAGAATGAATAAATTCTATATCAACACCCTTTGTCGGATATGTCAGATAAAATTGACAAAATATAAGTGTCAGAGTGAATAAATTTTTTTATCAACATCCTTTGGCAGATACATCGGATAAAATTGACAAAATCTAAATGTCAGAATGAATAAATGCTTTAACAACATCCTTTATCGGATATGTCGGATAAAATTGAAAAAATCTAAGTATCAGAGTGACTAAATTCTATATCAACATCCTTTTCTCGGATATATCAAATAAAATTGACAAAATCTAAATTTCAGAATGAATAAATGCTTTAACAACATCCTTTATCGGATATGTCGAATAAAATTGTCATAATCTAAGTATCAGAGTGACTAAATTCTATATCAACATCCTTTTCTCAGATACATGGATAAAATTGACAAATTCTAAGTGTCAGTGTGAATAAATTCTTTTTTATCAACATCCTTTGTCAGATACATCAAATAAAATTGACAAAATCTAAATTTCAGAATGAATAAATTCATTATCAACATCCTTTGTCGGATATGTCGGATAAAATTGACAAAATATAAGTGTCAGAGTGAATAATTTTTTTTTATCAACATCCTTTGTCAGATACATCAAATAAAATTGACAAAATCAAAATTTCAGAATGAATAAATGCTTTAACAACATCATTTATCGGATATGTCGGATAAAATTGACATAATCTAAGTATCAGAGTGACTAAATTCTATATTAACATCCTTTTCTCAGATACACAGGATAAAATTGACAAATTCTAAGTGTTAGAGTGAATAAAGTTTTTTTTATCAGCATCCTTTGGCAGATATATCGGATAAATTTGACAAAATATAAATTTCAGAATGAATAAATTCATTATCAATATCCTTTGTCGGATATGTCGGATAAAATTGACAAAATCTAAGTATCAGAGTGAATATTTTTTTAACAACATCCTTTGCTAGATACATCGAATAAAATTGATAAAATATAAGTGCCAGAGTGAATAAATTTTTTTATCAACATCCTTTGTCAGATACATCAAATAAAATTGACAAAATCTAAATTTCAGAATAAACAAAGGCTTTAACAACATCCTTTATCGGATATGTCGGATAAAATTGACAAAATCTAAGTATCAGAGTGACTAAATTCTATATCAACATCTTTTTCTCGGCTACATAGGATAAAATTGAAAGAATCTAAGTGTCAGAGTGAATAAATTTTTTTATCAACATCCTTTTCTCGGATATATAGGATAAAATTGACAAAATCTGAATTTCAGAATGAATAAATTCATTATCAACATCCTTTGTCGGATATGTCAGATAAAATTGACAAAATCTAAATTTCAGAATGAATAAATGCTATAACAATATCCTTTATCGGATATGTCGGATAAAATTGACAAAATCTAAGTATCAGAGAGACTAAATTCTATATCAACATCTTTTTCTCGGCTACATAGGATAAAATTGAAAGAATCTAAGTGTTAGAGTGAACAAATTTTTTGTATCAACATCCTTTGCCAGATACATCGGATAAAATTGACAAAATCTAAGTATCAGAGTGAATAAATTCATTATCAACATCCTTTGTCGGATTATTCGGATAAAATTGACAAAATATAAGTATCAGAGTGAATAATTTTTTTATCAACATCCTTTGCCAGATACATCGAATAAAATTGACAGAATCTAAGTGTCAGAGTGAATAAATTTTTTTATCAACATCCTTTGTCAGATGCATCGAATGAAAATTGACAAAATTTAAATATCAGAATAAATTAATGCTTTAACAACATCCTTCATCGGATTTGTCGGATTAAATTGACAAAATCTAAATTTCAGAATGAATAAATTCTATATCAACATCCTTTGTCGGATATGTAAGATAATCTAAGTATCAGAGTGATTAAATTCTACATCAACATCCTTTTCTCGGATACATAGATTAAAATTGACAAAATCTAAGTGTTAGAGTGAATAATTTTTTTATATCAACATCCTTTGCCAGTTACATCGGATAAAATTGACAAAATCTAAGTGTCAGAGTGACTAAATTCATTATCAACATCCTTTCTCGGATATGTCGGATAAAATTGATAAAATTTAAGTATCAGAGTGATTAAATTCCATATCAATATCATTTTCTTGGATACATGGGATAAAATTGACAAAATCTAAGTATCAGAGTGAATAAATGCTTTATCAACATCCTTTAAATGCATTATCAGCATCATTTGTCGGCTATATCGGATAAAATTGACAAGAAAGACATGGAGTGTACACGGCGACGGCGCATACATAGTAAGAGAGACATGCAAAGTCGACATAGCTTTTTTTCATTTTTTAAGGATAATTTAGACGAGGTTACGTCTTCGCACGTTTCTAGCAAAGGATGTTGTTAAAAAAAATATTCACTCTGATACTTAGATTATGTCAATTTTATCCGACATATCCGATAAAGGATGTTGTTAAAGTATTTATTCATTCTGAAATTTAGATTTTGTCAATTTTATCCGATATATCTGCCAAAGGATGTTGATAAAAAAAAATTTATTCACTCTAACACTTAGATTTTGTCAATTTTATCTCTGATGTATCTGACGAAAAGGATGTTGATAAAGAATTTATTCACTCTGAACTTAGATTTTGTCAATTTTATTCGATGTATCTGAGCAAAGGATGTTGATAAAAAAAATTTATTCACTCTGACACTTATATTTTGTCAATTTTATCCGACATATCCGACAAAGGATGTTGATAATGAATTTATTCATTCTGAAATTTAGATTTTGTCAATTTTATTTGATGTGTCTGACAAAGGATGTTGATAAAAAAATTTATTCACCTGACACTTAGATTGTCAATTTACCTAGTATCTGTAAAGGAGTTGTATGATTTAGCACTGCTAATTATGACTTATTCGACATATCGATAAATGTTTAAGCATTTTTCATTCGATTTAGTTTGTCATTTATTATGTCTGCAAAGGATGTTGATAAAAAAAATTATTCACTCTGACACTTATATTTTGTCAATTTTATCCGACATATCCGACAAAGGATGTTGATAATGAATTTATTCATTCTGAAATTTAGATTTTGTCAATTTTATTTGATGTATCTGACAAAGGATGTTGATAAAAAAATTTATTCACACTGACACTTAGATTCTGTCAATTTTATCCTATGTATCCGAGAAAAGGATGTTGATATAGAATTTAGTCACTCTGATACTTAGATTTTGTCAATTTTATCCGACATATCCGACAAAGGATGTTGTTAATGCATTTATTCATTCTGAAATTTAGATTTTGTCAATTTTATCCGATGTATCTGACAAAGGATGTTGATAAAAAAAAATTATTCACTCTACACTTAGAATTTGTCAATTTTATCCTATGTATCCGAGAAAAGGATGTTGATATAGAATTTAGTCACTCTGATACTTAGATTTTGTCAATTTTATCCGACATATCCGACAAAGGATGTTGTTAAAGCATTTATTCATTCTGAAATTTAGATTTTGTCAATTTTATTTGATGTATCTGACAAAGGATGTTGATAAAAAAAATGTATTCACTCTTGACACTTATATTTTATCAATTTTATTCGATGTATCTGGCAAAGGATGTTAATAAAAAATTATTCAATCTGATACTTAGATTTTGTCAATTTTATCTGACATATCCGACAAAGGATGTTGATAAGAATTTATTCATTCTGAAATTTAGATTTTGTCAATTTTATTTGATGTATCTGACAAAGGATGTTGATAAAAAATTTATTCACACTGACACTTAGATTCTGTCAATTTTATCCTATGTATCCGAGAAAAGGATGTTGATATAGAATTAATCACTCTGATACTTAGATTTTGTCAATTTATCGACATGTCTGATAAGAGTTGTTAAAGCATTTATTCGTTCTGAAATTTAGATTCTGTCAATCTTATTTGATGTATCTGACAAAGGATGTTGATAAAAAGAAAATTTATTCAATCTTACACTTATATTTTATCAATTTTATTCGATGTATCTGGCAAAGGATGTTGATAAAAAATTTATTCACTCTAACACTTATATTTTATCAATTTTATCCGATGTATCTGCCAAGGGATGTTGATAAAAAAAAATTTATTCACTCTGACAGTTATATTTTGTCAATTTTATCCGACATATCCGACAAAGGATGTTGATATAGAATTTATTCATTCTGAAATTTAGATTATGTCAATTTTATCCGCCGTATCCGATAAAGGATGTTGTTAAAGCATTTATTCATTCTGAAATTTAGATTTTGTCAATTTTATTTGATGTATCTGACAAAAGGATGTTGATAAAAAAATTTATTCACTCTGACACTTATATTTTGTCAATTTTATCCGACATATCCGACGAAGGATGTTGATAATGAATTTATTCATTCTGAAATTTAGATTTTGTCAATTTTATTTGATGAATCTGACAAAGGATGCCGATAAAAAAATTTATTCACACTGACACTTAGATTCTGTCAATTTTATCCTATGTATCCGAGAAAAGGATGTTGATATAGAATTCAGTCACTCTGATACTTGGATTTTGTCAATTTTATCCAACATACCCGACAAAGGATGTTGATAATGAATTTATTCATTCTGAAATTTATATTTTGTCAATTTTATTTGATGTATCCGACAAAGGATGTTGATAAAAAAAATATATTCACTCTTGACACTTATATTTTATCAATTTTATTCGAAGTATCTGGCAAAGGATGTTAATAAAAAATTATTCAATCTGATACTTAGATTTTGTCAATTTTATCCGACATATCCGACAAAAGATGTTGATAATGAATTTATTCATTCTGAAATTTAGATTTTGTCGATTTTATTTGATGTATCTGACAAAGGATGTTGATAAAAAATTTATTCACACTGACACTTAGATTCTGTCAATTTTATCCTATGTATCCGAGAAAAGGATGTTGATATAGAATTTAATCACTCTGATACTTAGATTTTGTCAATTTTATCCGACATATCCGATAAAGAGATGTTGTTAAAGCATTTATTCATTCTGAAATTTAGATTTTGTCAATTTTATTTGATGTATCTGACAAAGGATGTTGATAAAAAAATTTATTCACTCTAACACTTATATTTTATCAATTTTATTCGATGTATCTGGCAAAGGATGTTGATAATGAATTTATTCATTCTGAAATTTAGATTTTGTCAATTTTATTTGATGTATCTGACAAAGGATGTTGATAAAAAAATTTATTCACACTGACACTTAGATTTTATCAATTTTATTCGATGTATCTGGCAAAGGATGTTGATAAAAAATTTAGTCACTCTGATACTTAGATTTTGTCAATTTTATCCGACATATCCGATAAAGGATGTTGTTAAAGCATTTATTCATTCTGAAATTTAGATTATGTCAATTTTATTTGATGTATCTGACAAAGGATGTTGATAATGAATTTATTCACTCTGACACTTAACGAAAAATGGTATTCCAACTCTTGCATTTCAAGGAAAGAAATCCAAATGAACTTTGAAAAATCAAGAGAATGTAACTGTGACAAGGTAAACCATAACAAACACTACTGAAATATTCCAACTCTTGCATTTCAACGAAAGAAATCCAAAAATGAACTTTGAAAAATCAAGAGAATGTAACTGTGAGAAGGTAAACCACGAAAAAACACTACTGAAATATTCCAACTCTTGCATTTCAAGGAAAGAAATCCAAAATGAACATTGAAAAATCAAGAGAATGTAACTGTGACAAGGTAAACCATGACAAAACACTACTGAATATTCCAACTCTTGCATTTCAATCGAAAGAAATCCAAAATAAACTTTGAAAAATCAAGAGAATGTAACTGTGAGAAGGTAAACCACGATAAAACACTACTGAAATATTCCAACTCTTGCATTTCAAGGAAAGAAATCCAAAATGAACTTTGAAAAATCAAGAGAATGTAACTGTGACAAGGTAAACCATGACAAAACACTACTGAAGTATTCCAACTCTTGCATTTCAACGAAAGAAATCCAAAATAAACTTTGAAAAAATCAAGAGAATGTAACTGTGACAAGGTAAACCACGATAAAACACTACTGAAATATTCCAGCTCTTGCATTTCAACGAAAGAAATCAAAATGAACTTTGAAAAATCAAGAGAATGTAACTGTGACAAGGTAAAGCACAACAAGACACTACTGAAATATTCCAACTCTTGCATTTCACGAAGAAATTCAAAATGAACCTTGAAAAATCAAGAGAATGTAACTGTGACAAGGTAAAGCACAACAAAACACTACTGAAATATTCCAACTCTTGCATTTCAACGAAAGAATCATAAATGAACTTTGAAAAATCAAGAGAATGTAACTGTGACAAGGTAAAGCACAACAAGACACTACTGAAATATTCCAACTCTTGCATTTCAAGGAAAGAAATCCAAAATGAACTCTGAAAAATCAAGAGAATGTAACTGTGACAAGGTAAACAACGACAAAACACTACTGAAATATTCCAACTCTTGCATTTCACGAAAGAAATTCAAAATGAACTTTGAAAAATCAAGAGAATGTAACTGTGACATGGTAAACCACGACAAAACACTACTGAAATATTCCAACTCTTGCATTTCAAACGAAAGAATTTTAAAATGAACTTTGAAAAGTTAAGAGAATGTAACTGTTACAAGGTAAACCACGACAAAACACTACTGAATTTAAGTTTGTTCATCTCATTCGAAGACATGTAAAAAAAGTTGAAAAAAATATATCATGTTAAAAAAAATCCAAAAAAATGGGGGGGGGGCCAAAAAGTTGGAGGGAGGGGGTGCCCTTCGAGTTTGGGGATAAGGGACCTTTGGGGAGTTGATGTCTCTGCCGGTTAGGGTCGTTGGTGCTTATGATCCTTGATGGTTCGTACTCACATACACCTTACTACTTGATTTGCAAGGATTTCTAAGGTTTGTTCTGGATTTCATTATTAAAATTCTTTTCTTACCATCTACATCTCTCTTAGTCATCAACTTTTTAGTATACTAAAACGTTAGACCCTATTTTAAATTGACAACACTGTTCAAACATCACTAGGGTATTATACAGTTCACATCGGAGAGGTAAAGCTAGGTCAAATCATAATGTCATTCTATCATCGTTAGCCATTTTCATAGATTGATGTTGTTTCAAATTTATAACAAATTACCTGAGTTAACAACCCCTTCGGGGTTATCTTAACTGCTAATCAGTTTAATCCTTTTTTTCTCCACCTTCATACAATCCAATCACTAATTAGAATCATTCACACTCCTATTATTCAAACATTAATTAATATCGTTCATAGAGTCCAATTCGCGAATCCCTTATCCCTTTTTTGCAAACGTCAATCAAACAATTCCGATTGTAGCATCCAATTTTTAAAACGTGTTTAATCACGTTGCTTGGAAAGATGTCAAGGAACGTAATCTCCCCAAATAGCACAGGAAGGAACATAATCCACCCAAAGTATAAGGCCATGTGAGGGTACTCACTGTCTTTGAAAAGGTGTAGAGCATCCATGGAAATGTTTTCCTATAGCTGTTATAGAATAGCATGGTAATTCCTATAGCTTCTATAGAAGTATAACTTACTACTCTACTGATATACCCGGGCTCCATTTGGACTTCTTTTTTTAATGGGACCGTACATAACCACCAAAAAATTTAGAGAAAACGGATATTTTTCCCTATATTTTTCCCCTACGCTTAAAAGCGGTGCTCAAGTGTATGTCTGGTTAGACTTGCTTGCCAAAGCCAGTGCATAACTGACATCCGTAAGGTAACACAGTAAAAATATTAAACAGTAGCGAGAAATTCCTATACTCTCGATTGAAGATTTTTGAGACACATCAGTCGCACACCTGTCTTTATGACTCGGCCTTCTTTAATATTTATGATGTGGTAGCAACTGAAGCTATTGCTGTAACGCAAAGAAAAACTTCCCTTTCCGCGCGCTTTGATGTGTCCCATTTCTGAACCAAATTTTCGATACTCTTTAATATTCATACTGTGGTATAAATATTGCCAAAAACTAAATAGGGAAGTCTTTTCGTTAGAAATAGAACTCCCGATTTACCCTATCTTTTAAGAGATATTTGGTCGTGTATGTTTCTCCTTGACAAATAAAAGAATCATACTTCATTTTCACTGTCTTTGGTAGTTGAAAGCAGCATTCACATGCACATTTACCGATGTTTCCATGCTTACCTTACCATAATATAAATATTAAACAGTAGCGAAACTTTGGTTCAGAAAATGGACACATAAACGCGCGCGGAAAGGGAAGTTTCCCTTTGCGTCACAGCAATAGCTTCAGTTACTACTACAGCATAAATATTAAAGAAGGCCGAGTCATGAAGAAAGGTGTGCGACTGATGTATCTCAAAAAATCTTCAATCAAGAGTATAGGAATTCTCGCTACTGTTTAATATTTTTACTGTGTTACCTTACGGATGTCGGTTATGCACATGCTTAGGCAAGCAAGTCTAACCAGACATACACGTGAGCACCACTTTTAAGCGCAAGTGAAAATATAGGGACAAAGAAGCTTATTGATTGGTTAATATGAAGTGCTAGAATCTAGAAAACTGAACTGGATTCTAAAACTAGACTGGATTCTAAAACTGGATCTACACTTCAGTGAATCTAGATGAACGATTCTAGAACTCGAAATGGATCTAGAATCCAGTGAACTTGAAATCTAGATGAACAATTCTACAACTGTATTGTAAAACTCGATTGAACTGGATCTACAATCCGGTGAACTTGTAATCTAGATAAATGATTCTAGAAATGGATTGTGGAACTCGATTGAACTGGATCTAGAAATCAGTAAACTAGGAATCTAGACGAAAGATTCTAGATCTTGATTGAAACTGGATCTCCACTGAACTTGGAATTCAGATAAGCGATTCTAGAACCAGATCTAGAACCCAGTGTAATTAGAATCTACAACTGAATTCTAGACCTAGAACTGGATTCTAGATTCTAAAACAGAGTTCTAGAATCTAGGAATGAATGCTTTTCTGTAACTCGTTCAACAAAACACCTAATTTTATATTTGAACGAGAACTCCCTGGATAATGATGTCTGAACAGACAAGTGTTAGGACACTCAAGTCTAAATAAAAACGTATATGAACGCCGTTATGCTGTGTGTCAATCCCTGCTTATGTTCCAGATTATGCTTTGTTACGCTGTGTGGCGCTTAATAATGGTTTTTCTACCATTAATTACTTTCATGTTATTAAGGGATAATTTATCATTCACACAATATTTTCTTTGCCATCACCATTCCGAACAACTCTTAGAATAATTAATCTTTAAGGATAAGTGATTCAACTATTAGATGAATCAAAAGATAACTTTTTGACTTGTACTCGGAAAAGCCTAGATCATTAAGAATTGATCAAGATCTCTTCTCTTGGGCTGTTGCGAACGAACTCCAGACTCAGAATAAACAATAAACAAACTGACAATAATAAAAAAAGAAAAGAAAAGGATTTGGATAGCGAATGACAAAAAAAAAAATCAAGAAAGCCCGAGGTGTTCCCCACTTTCCACCGCCTGCTGTATATCTCAGAGTGCCATGTGTCGCAAGGTTCCGCCACCCATGGCATAGTGCCAACGACGATTGGTTCAGTTCCATCAGGCTTGGCAAAGTTTTGCAACGCCTGGCAGGCGGAACCTGATATAGGTGATTTCTGATGGTGATCCCGGCGATCCCTCGAAAAAGCCTTCAATATTTACACCTTATGTTCAAAATCATAGCTCAGAACAAGAAATAGAAAGGAAGATTTCCTTTACATATGTTACCAGGTATAGCCTATTACCAGCATATGTTACCATTCACAAACGTCCTGATTTTCCTCTGGTCCCAGTTGGAATTGCTGAGGAGCTCATTTTGTGACGGCAAAATTTAGTCCACCGTCCGCAAAATTTGACCTAACCACCCTAGCCTTTTTTCATTGTTGCCTTATAAATTAAGATATAACCAAGTTTGTCGTACAGCTTAATATTTGATATAAAGTCATTCAAATGAATAGCAAACAATACCCCGAAAAATATTAAGCATAGCTTCATAAACTTTTCTAAAACTCGATTATCGAATCACAATTTTTCTTCAAAGTGTGATCAGGGTTGCCACCTGCAGCACGAAAGTGCTATTTTAGACCTATCACAGTCAATTTTTTGACTATAGCACCGAAAATCACTGTGTAAGACGTACATTAGGGCAATTGTAGCATTTTAGGAACTGACCATGGTGGCAACCCTGCGTGTGATATGGTTTACGGTCATCAAAGGTCATCCAACGGGCATCCAAAGGCTAACATTAGGTCATTCCTCTGGTAAATAGCTAGCATGCTATCCCCAACTTTCCCAAGTGTCCATGTTTCAGAGTCATGCTTGATTACCATAATAACCGCATCTTCTAGTATCCAGATTTTTGTTTTGAGACATATCTTCAAACCCTTAAAACTATCGTGAACTGCGAGAGGAGAACGTCGATCCCCTTGTCTTCAGCCAAAGTAATTTTTGGAGATTTAGCTCCGTAAATTTTTAAAAATTAGAAGCTTTTTCAGGTACAAAATTTTTATTTTGATCCGCTATGTTAAAAATTTCAACTGCAAATAAGGTTTTATAAATAAAATTACTACTTGAAATTTCCCTTTAAAATTAGTTCGCAAGGAGTCCCCCCCCCTTTCATAAAACTATGAACTTTTTTTTAAGAAAGGGGTTTTCCAAAACCTTCCGAAAGAATCATCTTATCCTCTAAAAACCGTTAAGGGATGGATGGACTACTTAATCTAGAAAGTTCGACTTTCAAAATGATAGCAATTTACTTCCTAGAACAAATGTTCAACTGATATATTATCTTACAAACCCAGTTGATGAACCCAAGTTTTATTTTCAGCTTTTTTTAAATTTATGATGCCACGGATGGGCGGACAACAGAATTCGGTCATAGCGGCAGAGGTTTGGGTCATCAATTTTGGATATTTTCTTCTCTTGTTTTATGGTGACAAGGACAATTTACAGAGAATAGCGAAAAGGCGAAATATAAATGAGAAAAACTTAAATAATAAGGCGTTCTGAAATTTTCAAATGTATTTGTACATGAACTTATGTACAACATTTACAGGCTTGTCACCAAGTTTTTTTTTGTACTCATTCATACAACTTAGTAGACTCCTTTTCCACGATAATTGATTTCAAACTATACGCCTGAATTGGAGGAGAAGAAGAAAGATGCAAGGAACTTGCGGAATCCCATTCGGTCTGGCGTCTATTATAAATTACATGAAAAAAAACAAGTTTTCTCAACTGAAAGTAAGGAGCAACATTAAAACTCAAAACGAACAAAATCGTTCCTTGTATGAGGGGGACTGGCCCTTTCTCAACCCTCACTCTTTATGCTAAAGATATAAGAAATTAAAGAAGATCTAAGAACAATACAGTTTTCAGGTATATAGAGACCTAAGATACGTCCAGGGGTAAAAAATATTTTATTTTTATGTCCTTGATTCTTCAAAGAATACCAATGCACTTGATTATTACAGAATTTGGACACAAATCTAAGATTAAAAATTAAAAAAAAAATAGAATCCTAAGTCTCCAATTATTCTAACTGATTATACAGTTTTCAATTCCCAGAAGTTTGTAGAAGATGCAAGAAGAGAAATGAGATGTGCGACGATATACATCTATTCAAAAGTCATTTCTAGTCATTGAATAGAGGAAATACTCTATTCAAAAGTCATTTTTCTAGACAGGAAATTGGTAGCATAGTCGTTCCAAATTATCTCAGCAGAAAAAAAGGCTGCAATGCAATTTTTTCTGAAGACCTAACAGTGTAAAGACTTGAACCATTAACCTCCAAGATATTAGCAAGGTTCACCAGAGACCGACACAGGGGAGGGGCTTCGGGCTCGCTTCCTCTAAAATCTGAATTTTTTAGTAATTTTTTACTTATTTCTTATTCAATTTACCAAATGAAAATTATTTTTTATTATGAAACCCCCCCCCCCACGAGAAAAGCCTTCGCACGCCCCTGCAGAGTACATTTACCGGCTTAAAGAATAAACTGCGGAGGAATGTTAGAAATACTTAAGACTCCTACCCTATTGGTTTTGGCTATGCTTCCTGTCAGAATTATTCTCCGCAGTTAGCTTTCTAAAATATATAGTATTTTGTAATGCATTATAGATTAATTATAACTGTGTTAAAACTAGAAATATCACTCACTATCATAGAAACACAGTACAAAGTCTTTTAGAGAAGACTAAAGTGTTTTCGCTAGGAGGGGTGGGGGGGAGGCAAAATAAATCCATTCACCAAGAAATCCGCACTGGCACATTTCGACTATTGTGTCAATCGCAGGGAAGTTTACCCACTTGAGTATTACTACTACTACTACTACTAACAACTCGCCGCAGCACCAAGCCGCCTGAGGCCAACACAGCTACACACGCTCCTCCTCCACCCCAATCTATTCAAAGCCTACCTTTTTACACCCGCCCACGAAGTTCCCATTTCCTTTAAATCTTTCTTTATGACGTCCTCCCACCCCAGACGGGGACGACATGCTTTCCGTTTAGCCCTAGACGGTTGGCCGAAAAGAACAATCTAAGGCAATCTGTCATCCTTCATCCGCACAACGTGCCCGAGCCACCTCAACCTTTCTTTCATTATAGCCCTAGAGAGCGGTATTGAACCATATTTTTTCGTATAGCCTATTGTTTGAAATACGGTCAGTCAGCCGGGTACCCAGAACAATCTTTAAGCAATTTCTCTGGAAAACGTCTAGCAATACTTCATCCGCTTTTCGGAGCGTCCATGCTTCAGAGCCATATTTGACCAATGTCATCACTGTAGATTCTAATATTCTAATCTCGGTTTGCAGACTTATCTTCCTATTCTTCCAAACTTTTTTTAATGTGAAAAAACACCCTGAGCCTTGGCTATTCTATTTTTAACATCTTCACTGCTCCCACCATCTTTATTAATAATACTACCAAGGTAAGCGAAGCTGCCCACCTGATCAATCTTTTCATTACCCAACGTCACCTTTTCATCTTCACTTATTCCTAGCCTTAGTGACTTAGTCTTCCTAACATTAATTTTCAAACCAATTCTAGCACCCTGAACTCGCAAGACCTCTAAAACTTCATTCATTTTGCTCACACTTTCATCTAGGATGCTTAAATCATCAGCATAATCCAAGTCCAGGAGACTTTTTCCTCTCCATTTGATTCCGTTGTCTCCCATTGCCTTTCCAGTGCTCCTTAAAACAAAGTCCATCAAAATAATCCATATAAAGGGGGATAGAACACAACCCTGCTTAACTCCTGATTTAATACAAAACCAGCTGCTAACCTCATTTCCTACCTTAACCGCAGCAGTGTTATTCTCGTACGTAGCACTAATCACTTTTAGTAATCCTTTATCCTTAATTCTTTTAGTACTGTTGCTAATTCCTACTCACAAAACAAATCTTCCTTCACATCCAAGGTATCACAAACTTTTTAATTTTCCTCTATATCTTTTCCTGCAACTCTTACTCGGTTAAGCGAATTCTCAAAATGTTCGGCCCATCTCTCTTTAGTTTTTTCCTTATCGCTAATTGTGGCCCATTCCTATCTTTAACTGGGCCAAGTCCGGATTGACTACTCCCTCTCAATTTGTTAACATGCCAGTACAATATTTTATTATTATGCCGTCTAGCTGCATCTTCCAGATCCTCGGCAATTTTACCCATGGCCTCCACTTCACACCTCCTTAGTTCATATTTTAATGCTTTCTCCACTTTCTTTACATTCCTTTCGTTTTCATATGATCTATCACTCAGATAATTCTTGTACAAGTCCTTTCTTCTTTCTATTAAACATAAAGCTTTTTCACTAATATTCTTAGCTGCAGTTCTAGCTTTCTTCCCTAATATACCTTCAGCAACTTCACAAATTATTTTTCTAAAATTATTCCAACCATCTTCCACATTATCAAATTTTAAACTCTGAAGTTTAGTATTCAACTGTTCCTGGAAAGTTTCTCTCAAATTTTCATCCTGGAGTCTACCAACATCAAAACTTCCCGGGAGGTAGTTACCCTTCCGATATTTCAGCTTTAAATTAACCCTTGACGCTACTAGATGGTGATCTTTACTTTTAACATCAATAACGGCACTCCTATATACCCTAGTTTCTTGTATTGGTCCTGCCAGTCTTCGGTTTACTATAACATGATCAATAAGGTTTGCTCTCTTACCATCATGTGAATACCATGTTAATTTATGAGCCATTTTATGACCAAACACCGTATTGGTTATAACTAGATTGTTATACCTACAAAATTGCAAAAGTCTGTATCTATGACTGTTTTCTTTTCCTACACCAAATTTACCTAGGCTAGGATACATCTATCCATATTTCTACCAACCTGGGCGTTAAAGTCTCCCAGTAATAACATCATATTTCTACCTGGGACCCTGTCTATTTGCTCCTGTAACTGTAAGTAAAATTCATCTGAGTCACTAGTATCTCCGTCAGTCGGTTCTACAGGGGCGTATACTGCTATAACTGATACTCTAAACTTTCTAGTCATAAAATGAGCAATTAGTATTCTATTATTAATACCTTCCCAGCCTAAACAAGACTTAGCAGCTTCCTTATTCATCATGAGCCCTACTCCCTGTCTATGCACCCCATCCTTCCTGCTCACCAAAAGGTTGCGTGGATTCAGATATTTATAAATAGCGTGCAAATTAGGGCAAATCTACATCCAACAAATTGAGCTCTTGGATCAGTGGTCTTTCGATTTTTCGTTTTTGTTCTCGAATCTCAATTCATGCTCATTAAACGAAATTTAAAAGCTCAATTCATCCCTGGAAAGTACAATTTTCTATTATTTTTTGGGGGGTGTTTTAGGGCAGCACCACATTTTAGTCAGTATTGTCACTTTATACAGTGAAGCCAGAAAAGCTGAAATAATTAGTTACAGCACTTTTGGTCCCTAAAAATTCAGATAGAAAATATTCACACCCCTCCAGGGTATATCTTAGGTCTATTCATTTATGGAAACTACAATTTTCAAAAATTTTTGGGGGTGTTTCAAAAGTATGAAAATTTTAGGGCAGCACCACATTTTCGTCAGTATTGTCACTTTAAACAGTGAAGTCAGAAAAGCAGAAATAATTAGTTACAACACTTTTGGTCCCTAAAAATTCAAATAGAAAATCAAATAGAAAATATTCCCCCCCGTATATCTTAGGTCTACTCATTTCTGGAAACTAAAATTTTCTAAAACTTTTGGGGGGTATTTCAAAATCATGAGATTTTTAGAGCAGCACCACATTTTCGTCAGTATTGTCACTTTAAACAGTGAAGTCAGAAAAGCAGAAATAATTAGCTACAACATTTTTGGTCCCTAAAAATTCAAATAGAAAATCAAATAGAAATTATTCACCCCCCCCCCCAGGGTATATCCTAGTCTATTCATTTCTGGAAACTATAATTTTCTAAAACTTTTGGGGGGTATTTCAAAATCATGAGATTTTTAGGGCAGCACCTCATTTTCGTCAGTATTGTCACTTTAGACAGTGAAGTCAGAAAAGTTGAAATAATTAGTTACAGCACTTTTGGTCCCTAAAAATTCAAATAGAAAATCAAATAGAAAATATTGACACCCCCTCCCCCCGGGTATATCTTAGGTCGACTCATTTCTGGAAACTACAATTTTCAAAAATCTTTGGGGGGTGTTTCAAAATCATGAGATTTTTAGGGCAGCACCACATTTTCGTCAGTATTGTCAATTTAAACAGTGAAGTCAAAAATTCTGAAAAAATTAGTAACAACACTTTTGGTCCCTAAAAATTCAAATAGAAAATATTTACCCCCCCCCCAGGGTATATCTTAGGTCTATTCATTTATGGAAACTACAATTTTCTAAAGTTTTTGGGGGTGTTTCAAAAGTATGAAAATTTTAGGGTAGAACCACATTTTTGTCAGTATTGTCACTTCAAACAGTGAAGTCAGAAAAGCAGAAGTAATTAGTTACATCAATTTTGGTCTCTAAAAATTCAAATGGAAAATATTCACCACCACCCCCCCAGGGTATATGTTAGGTCTACTCATTTCTGGAAACTACGATTTTCAAAAAAAAAAAATTGGGTGGTGTTTCAAAATCATGAGATTTTTAGTGCAGCACCAAGTTTTCGTCAGTATTGTCATTTTAAACAGTGAAGTCAGAAAAGCAGAAATAATTAGTTACAGCACTTTTGGTCCCTAAAAGTTCAAATAGAAAATCAAATAGAAAATATGCATCCGCCCAGGGTATATCTTAGGTCTATTCATTTATGGAAACTACAGTTTCTAAAAATTTAGGGTTTTTTTCAAAGCATGAAATTTTTAGGGCAGCACCACATTTTCACTAGTATTGTCACTTTAAACAGTGAAGTCAGAAAAGCAGTAATAATAAGTTACAGAACTATACTTTCTTAAGCTATTTGGTATGATATATTTTTTGCTCATTTTTCGCTGATTTTCACTTACGTTTCTTTTTCTTCAATTTGACACCCACTATCATCAAAGACTGCATAACTGTATATAGAGGTCTTTTTCTTAAAAATTGAGTTCCCAATTTTTCCTAATTTTTTAAAGATATATACGGTTCTGTAAGTTTCCACTTAACCAATCGAATTGTCAAATTTCATTTTCACTGTCATTGGTACTTAAATCAAGAAAAATTACTTACCTATCGCAAATCCTGACGAAGAATTGCAAAACAAAAGTTACAACCTATTATGAACTAAAAAATATCTTTATTGGCATATTTCTACGAGACTTCTTCACAAAATTAAAAATTTAGAGCTCGAGCAATAAAACTGAATATAATCAGAATAATCAGGTTGTGCAGTCGTGCAAAACTAACTAATTGATAATAAAAACGACGAAATTTGCGCAAAAGCTTAGGGATCCAATAAAGAAGGGGATTAAAAGGAATCTTCAATTAAGCTATAAACTGTAAAAAGAAAACATTCAAAGGATCTTGATATACGTAGTAAACATTTATTAAATATGGAGGTCTCTTCGAGGGGTCACCAACTTTCAAGACACTAGGTAGCATGCACCATAAGCTACGGAAGGGAGCTACGAGGGGCGCAAAGAGGTTGTAGTGTGGACGAAGTATGCAAAGTATGATGGAACCAGTGACGCTTCGATATCTAGGGCTATACCTGGTTGCGGAAAGTCGGGAACAGGGTTGCCAACTTGCACACTTTTCGTGTGAAATGCATTTTTTTTTTACCTAAGAGGGGAAAAATCACTCTTTTTGGATGTTAGTTTTCATTCACTTTGAACGTCAGTAGTTGGTAACTTCGTCCGAAATGTGACTAACCCAAGGAACATAGTTACTAACTTGCACACTTTTCATTTGAAATGCACTTTTTTATGCCTCAGAGGTGATGCGCAAGCTTTGGCAGCCATGCACGTGCAAATTTTTGACTTGCACTATTTTTGAGCCAAAATCAATTTTTTTTTTATCTTGATTTGTACTTTTTTTTACGTCAATGGTTGGCAGCCATGATTGGCAACTCAGTGGGTCTATCTCAGTCAGACAGTTGAGAAGAATCAATAGTACCTATCAACCCGAGTCTCTTAATTGCAATTAAATTTAAAGAATTTGTCCACAGAAAGTATAAAGCTAAATCTTAAACCTTACCCAAGTAAGTTTGCAATATAACAAGCAATGTCAAAATTAAATTAGAAGTCGGTTCATGCTTCCATGAGGGCTCAAATGATTCCCTGGGTCGAATACCCACTTCTTCTGATATTGACTTGGTTATCATATGACCATCAATGTTTAGTTTTTCGATCCCGACTGCGAAGATAATTCTAAGATCCTTTTGAAGATTGCTAAACTATAAGCTTGTGTGTTCTTTTCCGTCTCTTTTTTATATGTCACTTTCTGTTTCTTTTTTTTCTTTTATTTCGTTTCTTGTCTTTATTTCATGCCAGGAGGAAAGTACCTCCTGGCATGTACCTCCATAAAAAGTATCTCCATACAAAGTACCTCCATACAATGACCACAGTTAAACAAGGGTGTTTTTTTCTCCCCTCTGCTGTTTGTATTCTGGATTTAGGCATTAATTACCGGGAACCTGCACTCCAGAATTGCAAGAGTTTTGGCATTCCAATATGAGGCCAGCATCTAGCAGACCTTAATTTCACTAAAAAGCATCACCCTGAGGAGGCACACAAGGGTAGGCTTCAGGTTCTTACTAATGTAATTCCAGAGAAAGCATTACCCTGAAGGAGGCACACAAGGGTAGGCTTCAGGTTCTTGCTAATGTAATTCCAGAGAAAGCATTACCCTGAAGGAGGCACACAAGGTAAGCTTCAGGTTCTTGCTTATGTAATTCCAGAGAAAGCATTACCCTGAAGGAGGCACACAAGGGTAGCTTCAGGTTCTTGCTAATGTAATTCCAGAGAAAGCATTACCCTGAAGGAGGCACACAAGGGTAGGCTTCAGGTTCTTGCTAATGTAATTCCAGAGAAAGCATTACCCTGAAGGAGGCACACAAGGGTAGGCTTCAGGTTCTTGCTAATGTAATTCCAGAGAAAGCATTACCCTGAAGAGGCACACAAGGTAGGCTTCAGGTTCTTGCTAATGCAATTCCAGAGAAAGCATCACCCTGAAGGAGGCACACAAGGGTAGGCTCAGTGCCTCCTTCAGGGTAATTCTTGCAAATGTAATTCCAGAGGAAGCATTACCCTGAAGGAGGCACACAAGGGTAGGCTTCAGGTTCTTGCTAATGTAATTCCAGAGAAAGCATTACCCTGAAGGACGCACACAAGGGTAAGCTTCAGGTTCTTGCTAATGTAATTCCAGAGAAAGCATCACCCTGAAGGAGGCACACAAGGGTAGGCTTCAGGTTCTTGCAAATGTAATTCCAGAGAAAGCATTACCCTGAAGGAGGCACACAAGGGTAAGCTTCAGGTTCTTGCTAATGTAATTCCAGAGAAAGCATCACCCTGAAGGAGGCACACAAGGGTAGGCTTCAGGTTCTTGCAAATGTAATTCCAGAGAAAGCATTACCCTGAAGGAGGCACACAAGGGTAGGCTTCAGGTTCTTGCAAATGTAATTCCAGAGGAAGCATTACCCTGAAGGAGACACACAAGGGTAGGCTTCAGGTTCTTGCAAATGTAATTCCAGAGGAAGCATTACCCTGAAGGAGGCACACAAGGGTAGGCTTCAGGTTCTTGCTAAAATCATTCCAGAGAAAGGAAGACTTTTTATAATAAATATCAACTCGAAAAAAAGCGCGGCAATATACGAATCACCCCTGGACATAAAGAGTGGGGATAATGCAGTGGAGCAGGTGGCACAGTTAAACTTTCCTCAACTGCCAAGAATAAAAACTTCCTTAATACTGATTATAAACATGAGCTAATTATACAGCTGGTACAAATAAATACATACATAATTCCTTGTTGAGCTACTACTGGAGTCACCGTAACAAAGAAAAAAAAGAAACAAAATAACATTTCCAAGCATTCCACCATACTCCTTCACACACACTCAAACAACATGGATAAAAACTTAGCAAAAAATACAACAACAAAAAAAAGAATAAATGAAACTCATAATTGGAATACATTTTTTCCTAACTTTATATCTAAATTCTTCAAACCTTTTTATTTTATTAATTCTTTTAATAATTTTTTCCCACTCGATAAATAAAGGAGAACTTAGACCATGCAGTAATGGCAATTGGAGCTGACAGCTCCTTTCTTGTACGAGTAATCTAATAGTGGCAATCAGACCTAGCCTGAAACATGCCTGATAAAGGGAAATATTATTAATATATTTAAACATAAAGAGAATGTGATAAAATCTCTTTATCACATTCAGAGGGGAGGCAAAACCAGTTAGTTTTCCTAAAGTCAAATTACAAGTTAGCTGTGTTTCCTATTTTCGTCAATTTTAATAATTTCCCTTTTCCTGTTCTTAGGAAAGAGGCTATACTTCTCCTAATTTTTAAATCAAAAAGAGAATTAGGCCCTCCATCTAAAGCAGAGGAGTTAGGCCTCTTACCAGACGAGTTAGGCAGATGAGTTAGATGAGTAACTGAGTTAGATGAGTAACTGAGCAGATGAGTTAGATGAGCTAGATGAGTAACTCATCTTAGCAAATGAACTAGGCAGATGAATTAGGCCTCCATCTAAAGCAGATTTTACTATTTTGACGATGAGACAATCATTCACTTAACTTTTGCAGCTCTTCGCCAGAATATCTTGTTATTAACAGATTTATTTCCAACTGCAATTATGACCTCTATATTTTTTTTATATTCCTCCCTTCCAGTATTTCTTAATATAAAATCAATAAAAATTAATTAATAAATTAATTAAAACAAAAATTGATTAAATTGAAATGATTAAATTATATTTAACTTAATTAAAAATTAAATTAACCAAATAAATTAAAAAGTAAAATCAAATAAAATTAACAAAAAAATAATTAAATCCAATATGGTGTAGAGTATAAATTTTTCTTAAATTTTTATCTCGATGACAAAAATAATTAAAATAATAAAATTAATAAAATGTTTAAAATAATAGAGGAATAGAGTATTAGCATTATTGCCAACACTGGTGTCTATTTTTCAGGTACTTTCGGCAACTGCAATTGCAACTGCAAACAGGGGCGAATCCAGGATTTTTTTATTTTTTTTTGGGGGGGGGGGTGCGAAATAGGTTGATCCGATAAACTTGGGTTAGGAGCAAGTTTAATTAACGCAAACTTGCGTTAATTAAGTAAATTACACTACTTTAGACAATGTTAGGGGGGGACCCCCTCGCCCCCCTGGATCCACCACTGACTGCAAATCAATTGCAACTGCAACTTCATGAATTACCCATTCTTGCAACTTAATTGCAACTGCGATGCCGACTTCTTACCCATTCTTGCTAACATTGGTGTCTATTTTCGATTACTATTAGCAAGAGTCACTCTCCACCTACAATTTGTTACCACGAAGTGTTTGGTTACCAATTTAACGGTTAATTGAATTCCTAATTTTCTCTCGTAGAAATCTTTTTCGTTCGGTGATGTTTGGCAATGACACAGGTATTCGCTTAACCCTTGCACCAGCTCTTTGCCAAAATATTTTGCTATCAACAACGAGATTTATTGGTATTTATTTGCAACCGTGATTCGAAACCCCTTGCTAATTCTTGCCAACACAATCATGTGTCCGTTTTTCTAGCTCAATGAACTGACCATATGTTTTGATGATAAACGTGGCGTGGCTACTCGTGGCGCATCTAGGGTCGGTAAGGGGGTATACTTTTCTTCGGGGCAGCATCTATTAGGCAGCATTTAAAAGGGGGATAAACTAACTTTGACTCCTGGCACACGAAAACCTACTTATGTCTCTGGCAGTGACGGAAATAGGAAGGGGCAAAGGCATACCCTCGTTTCAAGGCACAACATCCTTTACGACCCCGTTTAGACAAATATCATAAAAGACATCACGTTATAAAAGGGGCGCAAAACTGGCATCACCCCCGGGAGCTAAAAAACCTACATGCACCTCTGACTTCGTGGAAGAGAGTAGCGAAGCTTTGAAAAGACTGGAGTCGATTGGAGCTGCGTTGGTCTTAGCTGGCAAAGGTTCTGCGATGAGTTGTCGGTAGTACTACTAGTAATAGTACTACCTACTACTACTACTAGTAGTAGTAGTACTACTACTAGTAGTAGTACTACTACTAGTAGTAGTACTACTACTTGTAGTAGTACTACTACTTGTACTAGTACTACTACTGGGAAAGTGCGCAGCTATGTTGGTCTTAGCTGGCAAGGTGCTGCGATGAGTCATCAGTAGTACTAGAAGTTTGTATCCGCTTTTAAAAGTTTTTTTTTTAATTTTCATTCATTTGTCTTTTTCTTATCACAAGTAAATAGTTTAAGCAATTTCTTAAAAGTTTGTTTTTCAAATCCTAATCCGCCACCTGCAGTACATCTCGAAGTACAACTTCTTCCACCATGCCTGGCACACTTCATAATGTACAAAGGCACACTTCCGTCACACAATAGGTCTTTACGTCACGTGCTTCAGCTATGCGTAGTAGGTGTCACATGGTGTAAAATTGTGCATACGAAATTTTCCATTCTACTCTTCCCCATAAATCACCAATATTTAATTGCCATTTTTCTTTCATATTATGCAATGTGCATTATTTACCAAAAAGGAACTACTTTTAATAATTCAATCTTGTATTTTTTAAGATAAAATTGTGTTTTTTAATGTCTTCTAAGGACATTAGATAAAATTACGATTTTGTGTCTAATTTCCACATCTATTTTTTTAAATTTTAGATTTTAACCCCATGAAAATGCCAGCATTTTCGTCTCAGGAAAGAAAAACATAAAAAGATGAAAAAAAGGTTTTCCCTTGTTACCATTGATTTTCTTTATCGACAAGAGAAACGCATTTGCAAAAAAAAAATAAAAATAAGAATGCTTCTTTTGCATTCATCTACGTTTGCTTTGTTTACTCAAGATGCCAATGAAGCACTTAGAAATTTTCAAGAAAACATTCCGATTTGAAAGAAAAATCAAACGAGAATTTTGGCATCCAACCGTTCGCAGATAACAAAAGAAAATTCTCAATCATCTTGAGGAAAAAGTAATACAAAGAATAATGTAGTTTTAATGTCATTCCTTCCCTCTTTGCGAACACTGAACACACATTCACCCAGCACTTTTCCTTCAATTGACGTTCGATTGATTCTACAAAAAGAACCATCAAGAAAAAGTCTCACAAAAGGATTATACAATGTATTTCATGTTTCTCTCCTTTTATGTAATACATTTTCTATTAACATATTTCTTGAAATTTTAGATAAAGTCAAAACTTAACGCACATTTTTCTCACATGTCTTTTTCTATAGTCAAGTAAGTCATGTGTTGAATTTCTTGTAAATTTGTATAGTTCATTGTCAAAAGTTATTTAGATTCAAACACCAAGACAAATATTTTTTTTTAGGAGGTAAATATGAGAAAAGAGGTAAAATACAACGAAATATAAGAGAATAGGTAGAATATAAGAAAAGAGGTTAAATGAGATAAAAACGTGAAAAATGGAGAAAATGAGTAAAACGGAATTTCTCAACAAATATGAGAAAAGAGGTAGGATATGAGAAAAATATGGAAAATGTCAGAACATGAGAAAAAAACGGAATTTCTCACCAAAATATGAGAAAAGAGAAGATGAAAAAAACGGAATTTCCAACCAAAAAATGAGAAAATAGGTATGACATAAGAAAAATATAAAATATTTGAGAAAATGGGAATAAACGGTATTTCTCACCAAAATATGAAAAAAGAGGTAAAATATGAGAAAAATATGAAAAATGCGAGAAAATGAGAAAAAACTGAATTCCTCACCAAAACTCAAAAAAGGGATAAAATACGAAAAAAATTATGAAAAATGTAAAAAATTAGAAAAACAGGATCTCTCGCTATAATTTGAAAAATGATATAAAATATGAAAAAAAAATACGAAAATGTGAGAATATGAGAATAAAACGGACTTTCTCACCAAAATATGAAAAAAGCAGTAAAATATGAGAAAAATATGAAAATTGTGAGAAAAAAAGAAAAAAAGAATTTCTCACCAAAATAAGAGAAGAGGTAAAATATGAATAAAATATGAAAAATTTGAGGAACTCAGAAAAAACGGATTTTCTCAACAAAATTATGCCTATATAGCACATCTGGCAGTTGTCACAAGCACTGGTTTAGTTGAGCCGAGAAGGATGAAAATCGAAACACAAAAAAAAAAAATAAGTCACAACATTTTTTTAACTACTTAAGGAGACCTTTTCTGAAAGTTTTATGACACGAAATGGAAAATGAAGGTTTAAATTCATTCCCTTTCCAGTCTTGAAACCCTTAACTTGAAAACTGTCAGCAAAGCATTCTGGTTTATAATGAAAATCGAAAACGATTTGTATACAGAAAACCATTGGTGAAGCACAAAGGAAACTTTATTTGAATCAACGTAATCAGAAGGATATTAAGATAGGAAACAATAGACTTTCTTGTATATCTTCTTCTTTGCTCTTCAGTAAACTTAAATTTTATTCAATTACCATTTTTCCTATAGACTTCGTAGATCATTCAGACTGTCAGACTCTGTCAGACTTTGAACTATCATTTGTTTAATTTTGAATTGTTCTTATCTTTCTAGTATCCACAAACATTTTGGAATTTCCACAAGTTTTTGGGAGTTTCCCCCACTTTCTCAAAAGAAAGTTCGGTCTTTTTCCCTATTTATTCTTTTTAAATCTATCATTTAGTTAGCTTTTTATTGTGCTCTTCCTTTCAGTATCCACATACTTTTTGGAATTTTTCGAAATTTCCCCAATTCTCCGAAGAAGGTTCGGTAATCCCCCCCCCCCTATGTTTTTCTTTTGAACTCTAGCATTTAGTTTTTTTTTTGTATTGTCCTCTTCCTTCCACTATCCACAAACATTTTGGAATTTCCCTAAGTTTTTGGGAGTTTCCCCCACTTTTCTCAAAAGAAAGTTCGGTCTTTTTCCCTATTTATTCTTTTTAAATCTATCATTTAGTTAGCTTTTTATTGTGCTCTTCCTTCCAGTATCCACATACTTTTTGGAATTTTTTCGAAATTTCCCCAATTCTCCGAAGAAGGTTCGGTAATTTCCCCCCCCCTATGTTTTTCTTTTGAACTCTAGCATTTAGTTTTTTTTTGTATTGTCCTCTTCCTTCCACTATGCACAAACATTTTGGAATTTCCCCAAGTTTTTGGGAGTTTCCCCCATTTTCTCAAAAGAAAGTTCGGTCTTTTTCCCTATTTATTATTTTAAATCTATCATTTAGTTAGTTTTTTATTGTGCTCTTCCTTCCAGTATCCACATACTTTTTGGAATTTTTCGAAATTTCCCCAATTCTCCGAAGAAGGTTTGGTAATTTCCCCCCTATGTTTTTCTTTTGAACTCTAGCATTTAGTTTTTTTTGTATTGTCCTCTTCCTTCCACTATCCACAAACATTTTGGAATTTTCCCAAGTTTTTGGGAGTTTCCCCCATTTTCTCAAAAGAAAGTTCGGTCTTTTTCCCTATTTATTCTTTTTAAATCTATCATTTAGTTAGTTTTTTATTGTGCTCTTCCTTCCAGTATCCACATACTTTTTGGAATTTTTCGAAATTTCCCCAATTCTCCGAAGAAGGTTCGCTAATTTTCCCCCTATGTTTTTCTTTTGAACTCTAGCATTTATTTTTTTTTGTATTGTCCTCTTCCTTCCACTATCCACAAACTTTTTGGAATTTTCCCAAGTTTTTGGGAGTTTCCCCCATTTTCTCAAAAGAAAGTTCGGTCTTTTTCCCTATTTATTCTTTTTAAATCTATCATTTAGTTAGTTTTTTATTGTGCTCTTCCTTCCAGTATCCACATACTTTTTGGAATTTTTCGAAATTTCCCCAATTCTCCGAAGAAGGTTCGCTAATTTTCCCCCTATGTTTTTCTTTTGAACTCTAGCATTTATTTTTTTTTGTATTGTCCTCTTCCTTCCACTATCCACAAACTTCTTGGAATTTCCCCGAATTTTTAAGAGTTTTGCCCAATTCTCCAAAGTAAGTTCGGTCATTTTTTTTCCTATTTATTCTTTTGAAATCAAGCATTTAGTTAGTTTTATATTGTTCGCTTCCTTTCAGTATCCAGAAACTTTTGTAATTTCCCGGAATTTTTCTTTGAGTTATCTATTATTTCTCTAAAGAAAGGTCTGTCTTTTTTCCTATCTATTCTTTCTAAATATATCGTTTAGTTAGTTTTGTACCGTTCTCTTCCTTCCAGTATCCACAAACATCTTGGAATTTCCCCGAATGTTTTTCGAATTTCCCCAATTTCTCCAAAGTAAGTTCGGTCATTATTTGCCTATTTATACTTTTTAAATCTACTATTTAGTTAGTTTTGTACTGTTCTCTTCCTTTTAATCTTTATTTTCCCGAAGTTTTGCATGTTTACAATTTTCACAAATTTGTTATCACCTTTCAGTTAACAATTTATACAATGTCTGAGTTTTTTAGAAATATTTAGGTCTTAAACAATTCTTTGCTTCAAGCTGTCACGTTCACGTTCACGTTCTTAGGCTTAAAAATGATAAGAAGATGAAAGATAAAATGAAGATGAATGAAGATGAAGATGAAAGAATGAAAAAGATGAAAGATAAAAACGAAAAGACTAAGTCTTTCATTGATGCCAAGAGATGATTTTGAAGCGATAAAAAGACAATACAAAAAGAAGTAAGAATTTCTATCCAGCCTTGGTTGCTTTGTCCACTGAAGAGGACGAAGAGACACTTACAATTTCTTAAAGAAACATTCTGCGTAAGTAAAAATCGAAATATAAAATCAGTAAATTTTAGTATACAACTTGTATTCTCTCAAAACCAGAAGTAAGAGCAGTTTCCAGTAAAGCGATAGTTTTTTCAAAACGCACAAAATAAAGATCATGTAAAGAACGAACCATGAAAACACAAAATCAACACAAAAAACACGACCAGAAGCAAAAAAGGGGTTAATTACTCTGCAGAAACTACAAGACTTAATTTGCACGGCTCTGAAGAATCTTTCACCGGCCACTAAATCCATATATTTTAGTGTATAACTTTTTTTTTCTCTCAAACCCTCAATCAAGATCAGTTTTCAGTAAAGCCCTAATTTTTCAAAACTCAACAAAGTTAGGAGAGTACTACGAGTCGGTTTACTTGAACCAATATTGCAGGTATATGTTGCATAAACTGCGAAACAATTCGCAGCAATTCACACACAGGAAAAGCCTTAGGTCTTTTCTTAGCTGGGAATAGTAAAGAATGAACCCGAGAGAATCAGGCAGCAGAGTCGCTTAAATGTGACATCATACACGGCATATCATCTTGTATACGAATATGTATTGTTTTTTTTATAAGGAAAAGTATTTTATTTTAACATTATGTTTTGTTAAATAAAAAAACACTAAACATAGCAATTGTCTTTAAATGAGCCACTTAACAACTGTCTATGATGTTAGCAGGAAAAAACGGAAAAAGAACTCCAGATTCTTTTTTTTTTTTTTTTTTTTTTTTTTTTTTTTTTTTTTTTTTTTTTTTTTTTTTTTTTTTTTTTTTTTTTTTTTTTTTTTTTTTTTAGAAAACTAGATTGATGTTTGAGAAATTAGATCTAATGGATGTCATGAGTTTTTTGGGTTTTTTTTTTCGTTTTCATCAAGTTAAAATCTGTCAGAAAATATATAAACATCCCATGCGGTCTCTTACTCGCTGATCTCTGTAATTTTTGTTCGTTTCACGATTCAGCTCCGCACTTTACATCCGTCAGAAAAATTTTGGTTTTCTTAAAATTAACCTTTTTTTAAAATTCATCTTACAGTAGTAACCCAGCATGTAGCCTGGTCCAGGGAGACTTGAAAGTATAAACAAAATTTTTCCAAAAGGGTTTAAGTGTACAAAATGCGCTTTAACCGGATCGAAGCTTACAGAACATGTGCCCTGGGCCGATTAACTTCATCATGCAACAAACATTTTTCAAAAGACGTAAATGAACACACATTTTTTCCCAACTAGCTTTAAAATTATAGGACATATACCCTAGGTCCATACATCTTATGACTCGGGTCCACAGGCTGAAGACGCACTTCTCAAAGTGTCAAATTTTCAACGAAATTCTCAAATAAGCATTCTGTTGCTATTCAATACAGTAACAGAATATCGTAACAGAAATAGTACAGTTGCAACGAAACATTCTGTACGAAAGGAAAGTCGAAATATGAAATTGGTTAAAATCATACACGAAACATAAAGGCAATATGAAAATCAACTTTATCGAAGGAAGTCTTAACAAGGCATAAAAGTTAGATTTTTTTTATTTTTTCTACAATAAGAATGAAGCCAACTTACTGAGCTGAGAAGGGCATTTTCAAAGTTAACGCTAAAAAAAAAATAGTTCAGTAAGTTTCAACATCAAAAACTTTCAGTATGTGAGGGAAATTACTTTTTCTCAACGCTCGCTTTTCACGCTACATTTTGACTTTTTGTCAAAATGCTTTAAGAACGATTGCTGAAACACAAGTCCCGTGGAATTTTATTGAGATATGTTTTAAAGAATATTAAGGCTTTAGCCTAAAGAACGAGGGCTGAAGAAGGGGTATTATTATTACTGTATAATTATTATTACAATATTTTTTATTTCTTCTACAATAAGAATGGAAAAAATAGTACACTTTTAAGGCTAATTTCTAACCGTTTTAGGTTTCGTTTCTTCATTCATGGTAATTTATATTTGCCTCAAGTTTAATACCCTATAAAGATAATTAATGCTCAAATATATCTCATATATTAAATTCCCTTTTTACTTGAAAACTTTAATACTTGTATTTAATTCATTTTCTCCCTTTAATTGACAATGTACTTAATAGCTTTAGTGTGGCTGGCTAACTAACTTTATTAGTAATTGCTCTTTAGTAATTAGCAAACAACGCCTGATGGATAAGCTAATTATCAAATCCAAAATTTTTCAAATGTTTTTAAATTTGAAAATACGATAATCATTTTACATATGAAGAATATTTTCCTGGGAGGAATTTTCTGAGGTGAGGGATTTCCAAAGAAGATTTTCTGTGGGGAATTTTCCGCGAGAGGAGGATTTCAGCAAAAGAGGTTTCCGCAGGGGAATTTTACAAATACTTATGTATTTAAGAGACGATCATTATTAATAAACAGGTGTTGTCTTCTACGGGAGATTTTCCCTTGGGAATTTTCTGCAGAGGGGGATTTCAATTGAATCTTCTTTCTTTTGAGGTCGTAGCAATGCGCGACGGGTAAACTAGTCAGCTATATACTATAAACTATTGGTTATCAACATCTAATAAGTGTTAACGTGATTTTATTTATTTAATATTTGGTACTCTTCCATTACCTGGGCTCTTTTAGTATCTCAAACTCGAGCGCGTTGAAAAACCCGTTTTTCAACGGGATGATACAAGACACATCTGTAGAGAACAATGTACAGCGTTGTTTTAATTGCGTATACGATATTTAAAGTGTTGTTTTTTTGGGGAAAGAGGTACCTAGGTTAGGTTAGGTTACGTATTTAATATATTTTATGCTTTACCCCCCCCCCCCCTAATATGCAAATACATAGCCCAAATTTGTTTCTTAACTATTATATAGTCATCCAATTTTATTTTATTTCATTAGCATTAACCAAACTAGCACTATATAAAAGAGTCCAGCTAATGAAAGAGTGCCTAATATTTTAACTTTAATTTTAAAATTTAACTTGTTTAAATTATAAATTATTATTTATATAAGACACTACAATAGCTACATAAATGCTAAATCACATATTATTACATGTATTTATAGTTGCAGTTATATTTCATATTGATTTATATTTAGGCTACACTTACATTTATAGGTTGGATATGCTACCCCTCTGTAAAGTTATTTACCCCAAATTTCGAATCGTAAATTATTCATTAAGGCAATTCATTTTTGTTTTTTAATAGTAATCCTAATATTAACCCTCATCCAGCCCTAAATGATTCGTGAATAATCACGTAAAGTTAATTTACTCTGTAAAGTTAATTTACCCCAAATGCCGAATCGTAACTTATTCATTAAGGCAATTCATTTTTTTTTTTTAAATAGTAATCCTAATATTAACCCTCATCCAGCCCTAAATGATTCGTGAATAATCAAGAGATGAAGGGGTTTCAGAATGCCTATAATTAAACAAAGTTCATCACTGTGGTTGAAAGCGGAAGTCATCGTAAAATATGTGCGCTACATATTGTGTTTGGTTTTACCAGACTCATTTTACACTTTCGCAATTTCATACGCAGTGAATAGCTTTGAAAACTTTAAACACTGATTACCCAGACTTCTCACTTGAATGTTTTTGCAAACCTCAAGCCTTCGGATCAGATGATTTGGCTTCCTAAAGGTTGACGGTTGTGACACTCCCCAGGGGAAGCGTTATCCAATCACATAACATTACATGGACGGGCGAGTTTTTGTTAGATAGCCATTGTAATTGAGGAACGCGTCGACCCCTTAATTTTGCTATGAGTGAGGTATCTGGCGAAGCCTAATAGACCATCTGTGCTTTAAATACTAGGTTTATATGAAACTAACAACCAATTAGAAAATACATAGATTATTTACCCCCATTTGGTTAAAAAACAATTGTTTAATCTTCCAAGACCACTGATTGAAAGATTCTTAAACGTTCACGGCTCGGTGGAGATTATTCACCTTGCAACATGTCAATATGAATACGAAGCTGGGGGGCCCAGGACTTGGCTTTGGGCCCTCTAATTAAAATCACTAAATGATCCTTGAAAAATCACAAGTTGAAAGGGCTTCAACTTGTCTATGTATATGTGAAGTTGAGAGGCTCAAGGACCTGCTTTAAGCTCTCCGATTCTATTCCCTAAATGATCCACAAACAACCATGAGTCAAAAGAGGTTCAACATGTCTACATATACGAAGCAGAGGGGCTCAGGACCCTGCTATGGGCCCTCCGATTATACTCCTTAAACGATCCATAAATGGGCACGATTCACAAAAAATAAACAAATTTAAAAAACGAAAGCAATACTTTTATTACATATTATACATTATAATGTGGGGCTGACCTAAGAAACTAGGATCCTGACAAATCTTTACTTGCTTAATGTTAAGCGAGGACAAAATTGCAGTTTTTTTGCCAGACACGTGGCAGTTTTTTCCAGTGTAATAATAGTAAAAGTTAATTTAATTAGTGCAATTGGTAAAATTAGGATAGAAGTAAGTGTCTGATCTCAGTTCCCGACAAAAGAAAACGATTATAACGCTGAAAAAAAAAATCGAGTATCGCCAAATGCTAGATGGCATTGATAGTTTTTTACCGACACTAGCGCCAGATTCTACTCTAATAATTTACTCATAATCTTTAATCCAACATTAGTTCTTTTGAAAGGTAAACATTGTGCCATTTTTTTACGTCTATGTTTAACATGTAATGTTTTTGCAACTGTAAATTAGCCAAGAGCTACGAAAGTTGTGTAATAAATCCCCCTCTCCTCCTCTCTCTCTTTCTCTCTATCTCTCCTCTCTCTCTCTCTCTCTCTCTCTCTCTCTCTCTCTCTCTCCTCTCTCTCTCTCTTCTCTCTCTCTCTCTCTCCTCTCTCTCTTCTCCTCTCCTCTCTCTCTCTCTCCTCTCTCTCTCTCTCTCTCTTCTCTCTCTCTCTCTCTCCTATCTCTCTCTCTCTCTCTCTCTCTCTCTCTCTCTCTCCTCTCTCTCTCTCTCCTCTCCTCTCATCTCTCTCTCTCTCTCTCTCCTCTCTTTCCTTGAAAAATACCACTCTTAGTTCTTATAGTGTTGAAGATTTTAACAATTCGACTAAGATGGTTCATATCATTTTATATTTTTTAACTGAAACGTTTTAAAACACTCATTTTATTAAGATAAGAAAACGTACCTTGTATTTGTTAAGGCGCAGTTAGACTTATCGATGGTTGTGACTAATGTACCTCGTAAATTTTTCTCTGGCAAAGATTATTGCATTCTTTCACGTTATTTTTTACAACTTTTAAAATCTTTATGCTTGTTAATTTCCACATTGACGAACATATGGAATATAGCATTCCAATGCATAACCAATACATCATTAACTAATACATAAAATAATAATACAAATGTACTAGTTTATGTGACAATTGAGATATTTGTCGAATAATCCGGATAAAACATCATCCGTATACTTGAGATTGAATATCAACCATTTGTGAGGAGCAAGGTGAAGGTTTTCCATAATGAGAACATTTCCCAGGAGTTAAGGGGGGGGGATAAACTTTAGAAACTTATTTTGCTTACCATAAAAACCATTGGGGGGGGGGGGAGATTAGAAGCCGAAAATGAAAAGGTTAAATTAAAAATATGGAAATTCGTACCAAGATCAAGACAGAAACCAAACCTGGAAATTCAAGCCTACAATTTTGGTCGGACCCTACTTTGTGTTCAGGACGTAATGGTCTAGTGGTGAGGACCCAACATTGTGGTCGTGGTAAACCAAGTTCGAATCTTTTCAATTTTTACCCTGTGGTAACACAGTGGATTGATACTCTGCTTGGCAAAACGGGGTCCGGGGTTCAAATCCAACTTTTACAAGGATAGCCCTGCTACCAGTCCTTGTAAAACAAGAAAATCCAGACACTGAAACGTCAATTTGACGCCCTATGGGCCACCAATAACTTTTCTTTCCCCATTTGTAGTTTTTTCCGATTTTTTTTTTCTACTGAGGGGGTGGAAAAAAATTAATTAGAAAAACAAATTAGCTTACCTCATGGTAAGCTTTATGGTAAGCATGGTAAGCTTAAATTTTTTTTTTAGAAAAAAAAATAGCTTACCTCATGGGTTTGAAAAGTGCATATCGTTGACTAGGAAACTCAACAACAAGCTTCAACTGCGTTCCACCAGCCTTTTGACCTATAAAAGAGAATTTAATAAAAAAAAAAAAAAATAGAAACAGAAGCCTTAGAAGTGCGGAAAACCAATAAAATGTATTACCTGAATAGATACTACAAAAAAAAAAATTGCAGCACGCAATCAGGTAGACAGCCACCACGCATATAATAAGAATTAGATAAACAAACAAGTTTTTTTTTTCAATTGAAAGTAAAGAACAACATAAACCCGTAGAGCAAACAGAAAATTATTCTATATATGAGGGGGGCTGCCCCCCCCCAACCCCTTGTTCGTTAGGCTAAAGTTCATTAATTATGTAAAAAGCTTGTTATTCCACTTCAAGTGCCGTTGTGTTTCAACAGTGGTTCTTAAAGGAATGGGACAAAATTTAAACTTTAGCGTAAAGAGCGAGATATCGAGGAGGGGGCAACCCCGCTAATATACAGAATAATTTCTGTTCGTTTTTTTAATATCTGATCGTTTTTCAAATAATGCGGGGAAACCTATCTCCCCTCCCTGGAAAATTCTCTCCCCCCACAAACCATTCCTAAAAGTAAAGTTCCTCCCGCGTAAATATCCCCTTCCCCCTGAACATTCCAACCTTTTTGAAAATCCCCCAGGAAAATATCTTGCGGACGATCCCGGCTCGAAAATTCTCGACACAAAAAGTGAAACTTTTGCGGATTTTTTGTTATGTTTGCCCTCGGACCGGCACTTTGGCTCGTGTCATTTCAAGAGATAGAAGCGATGGCTGAAAAATTGTAAGGTATGAATAATACGTCAGGTAATTTCAAACCTCGATTGAATCTTAATTCATCCAATTTCCCAAAGTATGTTCACAAGTAGGTTTCACAAAGTATGTTCATAGAAAAATTACTACACTCAATTCAAAAACAGCGTTGAATAAAGTCAAATCCATGATAGTCCAGATCGGGAACTGATTCCACTACGCCTTTATATTTGCATTAATTGCACTGAGAGAACCTACTTAGAGAACCATATAAAAGAGAAGAACTACTACTACTGCAGTACCGTTTCAACCTATGTATTTCCGAAAACGAAAAGGAAAACTAATATTACTTCCTGCTAGTTGACCATTCATACATTGATTTAAGTAACATTATATATTAGGCAATACCAGTAGCCTAATTAGGTTTTCCGTGGAGTAGTAAAAAATCGAAGTCCTTTTAACCTTTCCCCAGCGAGCGAGCCCCAATCTGCTTCAACAGGAGAAATAATTAAGAGAATTGGAGGATCTTCAAGCTCCGTACCAAACTAACACGATCGATTTTACATAGATATTTCGCCTGAGCAGCATCCACCTTCCATCATCAGTGCCGGTGTTTGACGAGTCATGGGTCACGTCTTTTACGAGTACAGCATGACACTAGCAACCGAGGCAGAGTAGATTCGTGCTCCCATGAGATGGCTGATATGCGGTTTTTGAAAAATTGTTCTCAGAAGGCTATCAAGACAGCGTTCGCCTTTGCTACCCTGTCAGATATTTCTGCACCAAGATTTCCTTTTCAGCAGACTTTAGAACCACGGAGAAGCTTGAAAATCAAAACATGTCGACCATACACTTCTATATATGTCAGGACCCTAGATGATGCAATTACCATAGTCATCATGTAGACTGTTGAAACAAGGTAGTTGGGTGGCTTGCCTATCGTAACATTCTGGTCACACACATCTATATACTTCAAGCTCGTACCCCATCGCGTCAGCGAAGTTAACATTCCACAGGTCTCTTGCAGCAAAATCGATAACAAACGGCTACGCGGGCATATTTATGATGGGAACATGGTCTATGCCTAGTCTAGTCTATTCTACAACAACGCTTCTTGACTAAAAAGGTCCTTACGTTGGCCCAGAAGCAGCCAGGATCAAACATCAGGCCATGTATTTCCTAGCAGAGATCAATCAACCATGCTAACACAGACATTACATAATCTGTCACGGATATGAAAACAGTTGAAATTTCGCAGCTGAAATTAATACATCCTGTGTGTATCAATTTCAAGCTTAATGTATATATTTGAAGCCGGCATAACTTAACCTGTCTCAAAAAAGGGAAAAATTATGGCGACATTAAATAGTCGCTAAGACATAAGTCGCTTGATGCTGAAGAGAGTCTGCACTGCAAACACATCCACAATTTATTCAAAACATTAGTATTCTGACTGCAAGGTTTATTACTACTACTGCTAACAATTTATTGCAGCACAAAGCCACCTGAATCAAACATAGCTGCGCACGCTCCTCCTCTACCCCACTCTAATTGAAATATCACTCTTTACATCCCTCCCATGGGCTTCCGCACGTCCTCTTTCCACTCCATTTGAAGACGACCAGCCCATCTCCATTTGGGAACGACATGCCCATCTCTAATTGGAGACGACCTGCCCATCTCTAATTGGAGACGACCTGTCCATCTCCGTTTGGAGACGAGGGAAATTTCAAAATCAAATGCAAAATGTGGATTTGTGCCAAACCTAGCAGAGGATTTGATGCAGAAGAGAGTCTGCACTGCAAACACATCCACAATTTATTCAAAACTGTAGTATTCTGACTGCAAGGTTTATTACTACAACTGCTAACAACTTATTGCAGCACAAAGCCACCTGAATCAAACATAGCTGCGCACGCTCCTCCTCTACCCCACTCTAATTGAAATCTCACTCTTTACATCCCTCCCATGGGCTTCCAATTTCCTAGAAATCCTTCCGCACGTCCTCTCCCACTCCATTTGGAGACGACCAGCCCATCTCCATTTGGAAACGACCTACCCATCTCTATTTGGAGACGACCTGCCCATCTCAAGTTGGAGACGAGGGCAATTTCAAAATCAAATGCACAATGTGGATTTGTGCCAAACCTAGCAGAGGATTTTCTCGAGTAAATGCCTAATTAATAACCCAACTTATTACCAGCTGAGTCACAAGTTCGAACCTTAAAACGTACATGGATTAGGAGGTGCAGTGGGGGGGCTGGCGCCCCCAGACCCCCCATTTTATCAGCCTCTTTTGTTAAGGTTTTTTAAGTCCTGTAACATACAATAAGTTGGTCGTACCAAGTTCATCACATTATAGCTTGTTATCGGTTAGGGAAAAATCTCCTGTAAAAAAAATCCAGCAGACAGGCTCAGTACTGTTTCTAATCAAAGAGATGCAATAGGATGTTCTTACGGTAAAAAACTTCAAGCAGACTTCGTTCGTGTTGCAAAGCATTTCTTTGCAAGGGAAAAAGCGGGGGTTGAAGGGGGCGGCAGACCCCCGAAATAAAAATATTAACAAACGAGGTTGCAAAAGCGGGGGGTTTGGAGGGCGGCAGCCCCCCAACTGTACCTCCTAATCCCTGTACGTTTTAAGGTTCGAACTTGTGACTCAGCCTCTTTAAGTCTTTCGAAAACGTAGTTTTTTTCAAATAATTTCTGCACGTTTTTGTACAGTTTATTACTTATTATTACTTGACGAACTGTTAGCTGATCGTGTCAGGAGTTAAAGTTGGGGGGCTGCCGCCCCCCAAACCCCCGCTTTTGAAGATTCTTGTGTTAAGGCTTTTAATTGCTGAATACTCAAATCAAATGCACAGTAAGATTTTCTTTTTTCAACTTTTCTTCGAGCATGCGGGTATACGGCATGTTATCAAAGCAGTGGAGACTTACCTGTAAGCTGAAGGCCGACTGTGATATTCTTCTGGAGACGCCTGTTGAGCCGAAGGATTTTATAGATTGGATTTGAAAAAGAAACTGAGTTTCTTTTTTAAACTTTAAATTTAAGAGATACTACTTTAAATTCAATATATAAAAAATTTACTCTGACGGGGAATCGAACCCGGTTCTTCCGCATGACAGACAGGAATAGTGACCACTGTACTATCATAGACTCGTGTTAAATTATTTTTAGTCTCTGCCATCTATTTTCGACGCAAGCACATACAAAGTAATATTTTCGTTTTTCGACAGAAAAAACTTCTGGGAAAGAGCTGGAATTTTTGAAAGCTTGCAGTCGGTCTTGTCAGGTTAAGAGGACTATTTTGATCTAATTTAATAATGAAATACTATGCTTTTAGAAATTTCAAAAATTAACATGGGCTCTTATAGGAAAACGAGGTTTTTCGTAAATGTAAATTCGGGGGATAATTTTATCGGTCTGAAAATATCTAATGGCCCTAACAGGTCGAATTCCGGTTCGAATGAGTCCTCATTCACCCGGATCCGTTGCCAACTGTGGCCTGTAGGCGTGGCTCATAAAAAAAATAATTTGATGAACATTAAGTGGCTATATTTGTTTTTTTGGAAAACAGGGAAGGAGTGATCGGATTGAGCTGAAACTTTGAGGATAAGCACCTAGGCCCTAGGAAAGCTTATCCTCTAAATTTCTGCCTGATCGGACAACATTAAAGGGGAGCTGTGGTGGGAGGGTCGAAACTTCCGGCCCACTTTCCCCCATGAAGATAAAGTCGGAGGGGGCTGAAATTTTGCATATTTCTTAGTTCGAGCTTAGGTTACAAAATACGATCACCACCGTCTCTCTGCGACCGCTAGGACCGGAAATCACTTAACATTGTGGTGGTTCGCCTCTTTAAAGAGGCACAAGTGTGCCTCCTTGAAAAATGAAAATGACTTAGTTTTAAATAGATCTGAAGACAATACGAACCAAAGCCTTCCCCCCTCCCCAATTCTAGAAAGCTACAAACAGGAAAATATCACGTTCCGCGAGTACCTAAATTGCCGTAGAAAGAATAAAACATTGCCGTAGAAAAATCATTGCCGTATTGCATAGTCATGCAATACGTACGGCATAATCATGCCGCATTGCCGTAGAAGAAAAATCAACCGTAAATATTCTTACACTTTCTTCAAAGACAATAAAGACTCAGGTAACCATAAACATCTAGCTGTTTTTCCCCCTCAATTTTAGAAAGGTATACTAAAATACATGGATAATCCAAACAGTACTATTTTCCACTAAGTAAAACCCTTCCAGACCCTAAGACCCTAAGACCCTTCCAGGGATGACTACTGGCTGTAATCCTACAAAGGTTGAGTTATTTGAATCTTGCCAATAGCCAATGATGGCTACTGGCTTCAACTCTATAAAAACACTTTAGTAGTAATTCTTCTACAATGGATATGTATATGATCCCCTCCGTCCACGAGCCAGGCCACAAAAACGATGGACGGGTAACTTCGACAACGTCAAAATGGCCCAATTACTATACAACGTCCCATGAGGATGACCAGGACCGAAGTAAGTAAATAAAGAACAAATAATATTGACAAAAATATAATCTATTCATGATTGATCAACTAATTAAGTTATTTTGTGATCAATACAATATGTGGGGCGGGGGTACGATTTATTTAGGCGCAGCATAGGATTCGGTCAGTTCCAACTCATAGCCTCTTGAAACTAATCTAAAATGAAAAACTATCTTTAGTGTAATAAAAAAACGAAACACTGAACGTTGCATCGTTATATTAACTAAATAACGATGAAAGCTAGACAAATGATTGAGTTTTTAATAACTTTACCAGGAATACCTGCCCTTCAGCCCTGGTTTAGTCTAACACAACTGCTATTACATGCAAGTTTTCTGTTTTTTTTTTATCTTATTATTTATTATACTTGGGGAAATTATTACGCCTCCCACAAAGGAAAATAAGTTGACGTATTTCCCACAAGGAAAATAAGTTGACGTATGTAAGCTATGTAAGACTTAATGTAAGCTATAGGGGATTCAAAACCCCGTTTCAGGGGGGTTTAAACCCAGTAGCATCCCCCCCCCCGGCTGCGACCTTGTCCTTTCGTGTATAATATGTCATAGAATGGAGAAAAGGCAACCGCAAATATTCGAACATTTCTTTCAAAGACAAAACCGACTCCTGGCAAATATAAGCCTTTGCTCCCAAATCTTGTTTTTGTACACCACGGAACAATCAAAATCACGCAAAATAAAATATCTATGTTTAAAAAAATACATCTAAATTATTCTTTTCCGGTCTATATCATTTAAACATATAAAACAGTGGAGCCTAAATTACATTTCGAAAATGAATACTACTACTACTAACAACTCACCACAGCATCAAACCGCCTGAGCCCAACACAGCTACGTACGCTCCTCCTCCATTCTAATCTATTCAAACCCTCCCTCTTTGCACCCTACCAGGAAGCTCCCATTTCCCTTAAATCTTTATTTACGACATCCTCCCACCCTAACCGCGGACGACCTGCTTACCGTTCTAGACGGTTGGCCAAAAAGGACAATCTTCGGCAATCTGTCATCCTTCATCCGTAGTCTCTGACCTAACCATCTCAACGTTTCTCTGATTATTTTAGAAGAAATCTATTAATTATTTTTTAAGATTCAGAAAAAAATTTTATGAGGGGGGAGGTCAAACCTGGTAGCCACCCTGGATATTAGTTTCCGTAGAATGGAGAAAAAGAAACCGCAAGTATTCGAACATTTTCTTCAAAGACAATACAGACTCCAGGCGAATATAATCCCTTGCTCTCCAGTGTCGTTTTAAGTAAAAAGGTGAACAAGCAATCATTACATTTACCACACACTACGGAACCCTTATTCCATGACAGTAACAGATAAATCTGTCCCATGTAAAAGTAACAGACAATAAACTGCAAAGATTTATCAACCAAAACCACAATTCCGTGAAAACCGCTTGCAAATTTGGTATGGGCTGGAATTATCCAAATTTCCTGTTCCAGACCCACAGTCGCTTTTGTAATTTAATAAAATGAAAAGGCAATTGTACGGCTGTTCCACTCAGGAAAGCAATAAAACTCTGTGACATATTAGAACGAGTCCAAGGGAGGGATAGCACAAAATTGCTTTACTTTCAATATTTATATAAAAAAAAAAAATACTAAACAGCTACCTCCAGGGACGTCAATTTGGGGAAGAGCCTTTGCTCACAAGATTATTTGCCCCCCCCCCCTTATTTTAAAAATTATCTTTTTGGGGTATTTTCATGGTAAATGTCTTGTTAGTATGTCATGCGTGCACGCACCATAAATTGTATTATTATTAATTATAAACTTAAACTGTTCTTCAAAATAAATTGTTAAGATTGAAATAGTAAAATCTGGGATACTTCATTAAAGTGATAACTTTATTCATCATAAACGCATCCGATTTGTTCAGACAAATACTTATTTTACATAGTTTTCATTTGTTTTATAAGTGTTCTCGAACTTAACCCACCTTAAACATCACATCTTTTAAATAAAATTTGGTATCAAACCTTTAGTTGCGTCAGGAATGTATATTTAAGACCATTTTAAATTTTAATTTAAAGCACTATTTTGTTTTCAAAATTCAGCAAAAAATTAATATTACAAAATTCTCGTTTTTCTGAAAATCATTGACTAGTTCAAAGATCTGAATTTTACAAGAATGATTTCGAAGCATTCCCTGTGGTATTCTATATTCCATATAGAACACCACATATTCCCTGTGGAATATATAAACACCACATATTCCCTATATTCCCTGTGGTTATTCCATTTTGAACTTTTTTTTATGAACAGTTTTAAGTGATATTAAAAAAGTTGTTGAGTTACAACCAGTAGCGTATGAAGGGTGTGCAAGGGGGGGGGGGGCGCCCCATATAGCAACCTTGGAGGGGTGACAAACATTGGTCTAAAAGGACTTATGATTGATTAGGGTCCGCGGTGCAAAAAATGGGGTAGCAAAGTAGCAATACTACTCGGCAGTTTTCAAAGTTGTTGGCAGATTTTGTCTGAAAATACCATTTTTATATATAAAAATGTTTTTGCTCAAAGAAAGCTTATGTTTAGTTGAGAATTACGAAGACCAGTTAAATGAAATCCCACGTCTGAAGAGGTTTTTACAAGCGAAAAACATTCCTGAATAAGTGGCTCTTAAGCATGGGTACCCATAAGGGGGGGGAGGCGCCAGCCCCCTCCTGGCTTAATGATTCTGCCTTTTTTTATATTTTTTGTCTTGATATTACTATTATATAGCATTAAAAGTGCCAACTAGAACAGGTAAGCCCCCCCTGGATTTCAACCTATGGGCGCTCATGCTCTGAAGTGGAGTTCTTTGAGAGTACTGCACTTTATAGTTGAATATGAGCTTCCAGACTCTATTCCTAATCTAACTTTAGCATTAGGGTTTTACCTGACATTTTGTGTCTCTTTTGCTTCTTGCGAGAGGAGTTATTCTAAACTCAAGCTTATTAAAATTAAATAAAAAAAAAACAAGTTGTTTTAACTGAAAGTAAGGAACGACGTTAAAACTTAAAACGAACGGAAATTATTCCGTATATGAAAGGGGCTGTTCCCTCCTCAACGCCTCGCTCTTTACGCTAAAGTATTTTATTGTTTAAAAAAAATAGAGTTGTGAGAAAGTCAAACTTTAGCATAAAGAGCGAGGCGTTGAGGAGGGGACAGCCCCTTTCATATACGGAATAATTTCTGTTTGTTCTAAGTTTCAACGTCGTTCCTTACTTTCAGTTAAAAAAAAAAATTATTTTTTTATTTAATTTTTGAATGTTTTTGAATTAATGCAGGTTTTGATTTTGGCTCAACGTACATGAATAATTAAAAAAAAATTGCATATTAATTTTACTTTTATTTGGTTAAATGGCTTTCTTAAAACTTGTTTAATTTTATTTACGAACGTTTTTATTAGTAATAAATATACGTAACTTACGAATTAACTTACGTAACGAACGTCTATACTCATAGATTTTTAATACGTATATTAGAGGGTTCGCCCCCTAGTGAATACCTTGCTCTTTAAGCTAAAGTTCGAATTTTATTCCAATTCTTTAAAAATGACCCCTTAATCACAAAGTCCGTTAATTAGAATAAATAGCTCTTATGAAAGTACTAAAAAAATCTTTGGCTTAAAGAGCGAGGTATTGACTAGGGGGTGAACCCAATCATATACGTAATATTTTCTGTTCGTTTTAAGTTTTGATGTTGCTCCTTACTTTAAGCTGTTTTTTTTTATTTAGTTTCTGATCCTTTTCTTTAATAATGCTGGAAAATCCGGCACCCCCCCTCATAGCAATGTCCCTTCCCCCATGAAAACTTCCTTCATGGAAAGATCCTCCCATATAACCCCCGACCCACCAGCCCACCCCCCCACCTAACAGAAAAAATCCCACCTGAAAACGTCTGTATACTTCTCAATAACCAATACTATATGTTAACATTGGGTAAAGTTCATAACTTTCAGCCCTCCCCCCGGGAGCTTCGGGGGATTAAGTCATCCTAAAAGACATAGTTATCATATTTTTGACTATGCTGAACAAAATAGCTATATCAAAATTTTGATCAGGTGACTTTGGGAAAAAAAGAGCGTGGGAGGGGGCCTAGTTGCCCTCCATTTTTTGGTCACTTAAAAAGAGCACTAGAACTTTTAATTTCCGTTCCAATTAGCCCTCCCATGATATTCTAGGACCATTGGGTCGATAGGATCACCCAAAAAAAAACAAAAAAAAACACAAAAAAACAAATAAACACGCATCCGGGATCTTTCTTCTGGTAAAATATGCAAAATTCCACATTTTTGTAGATAGGTGCTTGAAACCTCTACAGTAGGGTTCTCTTATACGCTGAACATGATAGTGTGATTTTCATTAAGGTTCTATAGCTTTTAGGGGGTCTTTCCCCCTTCTTTCTAAAATCAGCCAAATTTTCTCAGGCGCGTAACTTTTGATGGGTAAGACTAGACTTGATGAAACTTAATATTAAATCAGCATTAAAATCTGATTTTCGGTTACCATTGAGCCGGGTCGCTCCTTACTCACAGTTCATTACCACGAAATGTTTGATTTATTTCAGATCAACAATGAGCCAAGCTTAGCCATGTCATCTATTGAAAACAATGTAGGAAAAAAATAGATTTTGATGAGGCTATTTCTAAGTTGTACAGAAAAGTTCTAAGTTGTACAGAAAAGTACAGAAAAGTGGCACAGAAAACAAAATTAGAAAGACGAGGTCCTGACTAAAAACATACAGGTACTGACTAAAAAACATGACTAAAATACATACAGGGTTTTAAATACAGTACATTTTGTTAATGGATAGGCCTATAGTAAATACTGTACATAAAACATGGATAGGCCTATAGTAAGTAGTAGGCCTATAGTAAATACAGTACATAACACATGGATAGCCCTATAGTAAGTAGTACGCCTATAGTAAATACAGTACATTTTGTTAATGGATAGGCCTATAGTAAGTAGTAGGCATATAGTAAATACAGTACATAAAACATGGATATGCCTATTGTAAATACAGTATATAAAACATGGATAGACCAATAGTAAGTAGTAGGCCTATTGTAAATATAGTACATAAAACATGGATAGGCCTATAGTAAGTAGTAGGCCTATAGTACATACAGTACATAAAACATGGATAGGCCTATAGTAAAATACGAAAGCTAGAGCCAATCTGGTTTTTCCTCTTAAAATGTTTATAATAAAAGCCCCTGTCCATTTAATGTAAGCCACAAATTAAAATGGCGTTGTTTGATATTGTAATAATAATGCTAATACGTATAAAAATGTTGTATTTAGCTTAATTTATGTAAGTTATTTACACTAAAATGTTTACATACCAATTTTATACAGCACATAATTTACTTTTCCTTTCACTCCTTAATTTAAACACCTCAAGTAGCTTTTTTAAATTGTATGTTTCCACCATAAACAAAGATGACCCAACAATGTTTACATGTTTGTTGGGGGGGGGGGGGGACAAGTTGAAATTCCGCCCCGTGTGTCACAAGAACTTGCTACGCCACTGGTCACAAGATTTTCAGAAATTGCGTCTCTGTTTCTCGGTGATCGGACTATAATGCCTTTATTAGGTGCATTTCAAGTTCGACAAAAAGTTATTAAACACTAACATTTTCACTCGAGCTGATGTTGTAACGGAACGACGCTGGAACGACAGAAAAGAAAGACCGGATTGAGTTTTGTAATAATTAAATTTAAAAAAAATAAGTTTTTTCAACTGAAAGTAAGTAGCAACAAAAAAACTTAAAACGAACAGAAAATATTGCGTATATGAGGGGGTTCACCCCGTCGGTAATACCTCGCTCTTTATGCTAGAGTTTGAATTTTGTTGCAATTCTTTAAGAATGACCCCTGAATGACAAATGCCGTTTAATTAGAACAAATAGCTCTTTTGAGAGTACTAAAAAAAACTTTAGCGTAAAGAGCGAGGCATTAATGAGGGGACTAGCCCCTCATATAATAATAATAATAATAATAATAATAATAAATTATAATATATTGAAAACCCGTCGTATACAATAAATGTACAATGACAGAGTATACAAAATGCGAAAAGAGGAAACAAAAGAAAACATACTAAAAAATAACAACAAAAGCATCAACTTCTTAAATAGTATACAAAATAGTACGAAAAGAGGAAACAGAAAGATACATACTCAAAAATTACAACAGAAACAACAACTTCTTCGAAAATAGCAACAGGGACAACAACTTCTGAAAGAAAAAAAACAAAAAGGAAACAAAAGGGAAAATTAAACAAGCAAACTTGCCCACTCGTGCTTTAGAATTGCTGTTTTTTTTTCGGCTAATAAGTGTCTCAACAGCTAGATTTGGGTCCGCTAGGTTGTAGCGCCGAATCAGAAAACTATTTTTTGTCTAAAGTGGCAATTTTAGTAGGTACTTGGCAAAACGGAAAAATAAAGAGTGGATTTTAGACTTTTCACGGTTTGCCAATAATTTCCAGAAAGGGGTCACATATAATATATGTGGCAGAGCGGTAGCGTTGTAAATACTTGTCAGTAGATGACGGTTAAATCTCAGAGTGGATTTAACGATCAAATCATAGGAGCTGGAAATCCGCCGTTCAATATGTGAGATCAGGAGGGAGCGGGTATGCAGTAATGAGGTACCTTTTGGCAGCCCCAGATATACTATTTTATCAACTGGTTTTACTGAGCAATCACCTAGTGTGACATTAGTAGGAGGGTCATTCTTCCAATTGTAAAGCAAGACTTCCCACTTTTGGGAGTTAAATCTCAGACCGACTTTCTCGTAATTGGACTGCAGACATGAGAATATTTCTGAAAGGCGGTGAAGTGTCCGGCTGAGATTCAGCGTGTCATCAGCATAGCATACTAGGGAGATGTCAATGGAGCTAAGAATGCATGATGAAGGACAGCTGTCTTGAGGCTCAATAATGTAGTTGTTGAAGAAATCGGGGGATAAAACTGCCCCCTGATGGGCACCTTTACGGACTGGTATCAAAGCTGACCGTGGGGCTGGCGGAAGGACTTTATCGGGAGGGAGCTTAAGTCACACGCGAAGGCGAGAGTAAAGATCACGGAAAGCCCGAATGATGTTTGAGTTCACTCCTCTTTTAGCTGAGTTTAGAAACATAAGTGCATGAATCAATGATTCAAACGCTCTCTGCAGGTCTAAGCCACCGATCGCTAGGCTTTCTTCTGATTTGTGTGCATCCAGGAGTGCATATGCAACAACATGGAGCGCTTCAGCACAACCAATACCGCGTTGGAAACCGAACTGTCTTAAAGGACTGCAACACAGTTTCTCAAAATCATCTACGAATGAAAGTTCAAATAACTTGCAAAGAGAAGTAACAATCGTGATTGGACGGAAAGAGGAGCATTGCATGGTAGTTTTCCCTTTCTTAGGAACTGGCGTAAGATCTCCAATTGAGAAAGTGGTTGGGACAATACCTTGTATAAGGATAATCTGCACCAGGAGAGTTACGTGACTAATGAGAGCGAGGTTTTAGGCGAGAGATGGCCCTGCATACGGCTCCCTCTGTTACAACATAATTACCCGGAGGAAATCACCCTTTCGTCCAACTCAGCTTCGTATCTTTCGTTGAGGGCTGGTTCAGGAGGCAAAAATTCTCACCCATAGTACGCGTACCATTCAGAATCAGGGATAGCAGATGCGGACAAAGACTCATCTCTTTTAGAGGACAGAAAACGCCAAAGGAGAGAAGGATTAATTTTGGCCCTTGTAGATTCGATATCAATCATCCTTTTTCTGCGAGCTTTTAGCTCCTTCGCGAATTTTCTTTTTGTGAGCAGGCGGATTGAAATGACTACCCCCGAACGGGATCGTCCACAAGAAATCCAAAGTTGAAGCCAAAATTTAGACTTAGAATGGATATCCACTAAATCTGGATTTTCAGACCAGCCAGGAAGGGTAGGATGACAGGGTCTACTTAGAGGGACAGCAGCTTTTTCAGCACAGCGAAGGGCATGGCTAATTTCTGCGCAATAAATATCGACTAATAGTTGTGTTTCCTCCTTTGAAAGAGCAGCTAATCTAGAGAGAAGATGGAAAGGGACACGGATCTTACTAAGGACTCTGGCGGCTTCTTCTTGAAATAAAACAGGGTTAATTTTACGCCAGTCACGGCGAGACCTAGGAGGTGTTTTCGAAGTTGTTTGCGTTTGTGTATCTGAGCTGTGGCAAGGAATCTCGACTGAGAACTGTATTGGTAAGTGACCAGATAGCTGAAAATCAAGCACAACCTTGACAGGCGAAAATCCTGAGATTTGTGGACACAACGACGTGATCGAGATCTGATGTAGACAACGAGGTGTGTACGTCTGTAAAATTTAAATCTTTGCACTTGAGATCAAACTGGTCTCTAAAAATACGAAGCAACAACGTAGAACGCAAAGATAAGAGCGGTTCATTCAAATCGCAATTGAAGTCACCAACTAATATGCACTGAAGGCTTAAGGATCTAATACGGTTAATACACTGGCCGAGTTTATCACTAGAATAAGTAAAAGCACGCTCCGAACGCTCATCATGGTAATTTGTAGGCAAATATACATTTATAAAAACACAGCCCTCAACACGTATCGCTTGAAAATTATCATTGACTTCAAATACGCTAGATCGTACAGTCGAACGAACGAAAGTGGCAATACCACCGGAGGTTCGCCCTTTTCCACTTAGCTGCTTCGCTGAAACTGAATAAAGCGATACTAAACTATTAAAACTAAGAATGCTTTTACTGCGGCTTGTCACGAAATGTTCTTGTAAACAGACAACTTCATTTGCTCAAATACAACATCTAAGATCGGAATTTTATTCGCGAACGAGCCATTAATGATCCACGATAAACATTTAACTGCAGAAGCTTCAGATGTCATTTCTTTTGTGGATTACTGTTTGAGGGACATTTTACACTGTAACACGTGTGACTGCCGGGTTTGCATTCAACGCAGAATGTCAGCTGTCTGCATGGCTCATCTCGCGTAGAACGATGTTCATTTGAGGCACATCTAGAGCATAAAGGTTCAGCCGTACACTGGGAGGCGAGGTGACCGATTTTGTGTCAGTTATAGCATCGTCTTGGCAAGAACTTAAACGGATCAGCAGGTAGACGCTCGTAGCCGATAATCACCGAAACACTCAGAAATTGTTGGAGCTCACTGATAGTGTTAAAATACACTTTGAAAGAACGGGATTTTCCGCATTGTTCGGTCTTCGTACTATTCGGGATTAGTTTTTTAGTCCTTCACAGTTTATATCCTCAGGGACATTTCGAAGCACAGTTATGTGCAGGGGTTTTCGAACAGCAATTTTGAGATCAGGCTTGGAATATTTCGCTTTCTCAACAATTTTCGCTGCTACAGCTTTCGACTTGATCACAAGCTTCCATTCGTTGGCAGATTTGCGAAGTTCGCTAATGTCATTTGCATTTTCACAGAAACTGTCTATGAAAGCTTTCCGGTCATTTGGGCCATTGAGTTCCTTGAGGGAATTTTTTAAGACAACAGAATAGGAAGGATCTTTGGGCTGGGACGTTTCAGGTGCACTACGACTGCTTGTGAAAATACCGACGGCTGGAGCGGACTGGACAGCTAAAAAACGATCAACTTTCCGAGAGAGTTCATTTACTTTGGCAGTAACTGTTGCATTCACCGCACCTCCGATGACCGGAACCGAGCAGGGGTTAAAGATGACAAATTTTGGCATGCTGACATTATTTTTCGCAACTGCTACTAGAAGTTTGCACATTTCAATGATATTGTCTTCATCTTTAGAATAGGTCACAAGACGATTCGTAATATTCAACTCGGTATGACGGATTCGCTTTGCCTTTATAATATCTTCATGTGTATACAAAGCAACACACGCTTTTACGATACAGTCCAATTTTATTCCATCTGTTATGTCCATTGTAACAGTTTCTGTTCGTTTAAGTTTTTATTTTGCTCCTTACTTTCAGTTGAAAACCCCTGTTCTTTTTTTTATTCCTGATCGTTTTTAAATAATTCTGGGAAATCCTTCATAGAAAATTCTCTTTCCCGATAACAATTCCTCCATAGAAAGACCACCCCACGTGATCCCCTCTCCTTGACCCCTTCCCCCAACAGAAAAAATCCCTCCTGAAGACGTCCGTATACTTCCCAATAACCAATACTATATGTAAACAATGTTCATAAATTTCAGCCGTTCCCCCGAGATCTGTGGGAAATTAAGCCATCCTCAAAGACATAGTTATTAGATTTTTAGACTATGCTGAACAAAATGGCTATCTCAAAATGTTGATCCTGTGACTTTGGGAAACAATGAGCGTGGGTGGGGGCCTAGTTGCCCTCCAATTTTTTTGGTCACTTAAAAAGGGCATTAAAACTTTTAATTTCAGTTCGAATGAACAATTTCGCATATTCTAGGACCACTGGGTCGATACGATCACCCCTGGGGGAAAAAAACAAATGAACAAATAAACACGCATCCGTGATTTTTCTTCTAGCAAAAATACAAAATTTCATATTTTTGCAGATAAGAGCTTGACACCTCTACAGTAGGGTTGTCTGGTACGCTGAATCTGATGGTGAGATCTTGGTTAACAGTGTTTGACTTTTAAGGGGTCTTTCCTCCTTTTTTCGAAAATAATTCAAATTTTCTCAGGCTCGTAACTTTTGATAGATAAAACTAAAGTTGATGGAACTTATATAGTTGAAATTAGCATAAAAATCCGATTCTTTTGATGTAGCTATTGCTATCAAAATTCCGTTCGTTTCATATTCGTTAAAAATAGTCACTTTTAAAGGGCAATAGAGCATTTTTAAAGAAGTAAAAATTTTAATCATTACGGTTTACGGTTTAGTGGCTTTACGGTTTACGGTTTACGGTTTAAGCCTGGAATGCGCCGATCGTCTCGGATGCAACCTTCAACTTTTGAACTGTCTCCAAGGTAGCCCTTCGGTTGGATGAATATAAGATAGTCAAATATCGCATTTTAAGCTGGTAGTATCTACACACGAGTGGTTTAAAAGTCAATATCGTTTTACACTTACGCGTAATTTCGGTACTTACGTGTTATGGCGACCATACTTTGTTCTCGATCTGTATTCAAACCGGTTTTCTATGTCCACTCGGAGATAATCAGCTTGGCCTGAGCGAGAGAAACTACTTTGCAGGTATACATTAAATCTTTAATATATGGAGAGGGTTAGGTTAGATATTTAATACAATGCGTTGTATTTTCCTGTAATTCGTGGTGACCAGCGTTGCCAACACTTTGAAACAAACTGTACCAGTTTTCCAACTAAAATTGTAACAAAAGAGTTTAATTTGTACCGCCTGAACAGCAGATTAATAATTTACCCTAACAAAACGGAAATATTCAATAAGCTAAAACGAAAACAGATATCCGAGTCAGAAATGAGCAAATAAAACCAAAACGTTCTGGAAAAATTGTGTTGTACCAAAATATTTCCGAATGTGCCGAATTCTAGCGGTACTTCTAAATTGTACCAAAACGGTACAAATGCACCGTGTTGGCAACGTTGGTGGTGACTTCTCTGTTGTAGCTTCCATAATTTTATTAATAAAGTATTATTTTATGATCATTTCAGTATATTTCGTTAGTATTAACCTAACTTCTCTTCTTTAATTAATTGCTATAATTAATTAATTGCTATAATGCTTCTTTAATTGCTATAAAACTAGTATCTTCCTTCTAAATTCTAATTGTTCTGCAAAAATTTGTTGCAGGAAAACAAACAGAATAAAGTTTGATTTGTTGAACACGCGCCTATAGACAATTATAAAAAGTATATAAGTAAATATAGCAGTAATTGCAATTTCTTCTACGATCAAAGTATGATCTAGCTAGATTATTATCAACAGAAGAAATTCTAGAGCTCCTAAAATTCTAAGGCTTCTAGAAATTCTAAAGCAAATAAAGGGGTTAAAGAAGAACTGATTCTTCAAATTCTGTAGATAAGAAAATATACTTCTACTTTTTGGCAAAATAAATAGTTATCTTTCAGTCAATATCGCCAAAATAATACCAGGTTGAGAAAAGATGAACTATTCGAACCTCTTCTTTTTCTAAAAAGAGACAAAAAAAAACAAGCCCATGTTGGTCGTGATATCAGATTGGCATCAAAATGTGTTTGGGGCAACTGAATTTTATCTATTCTTGATTTTTAATATACTAACACTGCTAATAATACCAAATTGCAGCATCAAGTCACTTGAACCCAAGACAGCTGCACACGCTATTCCTCCATCCTAATGTGTTCAAAGCTTTACTATATAGCCCTTTCATTTAATATAGTAACACTACTACTAATACCTTATGGCAGCACCAGGTCACCTGAGCCCAAGGCAGCTGCGCAGGCTCCTCCATCCTAATGTGTTCAAAACTTCAATCTATACTCCTTTCTTTAAATATGGTAACTCTACTACTAATTCCTCATTGCAACGCCAAGCCACCTGAGGACCAAACAGCTGTGCATGCTCCTCTCTCGTTCTAACCTATTTAAAACTTCATTCTATACCCCTTTCTTTAATATACTAATGCTACTACTCGTTGCAGCGCCATGCCACCTGAAACAAAAACAGCTGAGCACGCTCCTCCTTCACCTCAATCTATCCATAGCTCCTCTCTGTACCCCTCCCTTCCTTGAAAGACGTTCCAATTTCCAGGAAATTCTTTCTTGTGACCTCTTCTTAGTTCTTGCTCAATTTGAGGACGGACTGCTTCGTTACTTACTTAGACTTAGGTCTCCCCACGCCGGCTGGCGCATAAGGCGACAACGGTGCCCCTCCAAGACCACCTCTCTTGTGCTTTTGACCAAAGTTCTTCGAGCGACAATCTCAAAAGCGCAGCATCATTCTCAAGGCATTTGCCTAGTGTTGCCTTCTGTCGCCCAAGTTTTCTGATGCCAGAAGGAACCCAACACCACACATCATGGGGTAGGCGACCCTCACCAATCCGCACCATGTGACCCTAATGTCGCCATCAGTTAGTCACAATTCTGTCGATCACAAACGGCTGCTTTGTCTTTTCACATTTAGAGGCGTTAGTGAGCTTATCAGTCCACTGGATACCAAGGATGCACCGAAGACAGATGTTCTCAAAACCCTGGATTCACTTTTCCAGCTGCTTAGTCAACGCCCAAGATTCGTAGCCGTACATTAGTACGGAGAGGACGTTACTATTGAAAAGCTAGAGCTTGAGCTTTAGGGAGTATGCTGGATTCCTCCACACATTTCTTAGTTTATTGAAGGCGCTTCCTCCGCATGCAATACGTGCGGTAATTTCCTGCTCAAGGCTACCATCACATTTAGTGACACTACCAAGGTACTTGAACTCTTCAACCTCCTCTAGTAAATCAGATCCAACTTTGAGTGGTGGGGCAGGTAGGGTATTGATGTTTTTTCGCAAGACTTTTGTTTTCTGTGTACTGATTGACAGACAAACTCACCCGGTTTTACTTGACTGAAAAAATACAAATGAATGTGCATTTTCAGTTTATTATACATATACTGATATTTAGTAATCAAAATGTTAAAATTATTTGATTTATTCAAGTTATAAAAGTAAAAACATTTATATTTTTTTAAGTAAAGTGCAAATTGTGTTCTGGCCTTGGGAAGGCATAGGGGTTTTGCGCACAACTTATGTTAATTTCTGCTCGTTTTGAGTTTCAATCGGTTATTTACTGTAATTTCTGTTCGTTTTTGGGTTTCATTTGTTTCTCGATGCTGATTAGTGGTAGTTTCGAGCTTGGTAGACTATTTTATTTTATTTTTGCTCATTTTTTGTTTAATGGAGTTCTTTACTTTTCTTTGAAAAACTTATTTTGTGGAAAAAGTTTTTTTAATTATTTAATATAGAAAAAGTATATATGTAAATCTTAGCAAATATATGGCATAAAAAACAAAACACTTTTTTAATATGAATTTGTTCTAATATATTTTATATAAAAATGTTATATGAATTGTTTTAATATGAATGATTGAGCGATGGAATTCCAGATTTACAGAATCTAACTTGTGGGTAAATCTGATAGCTCATTTTGATTTAGGATAATTAAAGCAAGCGAAGCATGTAACCACAATGAACGCTAGCCTACAAAATTATGACTCTTTCGCAAAAACTTAAATCACAATAATTTTTCACTAACAATAATTAATCTGTCATGACAAAAAAAAAAACAAAAAAAAACAAACAAACAAACAAAAGGAACTGAAGATGGACAGCTGTGGATACAACGGTTATTCTTCATCAGGTCAATGAGCAAACTATAATCAATTAAATGCATCAAAACGTGTTACAGTTACACAAATCGAGCATATTATCCCTTGAGGCATCGCCTCAAACATTCAGTTTAAAAAAAAAACGATTTCTTTAACGATAGTTTCATCAACATCAACAGGCTATATACTTTTATATCACTAAACAAGAAAAATGCGACTAAATCAAAGCAAATATAAAAGCCAAAAAGAAAGCCAATATATTGGCGATCTTCTAATCGCAGGTGACTTCAATCTGCCTAACATCACCTGGAAAGACCAGTTTCCCTACGTCTCATCTGGTCCTACGAGCCCAATCATTGATATTATTCATGATACCCTTCTCAACCAAATTGTCGACCAGCCGACGCGTTTTAGGGAAGGGAAAGTCACACATACCAAACCTTCTCGACCTGGTACTTCTCAGGAGACCAGAAGCTCTCCTCTTACATGCCGCCAATCGGAAAGAGTAATCATGTCACCATAGACATTAGAACAACATTCCTCAAAGTAACTAATCGCCACATCAAGAAGACCTTTATTGAGAATGAAGAAGATTGAGATGAGAACTATGAGAAGATTAACACTATGAGAAGATTAGAATGGATATCAATAACATCAGATGGGACGACGTCTTATCTGGTTCTCTAGAACAGCAATGGCAGTGCTTCAAAGAATTACTGATAAGCAAAGCAAATCAGTACACCTCGACCAAGCTCGTCCCCAAACTAAGAACACTTCCGATAATGAAAAAGAGATTAAGAGGGAAATCAACCGTAAAAGCAGACAATGGAAGAAATATAAAAAACACCACTCCCTTGAAAATAGAGAGAAATATTCCAAAAGCCGGAACAAACTTAAGAACTTGACGCGGGCCTTGTAAACGAGCTTTGAATCTAAACTTGCTGCTGAAGCCAAGACAAACCCAAAGAAGTTTTGGCGGTACGTCTCTAGCGAAGACCACTATAGACGGTGTATTAAAAAACTGATAACAGAGCAAGGTGAAGAAACTACAGACACTAACAAGCTTGCTGACTTACTGAACTTACAATTTGTCTCAGTTTTCACCACTGAACCAGATGGCCCTTTACCTTTCCCACCGAAATACGATGTAAAAGCCCCAATGGAGAGCACCACTGTATTGTCTACAGGTGTCCTTAAACGTTTACAGAAATTAGATGCTAACATGTCGCCAGGACCCGATAATATACATCCCAGACTATTAGAATCTTACAGACGTCACTTATCGCTAGAGAGCTACCAGCAGACTGGAAAGTAGCCAACATAACGCCGGTATTCAAAAAAGGTGATCGCACCAAATCTGAGAATTATCGACCTATTAGCCTAACTTCAGCTGTTACTTGAACGCATAGTCAATGTTGATACTGTTGATCCTTGAACGCATAGTCAATGATTCAATTCTCGAACATTTAACCACAAACAAGATCTTGTCGCTCAAGCAGCATGGATTCCAGTCAGGAAAATCAATCAAAACGAACCTATTGAAATCATACAATGAAATTACAAATCTGATTGACCAAGGACATCCAGTCGACCTACTGCTGCTGGACTTCGCCAAGGCTTTCGACAAGGTACCACACATTCGATTGCGCTCCAAATTATCTGCCGCCGGCATCAATTCAGCTGTCATAGACTGGCTAATGAATTTCCTCACCAGCCGCAAGCAGAAAGTCCGCTTATTCAGGATGGGTGGCCAGCCAATCTACTCCCATGAGGCCATGGTAATGAGCGAGGTACCACAGGGAACTGTACTAGGCCCAAGCCTTTTCTTGATGTACATCAACGACATTTTCAATCATGTAGATAATAGTATGCATTTGTTCGCGGATGATGCCAAACTGTTAGGCGTTGCAAATCCACAGACCATTCAAAGTGCCATAGACAGCCCACAGAATTGGAATCAAGACTGGCTCCTTCAATTCAATACAATCAAATGCTGTATTTTGCATCTTGGACCTAACAACCCAATGGCTACCTACTCAATTTACAATCCCATCACAAAAACAAGGGAGCATCTAGAGAATAGAGAAGAAGAAAGGGACCTTGTTGTCATCATCGACGACAAGTTGAAGTTCCACAGCCACGTTCAGCATGTTGTTTCCCGTGCAAATTCCAGCCTTGGCCTATTAAAACGGACCCTCAGTAGCCGAGGGGCAACAATATTCAGAAAATTATATAAAGCTCTCGTCAGACCCCATCTCAATTTTGGCATGCGCCTTGTAGGTCCTTCTTATCGGCAAGATGTAAGGCTCATCGAAAATGTTCGGATCTAAGGTCTAAGGTAAGGTAAACTCCCTCAAAAGTGTTTCAGTTACGTAAATCAGGCATATGATCCCTTGAAGGCATCACCTCAAACAAACAATTTTCACTAGCAAATGGAATTTTTTAAACGACATTTTCATTGACATTGTGTTAACATTAACTAGTCAAATGAAATATATTTCAACTTTTAAAGTAACCTAAAATACTTTGTTTACGTGGATGGCTCCCACCCAGGCATGCATGACATCACGTACGCCAAAGATTGCCTCAAGAGGGAGGGGCAGGGGTGAGATTCTGGGGAGGTAAAAAACATAAAAAAAACAACAGGTGAATCATACGGAATAGGAATATAATCATACGGAGAGCAATTATAAACTATTTTTTGGAGCAAACCCTTTGTGAGTGTATTTTTTTTATTTATAATTATTATCTATTTTTATAAAGGATATTTTAATTGACAGCGTAGAATAGTAATATAAAAATAAGTATAAGTTTTAGGAGAGCCCAAATTACTTTTTCTCAGCTGATGGCTCATACAGAGGACGTACAAGGCATCACATACGCAGAATTTTCTCCCAGAAGGAGGGCCGAAATTTTGGCGAGGGCCGAACAAAAGGCCAAAAGTGAGAGAATTACAAAGAATATGGATATCAAAATAAAAAGAGCAACTGTAAGCGCCATGTGGAATTAAGGAGGGACGGCTCTGAGTTGGACAATAGTTCTTCATCAGGTTATTCAGTAAAGCAAGATCGATTAAATTCCTAAAACTAAACTATGCTACAGTTATATAAATCAAATATATCCCTGAAGGCATTACGTTAAACATAAAATTTTCACTTGGCAAATGAAGACTTTTTAGGCGATATTATCATCGACATTGGGGTAGCACAAACTGGAGGGGGCACCCGATTTCCCCCATGTATGTCTCAGAACACCACATGTGCCAAAAAGTTCCACCACACTTGGCAACTTCCCCCACGCTGGGCACTCACCATATGGCGTACGCGATTTACAGAAGTTGGCACCCCTAGCATAAACCTGTCAAATGAATTAAAGTTTAACTTTTAAAAGAACCTAAATTACTTTATGTAAGTGGATGGCTCTCACCCAGTCATGTTTGGCAGCCCTTAGGCAGAATATTGTTCCCGGGGAGAGCGGAGAGGGAGGGCATAATAAAAAGGCCAACAATCGGAGGACTACAAGAAATACAAGTATAGTTATAAGGATGGCAGCTATAAGCGCCATATGGAATAATAGATGGACAGCTGTTAGTACAACGGTTGTTCTTTATCAGGTTAGTGAACAAAGTACAATCAATCAAATTCCTTGAAATATGTTACAGTTATATAATTCAAGCATATTCTCCCTGGAGGGATTGCCTCAAACATCAGATTTTCACATGGCAAAAAAGTGCTTTTAAAAGTTTTTTTTGTTGTTGTTGTTGACACTTTGTTGATGTAAACAAGACTTATAAAAATCGTTGGCCTGAATTTACTCCCTCGGAAAACACCCCCCGCGGGGGTATTTTCCGGGGGAAAACTCACTTATGTATGTCCAAGCACAAACGTTAGCTTGCGCGATAAATACATTACCTTAATAAACGGCACGCACCACAGGTGATCACAGTCAGACCTTAGAACGGCTAGAGGTAGGAAGGGATAGAGTATTGGAGGAGGGATGGGTTTGATACACGAAAACGAGCTATATAGGAATCCCGCCCCTCCTAAATAGGAATACACCCCCCTCATTGTTTTTGGTCGCTCTGTAAACAAAATAATTCGGTAATCCGACGCCGTTATGATTCTTTGTTAGGTTCAATAAAGACCACGAAAATACTGATTCCTATATAGCTTCCTATATGATATAGGAAGGGATATATAGAAATCCCTTGGTAACTTAAATCGACCTATATATACCTAAGTGAACTCGTTCTCAGAATACTCAATTAGAACCAGGGCAGTATCCAGGATTTTTTCTTGGGGGCGGGAGGGGGAGAGGTTACAGAAAAACATTAAAAAGGGCGAAACAAATTTGTCTATACGCATTTTTGTAACGTTTTTACAAATCAGACAAGAATTTCGAGGGGGGTTCAAACCCCCCTAAACCTACTCCTGGATACAGCTTTGATCAGAGCGCTGCCATTTTAAATGAAATAACCATTCGAGGTTGCAGTAATTGTTATTCGAGTTCTAAAGTGAATTTTCAAATTAAAAGACATTTGAGGGAAGTCTTCAAATCTTAGAGGGGGAGATTGGAGGACTGAGTCGATAAACCATTGAATAGAGATTTATCTAAGAAAACAATTTTGTCTAAGGATAATTAGACTTCAGGCAGATTGAATGAAAACAGATGTAATTTAAGAGAGTAGGAAATGTTGAGAATTAAGGATATGATAGTTAGCGACGTTGTAAGAGCTAAATATGTACAAAATATGTTTTCGAATGATGGTTGAGAAAATCTAACCAAAATAACTAAAATTTAAGGCGCATACAAAAACTTCGGTAGTGCTTTATTTAATGGTACACACCACTATAGACTCTATAGCAATTTAGCATAGAGACCCGTAAAGCGGGTAATTACTATCTAAATTGATCGCAAAGCGTGGTTTCTCTTTGAATTTACAATATTTAAACAGTGGTTTTTTGGGGTTTAGGGGGAGAAGATACCTAGGTTAGGTTAGGTTACGTATTTAATATATGCTATGCTTTTGCCCCCCCCCCCCCTAATGTGCAAATATATAGCCCAAATTTGTTTCATAAACCATTATAACCGGGTATCTCTCTCTCTCCCCCGTTTGACTTGTTTCCTTGATAGAGTCTATACCGGTGTGTACCATTAAGTAAAACAGTACCAAAATTTCTTGTTGTAAAAGGTAGAGCGTTATTAGCCTGTCGCTATTGGCTAATAGCTAATCTATGTTATATTATTAGCCAATTATATATGGCTAATAGCTAATCTTATTGGCTAATAGCCAATAATATTAGCCAATATATACATATTGGAACAAACACAAAGTGGAGATGGGAAGTCCCTTCCAGCACTGGCCGCTACCACAATTTCCGAAGGGTTGCTAACTCACAGAAATCATGGACACCAAGTGGCGCGTGACAAGAGTGCCATGCACGGCAAAACTGTACCAAGCATGGATGAACTGTGGTGGAACTGTGCCAAGCGTGGTGAAACTTTGCGGAACTCTTGGCGTTCCGCGATACACACTACGTGGCGGGAAGTCAGCAACCCCTCGAATATTTCGCCAAGAATATCGATAAGAAAATGTATAATCACACTTTGTAAAACTAGCCCCATCCGCCAAAAAGAGAAGAAAAAACGGTTTCAAGAGCTGCATACCTTCTGACCGGAGCTACACATTCTACTTCTACACTCTACTCTTTTACTTCCATAAAATCTTTTTACTGCCTCTTCCCGAGCCATTCAAGGCCTCTTTATTTTCTTTTGGCCCCAGATGAATTGCAAAAAAGAAAAATTTTTGGCGAAATTTTCGAAAATTAAAATTTCGAAAATTCTGCGAAATTTGACCTAACCAACTTTACCTTCTGTTGATTATAAGCCTTGGGCAGAGTAATCAAACAACATTTTTTTTAGAGCTTTTGTTTTCAAACAAGTACCGAATACTCAACATACAAACACTCAAATAAGTACCAAAAACTACCCTTAGAAAAATCCCCAAGAAAACATTTACCAAATATGGTAAATAAATTTTACCAAGAACATTTACCAAAACATTTCTCAACAATATGGACGAAAACATTTGTAAAACCGCATTTGTCTTTTACATCATATTTTTTTTTATATGTAGTAACTCAAAGAACTACCTAAAAGAGTTCTTAAAAAAAATCCTCAAGAAAACATTTACCAAAAAAGGTAAATCAATTTTACCAAAAGTATACAAAAACATTTCTCACAATATGGACTAAAACATTGATAAAACAACATTCGTCTTTTACATCTTTTTGTTTACGTATGTAGTCACTCAAACAAGTACCTAAAAGTGTTCTTAGAAAAATCATCAAGAAAACATTTACCGAAAAGGGTAAATAAATTTTACCAAGAATATTTACCAAAACATTTCTCAACAATATGGACTAAAACATTGGTAAAACCGCATTTGTCTTTTACATCATTTTGTTTTTGTATGTGGTAACTCAAAGAAGTACCCAAAAGAGTTCTTAAAAAAATCCTCAAGAAAACATATTACCAAAAATGATAAATCAATTTTACCAAAAATATACCAAAACATTTCTCAACAATATGGACTAAAACATTGGTAAAACAGCATTCGTCTTTTACATCTTTTTGTTTACGTATGTAGTCACTCAAACAAGTACCTAAAAGTGTTCTTAGAAAAATCATCAAGAAAACATTTACCGAAAAGGGTAAATAAATTTTACCAAGAATATTTACCAAAACATTTCTCAACAATATGGACTAAAAAATTGGTAAAACCGCATTTGTCCTTTACATCATTTTGTTTTTATAGGTAGTAACTCAAAGAAGTACCTAAAAGAGTTCTTAAAAAAAATCCTAAAGAAAACATTTACCAAAAAGGGTAAATAAATTTACCAAAATATACCAAAACATTCCTCAACAATATGGACTAAAACATTGGTAAAACAGCATTCGTCTTTTACATCTTTTTGTTTACGTATGTAGTCACTCAAACAAGTACCTAAAAGTGTTCTTAGAAAAATCATCAAGAAAACATTTACCGAAAAGGGTAAATAAATTTTACCAAAATATACCAAAACATTCTCAACAATATGGACTAAAACATTGGTAAAACAGCATTCGTCTTTTACATCTTTTGTTTACGTATGTAGTCACTCAAACAAGTACCTAAAAGTGTTCTTAGAAAAATCATCAAGAAAACATTTACCAAAAAGGGTAAATAAATTTTACCAAAAATATACCAAAACATTTCTCAACAATATGGACTAAAACATTGGTAAAACCGCATTCGTCTTTTACATCTTTTTGTTTACGTATGTAGTCACTCAAACAAGTACCTAAAAGTGTTCTTAAAAAAATCATCAAGAAAACATTTACCGAAAAGGGTAAATCAATTTTACCAAAAATATACCAAAACATTTCTCAACAATATGGACTAAAACATTGGTAAAACAGCATTCGTCTTTTACATCTTTTTGTTTACGTATGTAGTCACTCAAACAAGTACCTAAAAGTGTTCTTAGAAAAATCATCAAGAAAACATTTACCGAAAAGGGTAAATAAATTTTACCAAGAATATTTACCAAAACATTTCTCAACAATATGGACTAAAACATTGGTAAAACAGCATTCGTCTTTTACATCTTTTTGTTTACGTATGTAGTCACTCAAACAAGTACCTAAAAGTGTTCTTAGAAAAATCATCAAGAAAACATTTACCGAAAAGGGTAAATAAATTTTACCAAGAATATTTACCAAAACATTTCTCAACAATATGGACTAAAACATTGGTAAAACAACATTCGTCCTTTACATCATTTTGTTTTACGTATGTAGTCACTCAAACAAGTACCTAAAAGTGTTCTTAGAAAAATCATCAAGAAAACATTTACCGAAAAGGGTAAATAAATTTTACCAAGAATATACCAAAACATTTCTCAACAATATGGACTAAAACATTGGTAAAACCGCATTTGTCTGTTACATCTTTTTGTTTTCATATGTAGTTACTCAAACAAGTAGCCTACCTAGAAATGTTCTTTAAAAAATCCTCAAGAAAACATTTACCACGTATTTCTTACCATATAAAACAAAACATTTGCAATGATATGAGTAGAGTGTAGGAACAGCTAATAGGGAATACTCGCCTCAGGCTATAATCTGGCAATATTATTGCTAGTGAAGCCACTTTAGTTCGAACAGATTGTCATCCCCTTACTATGATTAAAGTGAGGCGTGTAGGATCCCCTGGTTGTTGTTGTATTCTTTATCACCCATTTATTCCAGAAAAAGTGGAATAAGACAGGAAAACATACAGAGGAGTTTTTTCCCTAGGGGTGGCAGACTTACCCATTATAGATGTGTTATTTTAAAATAATGTGTCTATGTTGCCCATATAATAACAATAATGATTGATTTTTATCCTCTTTATAAACATGAAAAATGTAGAGGAGTAAATAAAGGGAAAATATAAACAAACAAAATGCAACAAAAGAAGTAAGAAACACCGAAAAACGAATTTACATAACGTTCAAATAGAACTACACTACAACTAGGAAATTGGATTTTGAAAAACACCACTGCTAAGTACCTATTTGAACACAAATACATATTCAAAATTTATATATATATATATATATATATATATATATATATATATATATATATATATATATAATATATATATTATATATATATATATATATATATATATATATATATATATATATATATATATATATATATATATTCGTCGTTTGTTCTTTTTTTCTCTTCTGTGTTAGTTACCGTTTTCTTTCGATGATTTTTTTTTAATTGTTTCTTTTTCCTATTTTTTTGAAAAACGCTCCAGGACGTTGAGTCGAAATATTCGCATTATTATTTAAAGTTTTGTTGCTGTTTTTTTTTATTTTTTTTTTTTTTTTGTTCCAACAAAACAAAATTATTATTTAAAGTTTTGTTGCTGTTTTTTTTTATCTTTCGTTTTGTTACAGTGCTTTATATAAATTAAACCCGTTATTTTTTTAATATTATTCTTATTTTTGTTGTAAATGTAAAAGCAGTGTGGTCTAAGAAATTATTTACATAAGAATTAAGGAATACCGAAGAATGAATTTACATAAATTCTTTCAGAAACAAAATGAATAACAATGTGGGGAAAAAAATAATAAATTCCAAAAAAATAGCTCCATCTTTTTAATGAGCCTGTAAACTGAAATGACTATAGAAGTTGGTACGGTAGATCTTATTGAAGCGACAGAACGTACAAAGGCAAGGCCGTATCCAGAGGCTGGGTGGTTGGAACCCCCACCCCGAAATATTTGTCCAACTTGTAAAAACGTAACAAAAATGAATATAAAAAGAATTTTGATTCGTTTTTCAAATCTTTTTTTGTAAAATTCCCCGGCATTGCATGGAGTCGGGTAAACACGCGATGAAATACAGCATCGAAATCTCAAAGCTGCTATTGATAAACAGGTTTGTGACGTGTTGCTCACTCCGTGGCAAAGATTAAACTTTAATTTTTTGGGGTTAAAGGGGCAAAAAAAAAAGGTTAGGTTACGTATTTAATATATGCTATGCTTTACCCCCACCCACCCCTAATGTGCAAATATATAGCCCGAATTTGTTTCTAAACTATTAAATTTTTATCCTATTTTGTTGTTTTCATTAGCATTAACCAATTTCACATCTCACCTGTTTACCGGATTCTATACAAGTACCAACTCCCTCCCCCCTCCGAAATTTCCTTTTGTAACCCCCCTCGAAAAATCATGGATACGATCCTGTACAAAGGGTTAGGCATACAAGCAGGGAGTCCGGAAGAGGGGCGCGAGCTCAAAAAAGGGGGGCAAGGCATTTGTTTTAATGAAGATACAAAAAAGGCATTTTTCAAAATACAGAGTGTATTAAAAAATTTGCAATTTTTTAATTAAAACACCTAAAAAGGTATTTTCCAAAATCAAGGGGGCGATAATTGTCCCCCTCCTATTTGGCGCGCCCCTGGTCTGGGACATAAAAACCCCGGATACCCTCATGATCGTTTCGAATGCTCTAATAGTTCTGCTGAATTTCGCGGTTTGGCGCAATTGGATAAATTTGTCCCCCCCCCCCATCTTCAACTAATATTTATAAAATACTTGACAGAGGAGGTCCAAACTAAACGGACAACAGTTTCTGGTGAAAACACGTAGCCTAAACATTAAATCCCTTGGTTAATCAATTATTACATTGGAATTATTATTTAATAATTCCATTATTATAATGGAATTATTATTTAATAATTTAAAAAATTATTTTTTTTTTATAAAATTAAAAAATAAAATTAAAATTATTATTTTAATAATTATATTTAAATTATAAAATTATTATAAAATTATTAATTTAATAATTTAATAATATTAAAATATTATTTAATTATTATTTAAGGTCAGTATATTATTTAAGGTCAGTATTACTTAAGAGACTATTATTTAAGGTCAGCGTTCAGCGACGTCATTAAATTTCATGCTGCCTCAAACCAGAAGGCTTAAGCAATCACTGTATTTGCATAACGGATGCAATCGGGTTCACGAATCAAATCGTTTTGGTTCAAAACCGTCAGACGGGGATTTTAACTTCGTAGATTCTAAATCAAAGAGAACCAGGCCTTAAATTGCATCACATCAGGCCTTAAATTGCGTCCTCAAAAAGCGCCACTTACGCGAATTTTCACTTATTTAAGTTATAGGGGGGGGGGGGGGGGGGGTGGAGGGTACAAAACAAACTTTACAAAAACCAACCAAAATTTACTTATATGGACTGTTGTTACTTTTTACGAGTTGGACAATAACAATAACGGCGGGGTTATAGCCGGGTAGCCTCCCTCCAATGAATAAGACAGTGGACCATAATTATATAAAAAAAAACTAAAAAATTACAATAAAATACAAGAAATTATGTAAAAAAAAATTATTAACATTTGTTCTTGGGAGGGGGCATGGTTTAGTGCTTAGGCTCCTGGGCACAAGGTGTTGTATGTCTACGACATACTACACTTAGCTCCTTGCTCCCACTATAAACACTAGTTGTGCGGCATGACACGAGTAGACAGGAGATACGATGGACCTGAATTTTGCCCAACTGTTCAGAAGAGTGGGAAAAAAACTTCAGAAAAATGATTGCTAACCTCCGAGGCAGGGACATACCGAAGGGGAGGGCCCGGGCTCCCAGAGCTCCTAAAATTATTCAGATTGTGTCCCCTCCCCAAACGAAAAAGATCCAGCACACGAGCCTGCTTCCCCGTGACTGATTTCCTCGGGCCATTAACTCTGAACCTAATTAAGAGCAACTAGGAAGATTGTAGTGTAGATCTCTCTCAGTGGCGTCGTTTAGAGGGCAGATTGTCCTCCCCAATATTTTGGAGAGAAAAAATATTATATAGCCCACGCCCCTTGACTCTCCGGCTGTGGGTACTTGTTAAATATCCCGACCAGACTCAAGAAGTTTGATCTGTTTAAAAACGGTTTCTCTGTTTGCATTCGGAAATAATTAGCTTCGGCTCAGTGAGATAAACTACAATTAAATATTTGATATATAGAATCGGTATTTTGGTTAGGTAATTAATATAATACGTTCTGGGAGGCCTGCTTTCCATAATTTTATGTTGTAGTTTCCATAATTTTGTTACTACAGTATTACATTTCCATCATATTTTTGTATATTTCATCATGATTAACCTAACTTCACTTCTTGAATCTGGTCGGGACATTTAACAAGTACCCGTCTGAGGATCCCTCTTGCCCCCCCCCCCATAAAAATGCTGGAGCTACGCCCCTGATCTCACCAGTTGAAACATCAGGGGACGAGGGGTTGTCCACTCTCTGCGACCTAGTGTTCACATTGAAGCATCACAGGTTGAATCACGCGTGGAAAAATTCAACCACACATTGCTTCTCCGCGCCACTCGTGGAATACTTCTGGAAATGAGCCGTAAGTGATCCTATGCACAAAATTTTGAAGATGAAAAGCCTCTCAACAAGAAAAATTACTAGATATGACCCACAGTTTATATAATAAGCTAAATATATAAACAGTTACTATAATTATATACACAGTTATAAACTGTGATATGACCCAAGAGATCAAAGTCTGTTTTGTTCCCGAGAAATATATTTTAATTTTTCAAGCCGTCTGTAAGGAGATATGCTAAAGGAATTTTTTTAGCAAATTTGCAGATACGTGGTCTAATGGCAACGCACTATTTTGGTAACCATACCTAAAATTAGTCTTGGCATGCATTTATTATAAACAAATGGGTACTTATGTGTTATACCCAACACAGTCGAGAAGTTTGATGAATATAAGATCTGATGACACCTGTTTCATAACCACAAAGAAAAATGGGTACTGTTCTATTAGCTGGTACCCACGCGAGAAGTCAATTTTGGTTAATGCTAATGAAATAAAACAAAATATGATGAAAATATAACAGTTTAGAAACAAATTTGGGCTATATATTTGCACATTAGTGGGGGTGGGGGGTAAAGCATAGCATATATTAAATATGTAACTTAACCTAACCTAGGTACCTTTTTTCCCCCTAAACCCCAAAAAACAATAGTTTTAAATATTGTAAACGCAATGGTAAGCCACGCTTTGCGATCCATTTCTCTATCGACAGATACCCGTTTGACTAGTTTCCTTTAGCATTTCCCTATACAGTATATCGCGTGGGTACGAGCTAATTGAACAGTACCGAAAAATGACGGTGACAGAATTCATTGGACTTACATAATTTGGGCTAATATATTTGCACATTAGGGGGAGGGTAGGGTAAGGTTACTTTACACCCCCCTCCACTATTCTGCAAATATATAGCCCAAATTATATTATTATATAAACTAAAATATTATATATCATTATGATTAACCTAACTTCACTTCTCAACTGTGTTTGGTGTAATACATAAGTATCAACCAATGAGCTTGATACTACAATGGTCCGACATACAAATTTCTTCAGGATTCACCAAATAAATCTGTTTTTAATTCAATCAACCAAAAACCTAACCACCAAGGTATATTAATTGCTGAGTAGCTTAATTACTATAAAACGCTTGCGTACTAGCTCGCTTTACATGTCCTTGAAGTATAGGACAGATAATTTAGACCAAGCAGGGAGCAAGGGCGTAGAAATAGTTGCTGACAGGTCGGGACTACAATAGGGCGGGAAAGAGACGAGACCAGAGATCTTGTACGACTGGAAATAACAGGGATATACACAGAAGAGGTATTAGGGCCCATCTATTCCCCCTAAATATCAAAATTAACCTTTTTTGTATATATTAAAATTAACCTTCCTCAAATGATGAATCGGTATTCCTGTATTAAACACACTCTTTTATATAGTGCTAGTTTGGTTAATGCTAATGAAATAAAATAGAATGAATATATAATAGTTTATAAACAAATTTGGGCTATATATTTGCCCATTAGGGAGGGGGAGAAGCATAGAATATATTATTACGTAACCTAAACTAACCTAACCGAGGTACCTTTTCCCCCCTAAACCCCAAAAAACAACAGTTTAAATATCGTATATGCAATGAAAACCACGCTATACATTCTACTACCCTACAGCGGTGTCTTGAATTACGCCGTCAAAAACAGGCTTTTAGTGACTAGTTTCCATTGCAGTATTTAAAAGAGTGCGTTTAATACAGGAAAACCGATGAATATCCCCCGGTTTAAACTTTAGCCTCTAGCAAGCCTAGTGCCCTTTTCGAATACTGTTCAAAAAACCAAAACTCACCCAAAGAAGCTTGAGTAAGTTTTTCGGATGTCCTTAAAACTAACTTTCTGCATGACAAACTCTAATCAAATTCATAATCAATCAAGCCAGGGAGGTACGCAGAGAGAGAGAGCCTCGGGACTCAAGACCTAAATTTGACAAAATTTCTCGGTACTTCCTATTCTAATGACGAAAGTTTTCTATTATCAATTCACCATGGAAATTAATTATGACGTAGGTGTGAATTCCTATCCCCCTTCGGTAAAAACGATCACACTGTTGTCATGTAGTACGTAGTCCCTTGTGGTTGCGCTCAGAGATGAAAATATAGTATGCGTTACTGATGACCTTTCACAACAATACTTATAAGGATCTACAAAAATATTGATTCAGCGATGCTAATTTATTAATTCCTAGTTCATTGATAAAGGGTGTGCATAATCTTCAAAATCTTAATTTACTTTCGCAAAATAATCAAGGAGGCACTGCACACTTGTGCCTCTATAAAGAGGCGACCCACCACAATGTTAAGCGATTTCCGGTCCTAGCGGTCGCAGAGAGACAGCGGTAATCGCATTTTGTAGCCCAAGCTCAAACTAAGAAACGTGCAAAATTTCACCCCCCTCCGACTTTATCTTCATGGGTAAAAGTGGGCCGGAAGTTTCGACCCTCCGACCACAGACCCCCTTTAACGTTGTCCGATTGGGTGAAATTTAGAGGTTAAGCTTTCCTAGGGCCCGGGAGCTTATCCTCGAAATCTCAGCTCAATCCGATCACTCCTTCCCTGTTTTCCAAAAACCAAATATAGCCACTTAAAGTTCAATTTTTTTTTCTTGTTAGCCACGCCTACAGGCCACAGTTGGCAACTGATCCGGGTGAATGAGGACTCATTCGAAGCAGAATTCGACCTGTTAGGGCCTTTTGATATTTTCAGACCGAAAAAATTATCACCCGAATTTACATTTACGAAAAACCTCGTTTTCCTATAAGAGCCCATGTTAATTTTTCCCACCACAGCCCCCCTTTAACGTTGTCTGATCGGGCTGAAATTTAGAGGATAAGCTTTCCTGGGGCCTGGGAGCTTATCCTCGAAATTTCAGCTCAATCTGATCACTCCTTCCCTGTTTTCCAAAAACCAAATATCAAGTTTTGTGGAGATTTGCTTGCGTCAAAAATAGATTCCACTTACTAAAAAACAATTACAATTGTGTCTCTTTAGTACAGCGGTCGATACTCCTGACTGTCAGGCGGAAGACCCGGGTTCGATTCCCCGTCAGAGGAAATTTTTTATATACTGAATTTAAAGTTTAAAAAAGAAACTCAGTTTCTTTTTTAAATTATTTGAAAAAAATTACGTTTTCTAAAGAGTTAAAGAGGCTGAGTTACAAGGTCGACCCTTAAAACACCCTGTCGAGAAAGAAAAGAATAATACACAATCATCTAACAGTTAGTCAAGCAATAATAAGTAATAAACTGTACAAAAACGTGCAGAAATTATTTGAAAAAACTACGTTTTCTAAAGAGTTAAAAAGGCTGAGTCACAAGTTCGAACCTTAAAACGTACAGGGATTAGAAGGTACAGTTGGGGGGCTGCCGCCCCCCAAACCCCCCGCTTTCGCAGCCTTTAAATAATTTTTTTTTTTAAACTGAAAGTAAGGAGCGACATTGAAACTTAAAACGAACAGAAATTATTCCGTATATGAAAGGGGCTGTGCTCTCCTCAACGCCTCGCTCTTTACGCTAAAGTTTGACTTTCTCACAACTCTTTTTTTTAAACAATAAAAACTTTAGCGTAAAGAGCGAGGCGTTGAGGAGGGCACAGCCCCTTTCATATACGGAATAATTTCTGTTCGTTTTAAGTTTTAACGTCGCTCCTTACTTTCAGTTTAAAAATTTTTTTTTTATTTAAAGGCTGCGAAAGCGGGGGGTTTGGGGGGCGGCAGCCCCCCAACTGTACCTTCTAATCCCTGTACGTTTTAAGGTTCGAACTTGTGACTCAGCCTCTTTAACTCTTTAGAAAACGTAGTTTTTTTCAAATAATATGAAAGAGAGTCAAATGACTAAAAGACCCACGAGATCTGATATTCTAAACTTCTAAAGTGATAATCATTGACGTCTAGTAGCGGGGGGGAGATCTGCGCCCCCTAGATAGGAGCACCAAACAGATATGAACTCACTGGAAGGGACCATCCGGTCCTTGTCCCCCCCCCCAAAAAAAAAATAGATCTCGATTAATCTTAATGATAAAAGTTCGTTACGAAACCATTTTATAGGAATTTCGGAAAATACATTGAAACTTACAAAAAAGGGCTGGAGCTAAATGAGATTCAAATTCAAATTCATTTAATTCAAAAACAAGACATAGCTCTCGTGGGCAAAACCCAAATATGATGTCTCTTAGTCATAATTAGCAAAATAGTTGTCTGATAAAACTTCGTCAGGATAAATAAAATAAACTAAACAATAAAAACACTAGATATCATTGTAATATTTCACAAAGCTTGGCACAAAGCTTTTACTGTAGCGCTTGGTGTTACAGTGTACTGGGGTTAGTTTCGGAACCTTCTCAGCCACTTCCCTGGGGGGACGAGATCTTATAGGGACAAAAGGTGGGGGAAGGAATGATCGGTAGATGGGGTGTTGAAGGAGGGAGGAGCCAAATCTTTGGCATAAATTTTATCGTCGGGAAAAAAGGGATTTAAGTTTAAAGAGCTACAGGAAAGGCCGTATCCAGGAGGGGGATTAGGGGGTTTGAACCCGCCCCCTCCCCCCTCCCCCCCGAAATGTTTGTCTGAATCGTAAAAACGTAACAAAAATGGATATAAACAATATTGTATCGTTTTTTGACGTTTTTCTGTGTACCAGCCCCCCCCCCCCCCCCCAAAAAAAAAACATCCTTGTGTAAAACAACCCCTGTAAAAACATGGATACGGCCCTGACTACACGCTACCATTGGAATCATCATAGACTCAAACCCTGATCAGGAAAACTAAAATCCTCCATCTTGATCAACTTTTCCTAACTTTTCCCATGAGACGAAATGCAGTGACCTGATACTCAAAAACAAGATTATAACATGATTCACATTTGATCAAGCATTATCGTACGAAATAAATTTTCAAATCTAGGAGGGCCCCTACTCCCCTCCATTGGCGACCTTGATGCTAGACAAAGCCCAGGCTCGGACCACTATGGAGATTTTCAGAAGACTGTTTTTTCTACGAGAAGGGACTCGGTCAATAGATTAGCAATAGGCCAGTGTTTTTCAATTAATATAATTCAATTTCAGCAGAAACTTCCCCACAAGGCCGCATCTGGGGGGGGGGGGGTTGACCCCCCCCCAAAAAAAAAAAAATGTTTGTCTGACTTGTACAAATTTTGTATGCGGTTTTGAGGTTTTTTGTGTAAACCTCCCTCCCCCAAAAATTCTTCTTTTTTAAGTAAAACCTCCTCCGAAAAAATATTCTGGGTACAGCCTTGCTTCCCCATTCCTATCCTCCATGCGAGCAGTGTATTATTACTTTACATATGAACTACCAGCTGTAGCCAATAATGACTCAGCACTTAGTGCGTTTTGGCAGTGCTAAAATTGATTGCGCCATTATTTCGACAGATGGTAAAAGACATTAAACTGAATTATTAAAGATGACAGTTCTTGAAGTGAAATTGTTCCAGCTTGACAATCTTGTCACTCGAAAATCAACCACATTTTAAGTCAATGGAGAGAAAGCTAAAGAAGTTCCACAGGTTATATTTCCTATCTGAGGTTAACTTATCAAACGAACAATAATTTTATTTATGTATATTTATTAATTTATCTGTAACAATTTTCTCGAAAACGGAAATTAGTAGTGTCTGGTGTGAAAAAACGATCTAGATAGTTCAACACGGTATTTATGCATTATATCTTACCCACCGCTATAGACTGTACAAGCAAATACTACAGGAAACAAGTCGAACGGGTATTAATGCATGACCCCACCCCCACAGCCCCAGGGGAAAGGTCTTTAAGTTATAAAACTTGCCCACTGTTTACTCATAGTATTTGTTATTGGGAAGTATACATACATTTTAGGGTGGGGGGACGAATTTTCTGCTGGAGGTTTTTCCACGGGGGAATTTTCCATGGGGAGAGAGTTTCCAGGGGTTGAACTTGTCAGGGGAATTATATAATGGGGAAATTCCTATACAAAATTCTTTTATATGTCTTGCTTTCTCTTTTCCGTCTCAATTTTACGCGTGGAGTTGTTAAGGGTAATTGTCCTGGGTAAATTTTCACCAGGATTAAATTGTCTAGAAAATATTTCAGAGGAAAGGGTATTTCTCCGTGAAGGTGGGGCCACATTTCCCTGGGATTAATTAAAAAACGATCAAAAATTAAATAAAAAAAACAATTTTTTCAACTGAAAGTAAGGAGCAACATTAAACTTAAAACGAATAGAAATTATTGCATATATGAAGGGGGTTGCCTCCTCTTCAACACCTCATTCTTTACGCTAAAGTTTGAATTTTGTCCCAATTCTTTAGGAATGACTCCTGAAACACAAGGGTCGAAGAACAATAAGAAGCTTTTTTTAAAGTACTAAATACTTTAGCGTAAAGAGTGAGGTGTTGGGGAGGAGACAACCCCTTCATATACGTAATAATTTCTGTTCATTTTAAGTCTTAAATGTTGCTCCTTACTTTCAGTTGAAAAAAACTAGTTATTTTATTTAATTGTGTAAAAATGATGCCATTTCACTTGTTGATAGATAGTCAATCATCCATCCTAGGGCAGAAAAAAGGTAGATAGGCATGGGGTGAGAGTAATTAAATGAGCTTTGCCTGCTGGAATAGCAATGGGGAGGACCGAGATTTTTGGGTTGACTCATGATGGACAATGTCTACTAGACTTGTATGCAAAACTTGCTATCTGTGTACAATGACTGGTTATTGAAACTATTATTGTAAAATGATGTCATTTCACTTGTGAATAGCAATAGGGAGGACCGAGATTTTTGGGTTGACTCATGATGAACAATGTCTACTAGACTTGTATGCAAAACTTGCTATCTGTGTACAATGACTGGTTATTGAAACTATTATTGTAAAATGATGTCATTTCACTTGTGAATAGCAATAGGGAGGACCGAGATTTTTGGGTTGACTCATGATGAACAATGTCTACTAGACTTGTATGCAAAACGGAGGACTGAAGTCACCTGGACTCAAGGGCGAACAAAGCCACCTAACTCTAAAAGGCCCATCCACCTAGAGTCTCAAGTGGGCGACCGAGTTTTAGGATTGAAGCAAGACCAACATTAGTATAACATTTTACTAAATTCGACGGTACTTCCGCATTACATGATACACACTCGAAAATTTGGATCGCGAAGATGAGACAATAGCCTGTTTTCACGGTCTTTATACCAGACAATTAGCTTTGGCTCGGTGGAAAACTACATTGTAGCTATATTTTGATTAAATATTTAGTTGGTATTTTGGTTATGTTAGGTCAGGTTTTTAATATGATGCGTTCTGTGCGGCCACCCTAACATAATTTTTTGTTGTAGGCCTAGTTTTCATAATTTTGTTACTAACGTTCTTTTTATTGCGTTTTCATCGTATTTTGTTTCATTTCATTAGCATTCACCAAACTCCACTTCTCAAGTGTGTACCATAAAATACGGAAGTACCGATTCGACAATATAATGAACGACTGTTTTAAGCCAATAAAAAGAACGAAAAGCTTTCGAGTCACATCATTGTTTACACGTTCACAACCTATTTCTCTATGCCTAAGCTATCAGGTAAAGAGCTTAGAAACGGCTAATTCGCTACTGACATAAGCCTCTTAAAAACATTAACAGTAGTAAATTTTACAAGTTTTGGACAAATTATACAGTTTAAATAGAAAATTTAACAGATAATCATTAACTTTATTATCATTAAATTTTACTAGAATCGACATTTGGAATATTTCTTTAAGCCAGGAATTAGAACACACATTTTGGCTTATATGTGGAAATCAGGATATGACAGATTCCTTCACCACTTGATTCTTTAATTCTACACTTCAAGGTCAGCTAAAGCCTTACTGAGCAGAACTTTATGGTGTTTATTAAGATATAAAAGGTTTTGGTTTGAGACATGCAGGGAATCTTGGGGACCCCTCCATCCCCCTCAAAATCCTAAATTCTGGGCAGTTACTCTTCAAATTATCATATTTTTTTACTAATCCCCTCAAAAAAAAATCCTGGGAACGTGCTGTGTTTCAATATAAACTTTATTTTTTATATTACAGTTATTACACACGGTCCAGATATTTCGGTCCAGACATTATCACATCAGATAATTGCCGAAATTAATAGCTCCCCTCTACTCAAAGAGATATTCAACACAGTTTTGTAGATCAGGAAGATCAAAATGTAACTAAAAAATGCGTTGCCCTGCTGACCCCCCCCCTCCTTTATAGGAAAATAGCAAATACCTTTTGAAAACTATTTCAGAAGTTTAAAAATGTCAAAAACGACCTTTCTGCAAAACAGCGATGCAAGGCCATAGAAAGAATTTTTTTCGGGTGAGAGTATTTTTTCCTGGGGGAGGGGGTTACAAAAATAAAAAAAAAGCATCAAAAATTGTATAAACGCATTTTGTTACGTTTTTACAAGTCAGAAAAATTATGTGGGGTGGGGGCAGTTCAAACCACCTAATCCCCCCTAGATGCAGCCTTGCAGCGATGATATATAGACCCGATTTCGTCACAGAGCCTCAAGAGACAAATTCTCGAAAAGGCACTAATTAGCCTAACATAAACTTAGTAGGCTAAAGGGATTCAACTTACTTATGTTGACAATAGGACTTCTATTCATCTCATCAACAAGTTCTTCAATATAATCTCCATCTTCGGGATAAAGTTCTCCTTTGGTCATACTTAAGTGATATTTATCCCATACAGATGAATTTGAACTGAAAATTAATCAAAATTTTTGAAAACAACATAGAAAGAAAGGCCACTCAAAATAATTTTGGTACAATTAAGCAGTACGCGGCGTTGTTTGCCCACCCCTGCTGCCACCTACAACTTTTTTTTACATAATTCCATGGATGGTTATGTGTATTGGTCGATTTATTTGACGTTTTATGGTTTTTGTCAGTGAGAATTTGAAAAACAGGAATTTTGTCACATTTTTGTATGGTTTTATGGATTTTGTCAGTGAGAATGAAAAAAACAGGAGTTTGTCACATTTATGTCTGTTTTTATGGATGTTTATGTGTGTTGATTATTTGACGGTTTTATGGATTTTGTCAGTGAGAATGGAAAAACAGGAACTTTGTCACTTCCTTCTTGTTGTGTTGTTCAAGCCAGATGTTATGAGTTCCGGGAACAGTATTTGTTATTTTTGTTCAAGCCAAATGTTGTGAGTTTCCATGGTAACAGTTAGATCCCCCATTCTCAGGCAAATCAGAGGGCTTTGTTTACATAACAATTTGACCTTGAGATTTCGTATATAACGGGCATGCAATGTGATTCAATTATCAGAAAGTATTGTGACACAATGGATAGAACAATTGACATAATTGATGAGCTTGAGGCCTTGGCAGCCGCAATTAGCAATGTAAGTGCATTTTTATTTTCAAAGGAATTTTTCCTTGGTCACCCTCCCAGTATATTCAGCTAAAACGTAAATATATTCCTATACCCTCAAACCCCCCACCCCTCCACAAACCATACTCAATGCAAAACGTAAATATATTCCTTTACCTCAAACCCCCCCTCCACAAACCATACTCAATGCAAAACGTGAATATATTCCTTTACCCTCAAACCCCCCCCTCCACAAACCATACTCAATGCAAAACGTAAATATATTCCTTTACCCTCAAACCCCCCCCCCTCCACAAACCATACTCAATGCAAAACGTGAATATATTCCTTTACCCTCAAAAACCTAACCCCCCCCCATTGTCTTACAACCCCAAATTCTCACAAAAAAGAAATACCTTTTCGACAAATTCCACCCATTTATTTTCGTTAGGACACCCTCCAGTATAATCAGCTAACAACGTGAATATATTTCTTTACCCTCAAAACCTAACCCCCCCCCATTGTCTTACAACCCCAAATTCTCGCAAAAGAAAAACCATTTCGATAAATTCCTTCCCTCTATAATTTCCAGCTAAATCCCCCCCAACAAACCATACTCAATGCAAAACGTAAATATATTCTTTTACAGTCAAATACCTTTTCGATAGAAATATAATTTTCGGTAAATTTTTTCGGCCTTTCTGTAAGCCTCATCAACTTCTGCCAATCTCTTAGCTATTAAGCCGCTATGTTTTGACTATACATTTCCGTGCAAGCATATAATTACTTTATCACCCCTTTTCCGGTGGTGCTCACGGTATCGATCTAGCCAAAGGGTTGTTTTGGTTGTCAAATTAAAACGATTTTAAGCAAACATAGATTGTGGATTCGTAGCCTGTATGGAAGTAGAGAAACAGATTATTTTCAAATTAAGTTCTAACAATATATTTAGAACATTATGTGAAGGGGGAGGGCAATACCTTCAATTCTACCGCCTCAGTGTAAAACGAAAACAAACAGTGCAGGGCTAGAAAAGTCTTTGGGGAGTTGCATGAATGCTAATATTATGTATAAATTGAATAGCATTTTAACCTATGTTTGCAAAAATATAGGCCTACAGGTCGATGGGTTAACGATCTAATTAAGCCTATAGACCGGAAAATTTAATATTTTTCTAAATGGTAAAAATAGAAACAATGATTCCTATCCTATGGCTATAGACTACTGATTGTCTAATAAAAACGTTCGATTTCTAAGCCTAATATATTTCTCGCGAAATTTTTACTTTTTGCTTTACTGAAAAGAGATAAAATGCTTTGTCTAAACAAAAATTATGGTTAATAATTTTCATTCTTTAAAATAAAGGGGGAAATTATTTGATACTAATTTTTTCTCTTCTTTAAGGCAAATCATGAAGAATTTGCGGTCCCTACATCGAAGAGAGCTTGGGATAACGCATATAGCGAAGAATAAGCCCCATCTCCAAGTAAAAAAACCAAGAGATGACGAGGCAGCCCCCAACTGAGACATCCATTATTAAGTATGCTGGCCCAACCCCAAACAAGTGTTGTCGGCCCAAAGCTCCATCTGCACAGGCAACAATTACAGCCTCTCAGAAACCAAAGAGACAGTGGGCGAATAGCTTCAATGCCGAAGCCCACACCTACGCAAGCTTTTTCAAGGGCCTCAGAAGCTGCCCCGGCTGCACAGCCATATGATATTGCTGGCCCGGCGGCTGCACAGCCATATGATATTGCTGGCCCGGCTGCGAAAGAAATTAACGTCACCAGTCCCTTCGCCCTCCAACATGCACTACCTGCTCCTCTAATAGCTGCCCCGGCTGCAAAGCCATATGATATTGCTGGCCCAGCTGCCACAAAATCATGAGGTTACCATCACAACATGCACTACCTGGTCCTTCGGGCACCCAAGCCCAGACGGATTATGCAAATGTAAGCATTTTCCCCCCTACCTATCTATTTCTTCCAATGTTTTAGTCCTTTTCAGTCCCAATATAAACTTATCTCTGCGAGATATTAACCCCTATTACATATCTAAATGTAATTTTTTTTGCAAAGAAACCACTCTTTTCTCTGTTGCTATCGCTTCACATATAGTTTAGATACCATTGAAAACTCAAAATGCTATTCCGTTCACAATTGAATATTTATCTTGCTTTAATCTTTGACATAAGCTCTCCACACAAGCATATAAATAGATCTGTTTCACCCCTTTCCTGTTCTATCATTAGCGAGGGTTAGGCCACCAAGTCTAGGCTTTTAACATAATTCTGTTGTATTAGCTGTGAATTGTCTGCAAATTAGGAAGTTGGAATTCTATGTAAGAGCGAAACAAGTTATACCCCCAAAAATAATAAATGCTGAAAAGTGGGGAGCCTAGTTGCCCTCGAATCTTTATGGTCACTTAAAAAGCGCACTAGAACTTTTAATTTCCATTTACATAGTTTTAAGATAGATTATTCCATTTGTCACATATTGGCGTCCTAATTTACACTGAATATTTCTATTTTAGTGAGGGGGAATTCAAGCTAACGTTCCAGCCTGGAACACTCGCGCGAGAATTAGAGAAAAATTTTGATAGGCATTATGCAAAGGAGGGTTGGGAAGCGCTGCGGGAAGCGCCGGGGGAAGCGCCGCGGGTCCCAAGAAGGCCGCAGGGATGCGCCGCAGAATGCGCTGCAGGGATGCCCCCCGCTTCGATCCATTGATATTTTGAAAGGGCTAATGCCCACTTAAATATCGGCGTTACTGTGGTACAATACGAAACAGAATTTGAAGATGGGACTCGCTCTAAAAAAAGGGGGTGGTTTTCCCCGTAAGGGGCCCGTCAGTTGATTTGGTTAAAACACTGGGTTTGGTTGCTTTACACGCCGCCTAGTGAACCAAATGCAATTGGTCATTTAACCCTATCACTGACATTAGTAGAGTTCTGGGGGAGGGTAAGAATAAAAGGGGACCCGTTTCTACTGTCCAACATGCCTGTCTAGATTTTGGACTGAACTAAAGTTACAAAAATCACATGAGGCATTGTAGACGGCATGGCTATCAGACAGTGGAAACGGTTTCAGGGGATAGGTCCATTCTACGCTTTTAAAAATTTTCAAAATACCCTTCTCCAGTGCAACAAAATATCTTTAGACTGTGAAGCTAAGCTGGTGGAGTGAACGATCCTCAATATCCAAACCGAGTCAAAGAACACCAGGCTATTGCAGTGTCCTACAATGCACATGCGCAAAGAGATAGTTCTAACACCATGCGGTTGTTAGAAATAGTAGAAAACATTGGATGAGGGGCCCCGAGTGCATGGTCAAGACATTGACTAAACTGATTGGCACGGCTAATGGTGCTATTTCTCGTTTGAGAAATACGCATTATCCAATGGTGCTGTATGCAGAGGATCGTCTCGCGATTAAAAATCAAAAAATATGTTGGGTTTGTAAGGGGAGTTTGTAGAGGAGGATAAGGGGACTAAGGGAAAAGAGGGGGGAGGGGGAAAAGTCAGAGACCATGACCATTTGTGGCAGGAAATATCCTCGGGGGGTAGTAATTTTTAGGGGGGTTGCGCATCAATCGTGTAATTTAAATGTTAGCCAACAGTTTTTTTCCTGTTTTTATTCATAATTCTAATTATGACTTAAAAAAATTTATTTTACCGGCACACTGGCACGTATGCATAGGGAGGGAGGGGAGTAGATAGTCCATGGGTGAATAGTTCATTTATCTACAACATTATTCCCAAATCGGCCGAGAAGTTATGCTTCTTGAGCTGAAATGGCAGGTAGTGGATAATGAGCGTATGTGCTGGAATAAAATTAGGTTTTTAGATTCTTTTAGTTTTTTCCTCAAATCCTTAAGTCAAACTAATTCAAGTGCAGAAAAGCGACAATTTTGATAGCTTTCCCTTGCTTAAACAGCACTTTCCAGACAGTGAAAATGTATGACTTATTAACCAGCAAAGGTGTATATGCATATGATTATTACTGTTCTGGCGCTCGCTTAAGCGAGGAGAAACTACCTCCAATGAAGCTTTTTACAATTCACTGACCAACAGTGAATGCACAGTCGAGGAGTACGGAGTTTGCCAAGAAGGTGTGGGCTAAGGGGGATTGTAAAAATGGGTGGGATTATTGTAGACTGTACTTGGCCAGTGACGTTCTAACTCTGTTGGATATAGTCTGTAAGAATACAGACCAAAAAGATCTATTCAGAGTTCGGGTTAGATATAGGATATTATTTTTCTACACCACATTTAGTAATGGATTTAATTTTAAAAATTAGCAGGGAGGAAATAGGCCTAATCACCGATGTAGATCAACACCTTTTGTAGAGCGTTCAATGCGGGGAGGTATGTTTTTTCATGGGGACCGCGTCTTATCAACCGATCCGAGCGGACAAAGCACCGGTGCAAAGTCAAATGCAGTGTTCTTGGACATGAACTCGTTATACCCCTCGGCAATGTCCCACTACTCTTTGCCGTGTGGGAACTATCAATGGCTTTTGAGAATCCTTGTGAGTTCCCTGACATTAACACCGTCTAGGACAACGGGCCACAAGGATGGTTCTTTGAAATTGACGGTCACATTCCGCTGGCCCTTCACGACTCAGTCAAAGATTTTGGTTTTTTCCCTGTATCAATCGACCAGTGTGACCAGGACTCACTGAGCCCCTACAATCGATCATTGGTTGAGGATATGGGGATGCATTGGACCCCTCTAAACAGAAACTGATTGCTGATTTGGACCCTAAAGAGAATATCGTTGTTCACCATGTGCTTTTGCACTGGATGGTGAACAATGGCTTCAAAATCACCAAAAATACATAGGGTCCTGCAGTTCAATCAGAAACCTTATTTGAAAACGTTTATCGATACTTTTGTCGATAAACGTTCTAGGGCAAATTCAAAGGTAGAGAAGAATTGTACAAGCTCATTCTAAATTCAGCGTTTGGCAAAATGTGTGAAAGCGTACGTAACAGATCTCGCTGCGACGTCGTGACTGACCCTCTAGAGTGTGCACGAATTATTGCCGACCCCAATTTTACATCATTCACGAGCATAGAGGCCGGCATGGTTCTTCTACACAGGAAAAAGCGAAAATGTAGTACTGAACAAGAATATCGCAGGAGGTAGTTCAGTACTAGAAATTTCAAAAAAGCTCATGTTGTCCTTCTTTTACAATGTGTGCAAGGTGCAATGGCCACGGGAGGGGGAGGTTCAAGTTTACTATGGGGATACAGATTCTCTGCTGTTAAAGGTAAAATGGGACTGAAGATTTATTGGGTGATTTGCAAAATGGGGTGCACATCAGCTCGCGGATGAATTTCACCAACTGGAATCCATCACTCTACCCCGAGCTGGTGAAACGTCAAGCCCCCAACCAACTATTAAAATTAAAATCAGAGACGGGGAGTGATTTGATATCCAGGGGGGTGTTCCCGGGTCCCAAAGTTTATTGTGTTGAAACACATAGTGGGGATGAAAAGAAGACATGTAAGGGTGCCTACACACTTTGTAAAGAGCAATTTTAACATGAGCGTGTACAGAGACTGTGTAGAAAGTAGCCTAGTGCCAAGAGCACAAGTGCTTGCAATTCGCTCTCTACAGTATAGAAATTATACTGTGAGAGTAGAAAAAAATGCAATGTCGTGTATATCCGACAAGGTCTATGTGCTCCAGAATGGTGTGAGTGTCCTGCCTCATGGTCACTATCGTATTTCAGACCGAGTTGAATGCGTAGACTATCGTAATCAACTTGGTCTGGATAAACTAATCTAACCCAGCACTAACCACCACCACTCAACCTTTCATAAATTAACCTAACCAACTAATCTAGCCCAAGCACTAACCACCACCACTAACCCGTAGCAGTGACGACAACTATTGTTTTTCCATCGCGGCTCCCGGGGGGGTGGGGGACCCTTCCCGCGGCCGGCTCCCGGGGGGTGGGGGGCCACCAATCACTGTAATGTTCAACTGTGCTAGTTCCAAATGTATTTTATTGTACAAAAAGTGTTGTATAGAAAAGTGTTTGTACAAAGATGTTGTACAGAAAAGTGTTGTACAGAAAAGTGTTGTACAAAAGTGTTGTACAGAAAAGTGTTTATTATAAAGTGTTATCATTGTTCATGTTGAACAAATAGAGTTTTCATGTTGACCAAGTGTCATGTTGAACAAATATTTGCTGTAATAAATGTTGCCATGAAATATTGTTTTTGTTGTTCTTGAATAGATAGATCTATGGGAAAATTACTACTTATTCATTGGACACATATGATTTACAGTTAGTCATAGTCTGACTGTTGTCAACAACATGTATCAATTTAAAACGCCTTCAGATCATTTCTGTGTGGACCCTCAATGTCGGGGAAAACAACACTTTTAGCTAGAATAATTCAAAATTGCGATAAAATGTTTTTGAAAAACCGAAAAAAATCTACTATTGCTATAGTATTTGGCAAGAGTCCTATGATAAAATAAAAGCTATTGCCACAACCATACCAATACAATTCATAAGAGGACTTGATGTTTTCAATAGTATTGAACCGAACTCGTGGCTGATTATTGATGATTTGGCTGAATCCATTGAACAATTCTCACAGGAAATGCTACAATTGTTCACCGTTCGCTCTCACCATGAACACATTTCCATAACCCTGGTTCTACACAATCTGTTTCATCAGAGCAAATGTATGCGAACCCTTGCTTGAATTGCACTATCTATATTATCTATCGAGTCGTTCGTGATTCTAGCTCACTCATAACTCTCAATAAACAGATATACCCCGGCGCCCCTAAATTTCTGTTGTCAGCGTACACTCAGGCGACTAGCAAGCCCTACGGTTACATTTTATTGGATCTTAATCAGAGCACGCCCGAGGATCTTCGTGTAGTCACCGACATTTTCGACAATGAAATTACAGTATATCTTCCAGTGAATAGTAGAAAAGGCTATTAGTCGCCATTATGACACTGAAGAAACTACACGAACAACGGCATCTGTTTTCCGTTCTAGCACTTCAAAACCTCCGCTTAGGAAGGCTATACTTAAACATGGTGTCGACAATGATTTCATTAATCTAATATCTGAACTTTGTTTAAATTTAACTGAGGGCAATGTTCAACTGCCAGAAGGTGTTAGACAACAGACAAAGCAACATCGTTCCACTGTACGTGCCTTGGCTTGTAAAAACAAGGGAAACAAATTTAAAAGAAAACGGCTCCTTCAAGCAGGCGGTAGCTTTTTCACACTTTTACTGCCAATAATTGCAGGACTTGTAAACAGTTTTCTCTAGAGAATGGCAAAACCCTATAAATTGACTCCAATAGAACTTGTCCTCTCGCCCGTCGAACATTTTGAAGACAATCTGAGTAAATTCATTAATGATGAGAATATTGCCGATGATAAAAAACTGCTTTTACTTCAAGATGCATTGCGACGTATGGACAAACATAGACCTTATCGTGAGAGACCCGCCGTCACCGATCCCTCTAAACAAGAAACATCTCAAGATTCTGCACAATCGAAGGAGAAGGAATTGAATTCGATTGTATTGAAAATTGGAAACCTATTGCCACTGTCCTATCGAGAACAGAGTAAAAGAGTATTATCTTATCTCGTGTTGGAATCTGGTGATCAAGTTCAAGTCGACAGCACAGGGAAACGAATTATAATTCGGGGAAAAAGTTATAATCTAGTTGATTTAATTTGTGATATGGTGACGAATCGTAAAGGACTCTTATCCTTTGACGATAATCTATACACCTTTCTAAGTGTATCAAACTTTCCCAAAAGTCTTATTGGCAATAAGCAAATTCTAAAGAAACTAAGAGAATATAGTCCTCCAACAACACCATTTAAAAAAGAAGAAGATTCAATATTTGAAGATACTAGCACCACTGATTTTACAACACCTGTGGCTGCTAGTCAAAAGCGAAGACGAATTGATTCGCCCTCCAGTGTGCAAAAGGGGAGTGGACATTACACTACGTGTTTACGTTCAAAATGGATGAAGTTTTGAAAGGTGTCTATGAAAATGTTGGTGAAGCGGGAAGTTTAAGTTCTCCCAAAACGCTTTCTAGAGCTGTCTCCGGCACCACATTGAAAAATGCAAAAGAGTATCTAGAAAATGAACCAAGTTACACACTACATCGGGATCATAGACTTCGCAGTAAACAATATCGTCAAACTAAAGCCTTTTTCCCTCTGCATATAATGCAAATGGATCTTTTAACTTTAGACGCAGTTCAACGGCGTCACAATACACCCTACAAATATATTCTAGTGGCAATCAGTATTTTTAGTCGCTATGCCTATGCCATTCCGCTGCGATCAAAGAGAGGTGTTGAAGTTGCTCGGGCCATTGAAAGTATTCTTGAACAGGATTCCTATAGAAAAATTCAATCAGATCGTGGCAGTGAATTTGTTAACCCACATGTGCAAAAGGTTCTTTTGAAATATAATACGACACTCTATCATAGTCACAGTCCGATAAAGGCTGCATTGGCCGAACGATTAATAAGAACGATTCGTCTATTAATTTCAAGATATTGTACACTGAAAAATACATCTGCTTTTATTCACGATTTAGATAAAATCATGCAGATATACAACCATCGACCACATCGATCTCTGTCCAACTCTAGCCCTCGGAATGTTCACTACAGTGAGAATACATTTGATGCTTTTCTAAAGCAATACTCCAATGGCAATGAGAAGAAAAAGAAGAAGAAATTCAATGTTGGTGATACTGTTCGAATTAATAGAACCACCAATATTTTTGAAAAGGGGAATTATTTATGGAGCACCGAACTTTTTAAAGTGTCCAAAATCCTAGACACACCATACCCATAACTTATCGACTACGAGATACCAAAGATGATGAGATTCTCGGTGGTTTTTATGAATATGAACTGCAAAAAGTTAGAAACACTAGTGAAATTTATCAAATTGAAAAGATATTAAAGAGTCGTACTCGTAGGGGCAGAAACAGTTGCTTGTTCGCTGGCTAGGATACAACTCGGATTTTGATTCTTGGGTCAGTGCTGAAGATATTAACAATGCCCAATGATTTCTATGTGACTTTCATGTCCAATGTTTCTGATCCTCTCTACAATGACTTGAATAAAACAAGTGATTTTTGGACAAAACTCTCCCCCACCATCAAATTCGACGGAAAGTATGAAGTGGCTCTTGTCGACTGTATTCTCAAAAATACCTATGACATCCTGAGAAAGGATCGTAAATATGAAATAAAAATTAGACCATATGATTGGCCACCACCACCAGGTGATCAAGAACAAATTCAAAAAATCAATTGGTTGGAATATCCATATATTGAATTACCCTACGAGGAACTCACCTGTATGAATGATTTATGTCGTACTATTAATAAAAGAATTTCCGCTCGTAAAAAAGGAGCTTTTCATTTCAACTATTCAAAGGAGGAGGGCAAGATCTACATTAGTTCACCTATTGCCAGTGAAAAGATTATTCTCAATGATAACCTAAGGGATGTTCTTGGCTTTAAGCTCAATATAATCAATGGTAAAAGTGCCGGAAACACTAATTTCATTTTTGCTGACTACCCGCCTGCCTTCTCCACAGACACTTGTATATTTCTCTATGCTTCATTTGTGGAAACATCTCGGGTTGGTAATTCAAATGTTCCCCTCCTACGAGTTCTTGAACGAAAAACCAATCAAGAACATATTCATCACTACAATATAAAGCATCTTCAGTATATTCCAGTAAACACTTCCTATTTGGAACTCTGTCAGTTAACATTAAGAACTGAATTGGGTGATCCAATAGCAATTTCAAAAGGTTTGGCTGTGATTACATGTCATTTTCGACCCATCGTTCAACAGCAAGATGTCTAATAGAAAAGTGGTATTCACTTGTCCTGATATTGACTGCTATGTTAATACTCTTGGCCCAAGACAACAGGGCAATGGAATGGACTATTACAAGGGTCGCTCGTCAATGTCTGGCTATGGTCTTGGTAGCTGGTTTGCTAAGCTGTTTCGCTCTTCACTACCACTGGCTAGAAAATATCTTGTACCGGCTGCGACAGATTTTGCATCCTCTACACTATACGATTGGGGCTCTGGCAAGGATTTTAAAAAAGTGCTTCGGAAAATCTTAGGTCCAGTGCGCGAACCCTTGGCGAGAAATTAAAGCAAAATGGTAAAGGTTTAAAAAGGTTAAGAAACAATGCATCACTCATCAGTCTCTACTCAGGACGGAAACGAAAGACATCCCTTTTGTCAAAGAAAAGAAGGAAAAAGCCGATACGTAGTGTAACCAGAAGCCCCAGGAAGAAAATTGTTAGATCGAAACTTGATTTCTTCTCTTAAGATGTCCTACCTACCACATAAGGATTCTCAACCTTCAATCACCGCCTCATTGAATCTATTCAATGCCGAAAATGTTGATGTGAGTGTCAAGCATGGATACTATGAACAATTTTATCCACTACAACCCCTCTCCGATAATATCCACTTTCAAATTTATTCCAATGAAGACTACTTTATGGATTTATCGTCCACATTTATAGATTTACAAATGAAGGTCCGGAAATCCGATAATACAATGCCAGTTCGAGCTGATGGGATATCCTATGAAAATTGTATACTACATAATTTATTTCGTCAAATTAGCGTCTACATCAATGGCACGCTGGTGAGCACAAGCAACAATCTCTCAAACTATGCTAGCTATATCCAATTCATGCTGATGACACCCAAGTCATACAAGGAATTGAGAGGTGCCTCCTCCAATGGATATGAATATATTACTAATACTGATAGTACAGATGCACTTAAAAATGCTACAACTAGTGAATTACATCTAGTTGGAAAAATATATCATGAAATATTTAATATACCCCAATGGCTACCACCCAATGTTAAAGTGGATATAAAATTGACGCTTGCACCATCCAATTTCATATTGAGAAAGGAACTTGCCGCCAATCCCGATGTAAGCCTCTCCCTCACCTCAGCAATACTTCATGTACGCAAACAGCAGGTTATGAGTTCTGTTGCTTTGGCCGTGGAAAAATTGAGAGCCAATGGAAATAATATTAAACTACTTGTTCCTCACACAATCACCAATCAGCGTCATATTGCAATGGGGTCACGCACCTTCACCGATTCATCCTTTATCAATGGTGAAATCCCTCGAAATTGGCTTTGGCATTTGTAAAGAGCGCCAGTGCAATAGGATCATAACTGAATGCCCACATAAATTCGAGATGTTTGGACTTTCATCTCTTGTGTGCAAAGTAAATGGTATCCCACTCTACAATCTATCTTTTGATAAATCCTATAGAACATTGTATGAGTTGACCATGCAAACCCTAGATCATGATTCGCAACTATTTGAAAATGGTATAACCGAAGATATGTTTGCTAAAACACATGGTATCATTGTATTGGATTTGTCTGGCACACAGGATATGAGTATAGTACGTACGGGGACTGTGCGTTTAGAGTGTACATTTGCCAACCCATTGGCTGAGAGTATTGCCCTAATCTCACTAAATCAATATGAAACCTATTGGGAAATCACTCCCGAAGGCAGTGTTCTCTACTAGACTTGGCGCCATGAACACCAGTCAAATAATCAGTGTATTTAATATGGACCCCTACATGTCCCAGTACAAATCCTATTGTCTACCCTCAGACTATCTTGGAAAAATTCAAAGTGCGAACAATACCTTGATTATTGTTAATAGCAGTCCATCGACTGTGCTGACGGGTCATTGGCTGTGCATCTATCAAACAATGAGGAATATCGAATTTTTTGATCCTCTTGGCCTACCCTATACATTCTACACGCCTCACATCAGCAACTATATTGAGAGCAGTAATAAAACTATTATTCAAAATCGAAAAAAGGGTGCAGGATCTAACGACTAAAAGCTGTGGCTTCCATGCGCTACTATATTTTGTGTTCCGATGTCGTGGCTATACTTACAAGCAGTTTCTCCATATTTATGGTGACAATCCGCGTCTGAACGACTTTCTAGTGGAAAATATACTTACAAGTGTATTTAATATTGATTTCAGTGCCCTAAGAGTAAAGTGCTTAAAAAATGTTTGTGAATTTGTTTATTAATAAAATGTATATATACAACAATGTCTTTAAATCTTCACTTTTAGATTTCTTCATCGGTGTATAGGTAACTGCCGTGAACCACTAATGCTGGTAAATCATTTGGATTCACTATATATTGATCTTGATTGACTGCAAAGTCAGGGGGGGTCACATTTTCTGCAGTACAATGTAACTTCACTCTTGTCATATCTCTTTGTATAGTCAATGATACTATTTGCATTCATATTATGAAATTCACGAGTTTCAATCTGTCTATTTGAAGCAATATCACATACTGTGTTTTCAAGTGGTGAATCACATTCGGTAACTGCCAAATAAAAATCACTTGGTTTATAGTCATAGTAGGCAATGTCGTCACAGCGATGACGTAGAAACCAGATTGTCTTGTTACCCCAACAGTTGAATCGTAGACCCGATTCCTCTTCCCAGAATAATTTAAATCCATGACGATACCAATCTCGTAGAAATAAACTGAAATCACGTTTAGGATTCTTTCCAATCATAGCGGGTAAGTATTCTCCCACTGATCACATTTATCATGGTGACAATTGGAGCAGAGGTGCCCGCTAGGATGAGAGTCACACACCTCCTCAAGACATGAATTACATCCTTTAATTTGTACTGCATAGCCTCTATGTAATTTGCAAGGATTACATAATTTACACTTTTCATTATAGTCATCAATAATTGTACAATTCTCGCATTGAGTCCAACTGCCAAGAGTGTACATGCACAATGGGCATATATAGAACATTTTGGTTTCCGATGTCAACTCTCTCACAGCTAAAACGAAACTGATCGTCCTCGCTCGATAAATTCAAAGTGTAGGAAAGGGGAGAGGAGTAACTCTGTGACGTTGCCTCTTTCGAAGGAGGAGCCATCTAATTGGCAATGAAAGTATATCCACAATATGATTTGCCGTGTCGTGATCAATATATCAATAAATTGAGTATAAGCATTTGAGTCACATTTTAAAAGTTTCATACAATAGTCCAATGGGGGGGATCACTTTTCATTATATTGTCAAGTGTTCCCTGAGAAACTCGAGAAAATCATCATCCAAAATCAAATGTTTTTCCATAAACACTAGATTTGATCTAATTCTCTCTTTTTTCAAATTTTATGCATTTTTCAATCCTTTCACTCTGACTGCTGACTCTAGACTGACCAGAAAAGACAGTTGGCTCGGAAAACAACAACAACATTGACCTTGGCATTCGCTGAGAGCGTGCCCAAAACAACAACAATAGCATTGACCCCATTAACCACGTGTTCCCCCTTATGACTCTATTGCGAGCCCAAAACAACGACAACAACATTGACCTCATTAACCACGTGTTCTCCCTAATGACTCTATAGTTCAAAAACAACAAGTGACAACAGTTCCTGTTTTTTCAAATTCTCACTGACAAAATCCATAAAAACATCAAATAAATTGATCAACACTGACATAACCATCGAAAAACCATCAAATAATCGACCAACACACATAAACATCCATGAAAACAGACATAAATGTGACAAAGTTCCTGTTTTTTTCATTCTCACTGACAAAGTCCATAAAACCATCCATAAATGTGACAAAATCCTGTTTTTTTTTTTTTTCAAATTCTCACTGACAAAAACCATAAACCACGTGGTTCTATGCCCATATAAGGTGTACTCGTCGGATCAATAGGGTCACCTCTACTGAAGCTAAGCTTGTTGTCTTGTTCTACTTTCTGTCTCCAATATTGCAGCTTCAATCCAAACACTGACACTATTTCTCTCGCTGAAATGATATTCATATTCTTTCTTTGCAATTCTTTGTTAGATATATTTTATACCCTCAAAAATTTCCGCTAAATATGCGAGATATGCAACCCAGAAAGAATTTTAAAACTTATCTTCGAGAATATTTTTTTGATCATCCATAAAAATTTCGACTTCAGTTTTGAGAATCCATTCTCGATTTAGTACATTTCCGCGAGAGAGCCAACTTCTGTATAATAAAGTAGGTCCGTGTATTCAGCTTCACCGCTCTGACATAATTCACGAAACAGTTTGCGTGTTTAATACATGTCCCTTGATAAAATTTACAATCTTAATGACACGATGCATGACGGCTTCCAGTGTAGGTTCTAAATATTTTGACCATAAGGGCCTGGCGATGAA
>CM051275.1:46413249-46460749 GCA_027921565.1 Artemia sinica
TATAAGAAACGTCAAATCTGTAAATGGTCCCATTCATGAATACATAATGGTTAGATCAAAGCAAGCTATACGCAAGTTAAAAAATCAGTACTACAAAAAAACAGAGATAGTAACTTGAAACGAAAAAAGCAAAGGTATTCAACCGACCAGGCGTATCGAGAAGTAATAATTGAGAGAGCAAAACCAAACAGTAAGATGTGTTATCACAATGATGAAGATTATAGACATGCGAAAATTGAGACAGCCAAACAAAAGATCAAGGAGCGTTATCACAATGATGAAGATTACAGAGAATCAACAATTGAGCAGGCTAGACAAAATTTCAAGGAGCATTATCACAATGATGAAGATTACCGAATCAAATATAATCCGGGTTGCAGCGGTAGCTAGCAACCTAGTAAGGGACCATCACGTCCAATGTTAAGAAATATAAAAACCCCTAACTCCTAGAAAAATAGCCTGATCAAAACAAAAAGTACACCATTAGAACCACCTTGTTCGAAACCCCTATAAAGGAAACTTACCGCCCTTTGGCTTGAATAACAAAGAAAATATATGGCTTGAAAATCAAGAAAATTGACTTGAACCACGTTATTCTCCACAAACGGGATATTTTTTTCTTTCTTTCGTCTCTTTTACAGATAGCTTGACACTGGAACATCGTAGAGAGTTGTTCAATGGCTCATTTTAAAGGAAATTTCTAGATCTAGTGCCATTTGTACTTATTTTTTTTTTAATTAATTATTTTTTACGAAAAACTTAATTTTTTATATACAATATTGATCAATGACGTCATAGTCGTTGGATGTAGTACATAAAGGCTCGATCATCGAATTTAAGCTGAAACTAAGTAAAGGACAATTATGCCTCCATATATTCACAGTGATGTATAAGATTTCCCATTACATCTGTAAACTGTTCCACAGTTGCCGGTCCATACCTTGGAAGATTTTTCACTAAATCCGGGTTGCAGCGGTAGCTAGCAACCTAGTAAGAGATCCAGTTGCAGCGGTAGCTAGCAACCTAGTAAGAGACGATCACGTCCAATATTAAGAAATAAAAAAAAACATAGCTCCTAAAAAGGAGTCAGATCAAAACAAAAAGTACACCATTAGAACCGCCTTGTCCGAAACCCCTGTATAGTAAACTTTGTCATTTGGATTGAATAACAAAGAAAATATATATGGCTTGAAAATCAAGAAAATTGACTTTTCCACGTTATTCTCCACAAATGGCATATTTTTTTTCTCTCTTTTTTTTGTTTCTTTTCCACAGATAGCTTGGCACTGGAACATCGTAGAGAGTGGTTCAATAGCTCATTTTAAAGGATATTAATTGGGTTAAAAATCTTTAGTAACTAAAATAAATTATTTCTAAAAGAGAATAAATTTTTCCACCAAAAACTGCATTTTTGATGTCTTTTCATGCTGCAGGCTTTTCAAAGATATTTGATTTTTGTACATAATTCATAATTGTATATCAGCGGTAAGATTTGGACCCACGCCTCCGAAGAGACTGGTGGCTAACACCAGCGCCTTGGACCACAAGGACAGGATGCCTCTCATAACTATATATGTGAATCCAGGTTGCAGCAGTAGCTATCAACCTAATAAGAGACGATCATTCCAATGCTAAGAATATAAAAACCCAGAACTCCTAAACATAGAGTCAGATCAAAACAAAAGTACATCATTAGAACTACCTTGTCTGAAACCCTACTAGATAAATTATAATAAAGAACGACCTCTTGCCTATACTAAATTTTATATGCCACTTAATTATAGTATAGGTTAGTAATTCAACAGATAGCTTGGCACTGGAACATCGTAGAGAGTTGTTCAATGGCTCATTTTAAAGGAAATTAATGGGGGTTAAAAAACCTTTTTGTAATTAATCCGGGTTGCAGCGGTAGCTAGCAACCTAGTAAGAGACGATCACGTCCAATGTAAGAAATAAAAAAAGCCATAGCTCCTAAAAAACGAGTCAGATCAAAACAAAAGTACACCATTAGAACCGCCTTGTCCGAAACCCCTGTATAGGAAACTATTTGTCATTTGCTTGAACAGCAAGGGAAATATATTGGCTTGAAAATCAAGAAAATTGACTTTAACCACTTTATTCTCCACAAACGGCAGTTTCTTTTCCACAGATAGCTTGGTCCGGGTTGCAGCGGTAGCTAGCAACCTAGTAAGAGACGATCAACGTCCAATGTTAAGAAATATAAAAACCATAGCTCCTAAAAAGGGAGTCAGATCAAAAACAAAAAGTACACCATTAGAACCGCTTTGTCCGAAACCCCTGTATAGTAAAATTTTCTGTCCCTTGGCTTGAAACAGCAAGGGAAATATATTGGCTTGAAAATCAAGAAAAGTGGCAGCTACTACAACATTCTGCCTAAACGGGATATTTTTTTTTTCTTGTTTCCAGAGATAGCTTGGCACTAGAACATCGTAGATATGTTTTGTTCAATGGCTCATTTTTAAGGAAATTAATTGGGTTAAAAATCTATAGTAACTAAAATAAATTATTTTTCTAAAAGAGAATAAATTTTTCCACAAAAAACTGCATTTTTGATGTCTTCACACTGCAGTCTTTCAAACATAATACCAGCGGTAAGATTTGACCCACGCCTCCGAAGAGACTGGTGGCTAACACCAGTGCCTTGGACCACTCGGCCAGGCTGCCTCTCATAAATAAATATATATGTGAATTTGGGTTGCAGCAGTAGCTAGCAACCTAGTAAGAGACAACCACGTCCAATGCTAAGAAATATAAAAACCAAAATTCCTAAAAATATACATTAAAATCAAACAGTTCGTGGTAACGAACTGTAAGTAAGGAGCGACCCGGCTCAATGGTAACCGAAACTCTAGAAAACGGGTTTTTGATACCAATAGATATATCAAAAGAATCAGATTTCAATGCTGATTTCAAATATATAACTTTCATCAAGTTTAGTGATACCCATCAAAAGTTACGCGCCTGAGAAAAATTTGGCTGATTTTCGAAAAAAGGGGGAAAGACCCCCTAAAAGTTATAGAACCTTAATGAAAATCACACCATCATATTTCAGCGTATCAGAGAACCCTACTGTAGAGGTTTCAAGCTCCTATCTACAAAAATGTGGAATTTTCCATTTTTTTGCCAGAAGAAAGATCACGGATGCGTGTTTATTTGTTTGTTTGTTTGTTTTTTTGTTTTTTTTTTTCCCAGGGGTGATCGTATCGACCCAGTGGTCCTAGAATATCGTGGGAGGGCTCATTGGAACGGAAATTAAAAGTTCTAGTGCCCTTTTAAGTGACCAAAAAAAATGGAGGGCAACTAGGCCCCCTCCCACGCTCATTTTTTTCCCAAAGTCACCCGATCAAAATTTTGAGATAGCCATTTTTGTTCAGCATGGTCGAAAATATGATAAATATGTCTTTTAGGATGACTTAATCCCTCGAAGCCCCCAGGGGGAGGGCTGAAAGTTATGAACTTTACTCAATGTTAACATATAGTATTGGTTATTGGGAAGTATACAGACTTTTTCAGAGGAGATTTTTTCTGGTAGGTGGGGGAAGGAGAGGGTCGGGGGCTATATGGAAGGATCTTTCCATGAAGGAAGTTTTCATGGGGGAAGGGAAATTGCCATGAAGGGGGCGCCGGACTTGCCAGCATTATTTATTGGTTATTGGGAAGTATACAACCATTTTCAGGAAGGATTTTTTCTGGAGGGGGGGGGGGCTAGAGGAGGGGATTACTCTGGAGAATATTCCGTGGGGGATGTTTCTTTGGGGTAAGGGACATTTCTATGAAGGGGGCGCCGGATTTCCCAGCATTATTTAAGAAACGATCAGAAGTTAAATAAAAAAAAACAAGTTTTTTCAACTGAAATGTAAGAAGGAATATTAGAACTTAAAACGAACAGAAATTATAACGTATGTGAGGGGGTTCTCCCCCAAGTCAATACCTCGCTCTTTACGCTACAGTTTTTTTTTAGTGCTTTCAAAAGAGCTATCTATTCTAATTAAACGGCCTTTTGTGATTCAGGGGTTTGTGAATCAAATTTTTTTTTAACTTTTAACGTAAAGAGCGTGGTATTGACTAAGGGGAGAACCCCTTCATATAAGTAATAACATATACGTAATAAAAAAAAAAACAATAAAAAAAACAAGCGATACGGCTCAATATAAATCGAAACTTTTAAAACGAAATTTTGATGTCAATAAATGTATCAAAGAATGTGTTTATAATGCTGATCCTAAATATATAAATTTTATTAAGTTTAGTATTACTCATCAAAGGCTACGAGCCTGAGAAAATTTACTCGATTTTTAAAGAGGGGGGAAACATCCCCTACAAGTGAAAGAATTTTAATGAAAATCACACCGTCAGATTCAGCGTATCAGAAACCCTATTACATAGGTTTCAAGCTCATATCTGCAAAAATCTGCAACTTTTGTATTTTTTACCAGAAGAAAAATATACGAATATAGAAGTTAGTTACGTAAGTTAATTTGTAAAGACATCCATTTAGCAAAAGAAAAGTAAAATTTTTATGCAAAATAAAAGCTGCATTAACTAAAAAACGATCAGAAATTAAATAAAAAAAAACAAGTTTTTTAAAACTGAAGTAAGGAGCGACATTAAAAACTTAAAACGAACAGAAATTATTCCGTATATGAAAGGGGCTGTCCCCTCCTCAACGCCTCGCTCTTTACGCTAAAGTTTGACTCTGTCTCACAACTATATTTTTTAAAACAATAAAAAACTTAGCGTAAAGAGCGAGGCGTTGAGGAGGGGACAGCCCCTTTCATATACGGAATAATTTCTGTTCGTTTTAAGTTTTAATGTCGCTCCTTACTTTCAGTTTAAAAAACTTGTTTTTTTTTTATTTAATTACATAAAGGATCGATACTGTAAATGGGTTTTTTGTAAGTATCATCCGTATCATGGTTTTATGATATAGCTGAATTACATTTTAAAGAAATTGACCCCGGGTGGCCCTTGAACCACCAACCTTTCGGTTAACGGCCGATCGTGTTAGCCCCTTACACCACGACATCATCAGGTAAAGTTGTAAAATTAGCAATATGATACATAGAGGTTCGATACAGCTCATTATAATTGGAACTATGTAAGTTCAATCGGATATAGCTGAAACCTAGTAAAGAACAAACCACGGCAAATAGTAACTAAAAGTTAAGATAGTAAAAGCATCCTCTCTTGCTATTCCATCTAAGAAAAAAACCATAAGCTTTTCCTGTTTTTTCTTGATCCGGGTTGCAGTCCCGCGGTAGCTAGCAACCTAGTAAGTTACATTAAAGAACGAAACTGTTGCCCATAGTAACTGAAGTAAGTAATAAGAAATTATTATATAGATGATTATTTGATAATCCGGGTTGTAGCAGTAGCTAGCAACCCAAGAGACGAACACGTCCAATGTTAAGAATTTACAGTAAAGAACGATCTCTCCCCCATAGTAACTGATATACGGTGGTTCCAGGGGTAATCCGGGTGCAGCGGTAGCTAGCAACCTAGTAACAGACAATCAAGTCCAATGCTAAGAAATATAAAAGCTTCTAACTCCTAAAAAAGAGTCAGATCAAAACAAAAAGTACACCATTAGAACCGCCTTGTCCGAAACCCCTATAAAAAAAATAACGGGATATTTTTTTTTTTTTCCTCAGATAGCTTGGCACTGGAACATCGTAGAAAGTTGTTCAATGGCTCATTTTAAAGGAAATTAATTGGGTTAAAAATCTTCAGTAACTAAAATAAATTATTCCTAAAGAGAATAAATTTTTTCCACCAAAAACTGCGTTTTTGATGTCTTTTCATGCTGCAGTCTTTTCAAAGATATTTGATCCGGGTTGCAGCGGTAGCTAGCAACCTAGTAAGAGACGATCACGTCCAATGTTAAGAAATATAAAAAACCCATAGTTCCTAACAAAGGAGGAGTCATTACAATAAAGAACGACACCTAGCCCATATTACTGAAACATAAATAGGGATTATGTAATTTCCATCAGTCTCATGGCTGTAGAGATGGATGAAACCTAGTTAAATTAATTATAATAAAGAACGACTTCTAGCCCATGATAACTGAAATAAACTATTGTTTCAAGATAACTTGAAGCAAATACCTTTAAAAAGTTGATTCTCTAAGGTATGTTATACAAGGGACCATTAATCATAAATAGGGATTATGTAAGTTTCATCGGTATCAATGCTGTAGAGATGGCTGAAACCACTGTACATATAATTAGGCAGTAAGTTTACCGCAAATGATTTCTGGCTCTTCATTCTCGGTGCGAAACAAAAAGCTCGGTTTGCCTCCCACTTGTTCATGCATTAGCGGGTTAGTGTGTATGCGTCAATCAATGAGAAATGGTTCGAAATGGTATTATTCGTAATGCGAAAGCAGAAAAAAACTTGGTCAGCCGGCCAAGAGGTTTGCAACTGTCCCATCTCACAGGTATGACTGAATTTATATACAAATTATGACTTAATCTATGATTTATATACAGTGGACTTAACTGATTGGCCTATGTAAGATTTCTAAAAAAGGGGGTGGGGGGTTGATGAAATTTGTGAAAATAAGGATTTTTTTTTTCTTCTAATATAACTGGTGGAATAGATGTGATGGTTTCAAGGGCGGATCCAGGATTTTTTTAGGGGGGAGGGCAAAATAGGTTGATCCAATAAACTTACGTTAGAAGCAAGTTTAATTAATGTTAACTTGCGTTAATTAGGTAAATTACACTACTTTAGACTACGTTAGCCCCCCTCCCCCCTCTGGATCCGCCACTGGATGGTTTATCATTTTTTTCACGTCGTGATATCCGGGTTGCAGCGGTAGCTAGCAACCTGTAAGAGACGATCACGTCCAATGTTAAGAAATATAAAACCCATAGTTCCTAAAAAGGGAGTCAGATCAAAACAAAAAGTACACCATTAGAACCGCCTTGTCCGAAAACCCCTGTATAGGAAACTTTCTGTCCCTTGGCTTGAACAGCAAGGGAAATATATTGGCTTGAAAATCAAGAAAATTGACTTTAACCACGTTATTTTCCCCAAACGGGATATTTTTTTCTCTTTTCTTTTTTTTTTCTTTTCCACAGATAGCTTGGCACTGGAACATCGTAGAGGGTTGTTCAATAGCTCATTTTAAAGGAAATTAATTGGGGTTAAAAATCTATAGTAACTAATTACAGTAAAGAACGACACCTAGCCTATGTTAACTGAAACATAAATAGAGATTATGTAATTCCCCATCAGTATTATAGCTGTAGAGATGGCTAAACCTAGTAAAGAACAATACATAAAAGGTCGATGTCAGTCAGAGGATCTAATGTAGTTTTATAGTAACAACGACCATATTAACTGACATTATAATAATAAAGAACGAACCTCTTGCCTATACTAAATTATATAGGCCACTAACTATAGTATAGGTTAGTAAATTTTACATAAAGAACTGATATTATTCATTATTGTAAAGAAAGAATTCTAGGCCATAGTAACTAATTTGGTTTGAAAATTACAATAAAAGACGATCATTGGAATAATTTTACATTAAAAGACGATCATTTGAGTAACAAACCATTGCATACATTGGATTACAATAAAGAACGACACCTAGCCCATTAAAAATGAAACATAAATAGGGATTATGTAATTTCCATCAGTATCATGGCTGTAGAGACGGCTGATCCCTAGTAAAGAACAAACCATTACAGCAAAGAACATTTCATGTTAAAGATTGATCAATGATGCCATAATCATAGTTTGTAGCCAGGTCGTCTCTTACTATTCCAATCAAGAAAAAGCCATGGGCTTTTTCCTGTTTGTAATTTCACATCATCCGGGTTGTAGTGGTACCTAGCAACCCTATTAGAGACGATCAATGCTAATGCTAAGAAATATAAAACCCAAAACTCCTAAAAAATAGAGTCAGATCAAAACAAAAGTACATCATTAGAATTACTTGTCTGAAACCCTACTAGATAAATAATGAATGTCATCATAGTTTTATATTAGAGCTATGACGTGAATAGAAAAACACGAAATTATATTTTTTTTTATTGTTGTTTCTGAAGACGTCATGAAATTTATAATAAAGAACGACCTCTTGCCTATACTAAATTTTAAAGAACACTTACCTATAGTATAGGCTAGTACAGTTTTTTATTTAAGGTCAATATACTAAAATTTTCCATTAAAAGACGATCATTGGAATAAAAACCCATCACATACATTTGACTTAGTTAGCAACTTGATTTTTTGAGGCTAGTCTCTTACTATTTCAAAGAAGAAAAAGCCCTAGGCTTTTTCCTGTTTGTAATCAATCCGGGTTGCAGAGGTAGCTAGCAATCCGGGTTGCAGCGGTAGCTAGCAATCCGGGTTGCAGCGGCAGCTAGCAATCCGGGTTGCAGCGGCAGCTAGCAACCTAGTAAGAGACGATCACGTCCAATGTTAAGAAATATAAAAACCCCTAACTCCTAAAAAAAGAGTCAGATTAAAACAAAAAGTACACCATTAGAACCGCCTTGTCCGAAGCCCCTACAAAGGAAACATACCGCCCTTTGGCTTGAATAACAAAGAAATATATTGGCTTGAAAATCAAGATATAATAAAAGAACGACCTCTTGCCTATACTAAATTTTACGCCACTTAATTATAGTATAGGTTAGTAATTCAATAGATAGCTTGGTACTGGAACATTGGAACATTGGAACAACTTGGAACATTGAACAACGTAGAGAGTTGTTCAATGGCTCATTTTAAAGAAAATTAATGGGGTTAAAAACTTCTTGTAATTAAACAACAATTATTTTTATTATTACATAAGGGACCGATATAGTTCATCATAAATGGTGTTTGTCAATACGGTTTTTTTTTTATATAATTATCCATTATTATATAAAATGCAGTAATTTTTGGGGGTTACAAAAAAGAACGACACCTAGCCCATGTTAACTGAAAGCTTTTTCTTTCTCCTCAGCTAGCTGGGCATTTACAGTAATAAAGAACGATCTCTCTCCCATACTAACTGATATATGGTGGTTCCAGGTGTAGTTACATTACATAAAGGATCGATGTGGTTCATTATAAATTATAAAAGGTTTAGAGCTTCTAATGTTCGAAGATTATAGAGTTAAAAATTTTCCAATACCGCGAATCGAACCCGAGCCTTCCAGATCAAAGCCAGCTATCCTATCCGCTACCACATATGGGACTATAAAACAGCATGATTTAAGAACCATATTCAGTTATTATTATTTCATCGTATTTTCCGGGTTGCACGTATCCCCAAGCGGTAGCTAGCAATCCGGGTTGCAGTGGTAGCTAGCAACCTAGTAAGAGACGATCACGTCCAATGTTAAGAAATATAAAAACCCCTAACTCCTGAGAAAAGAGTCAGATCAAAACAAAAAATTACACCATTGGAACCACCTTGTCCAAAACCCCTATTAAGGAAACTTATCACTCTTTGGCTTGAATAACAAAGAAAATATATTGGCTTGAAAATCAAGAAAATTGACTTTAACCAAGTTATTCTCCACAAACGGGATATCTTTTTCTTTCCACTTGATTTTCCTCCTCAACTAGCTGGGCACTGGAAAAATCATAGAGAGCTGTATAATAGCTCATTTTAAAGGAAATTGCAACATCTAGTCACTTTTGTAATAGAAAAATAAAATACAGTAAAGAACGATCTCTCATCCATAGTAACTGATAAATGGTGGTTCCAGGGGTAGTTACTTGAGGTTCGTCTCTTTACTATTTCAAAGAAGAAAAAGCCGTAGGCTTTTTCCTGTTTGTAATGATATCCGGGTTGCAGCGGTAGCTAGCAACCTAGTAAGAGACGATCACGTCCAATGTTAAGAAATATAAAAACCCATAGTTCCTAAAAAGAGGATTGTAGTAAAGAACGACATCTAGCCAATGTTAACTGGAATTTTCAGGGGGTTGCAGTGGTATCCGGGTTGCAGCGGTAGCTAGCAACCTAGTAAGAGTCCAATGTTAAGAAATATAAAAACCCATAGTTCCTAACAAAGGAGTCAGATCAAAACAAAAAGTACACCATTAGAACGCGCCTTGTCCGAAACCCCTGTATAGTAAACTTTCTGTCCCATGGCTTGAACAGCAAGGGAAATATATTGGCTTGAAATCAAGAAAAGTGGCAGCTACTACACAACATTCTGCCTAAAAGGGATATTTTTTTTTCTTTATTTCCAGAGATAGCTTGGCACTGGAACATCGTAGATAGTTGTTCAATGGCTCATTTTAAAGGAAATTAATTGAGTTAAAAAATCTATAGTAACTCAAAATAAACTATTTCTAAAAGAGAATAATTTTTCCACAAAAAAACTGCATTTTTGATGTCTTTTCACACTGCAGTCTTTCAAACATAATTAATACCAGCGGTAAAGATTTGAACCCACGCCTCCGAAGAGACTGGTGGCTAACACCAGTGCCTTGGACCACTCGGCCAGGCTCCTTCTCATAAATAAATATATATGTGATTTTGGGTTGCAGCAGTAACTAGCAACCTAGTAATTACATAAAGGCTCGATCATCGAATTTAAGCTGAAACTAAGTAAAAGGACAAGTATGCCTCCATATATTCACAGTGATGTATAAGATTTCCCCATTACATCCGTAAACTGTTCCACAGTTGCCGGTCCATACCTTGAAAGCTTTTCACTAAACATGCAACATTTTTTTGGATATTACTATGAAGTTTTTGCGAAAGCATCTCTAGCTGACTTTTCAACAAAATCTATTCTTTCAGAGATAATTTTAATCTTTAATTTTGAATATTTTTCGTAATCCCGGTAAAACATTCGTAAAATTTTTCTCAATTTACAAAGATCAGCCTGTGCCTTCTTTGCAGCTTGTGTAAACTGCAAAATATCCATGGTATCCGAGCAATAGTTTGAATATTCAATTCAAGCTAGAAAATACCTTAAAATGTTAAAATTAGTTTTATTTTTGGTTAGGTTCTAACTACCCGATGTGGGGATTGACTATGTAGTTTCAGACCAAAAAATTCCATTTTTTTTAATATATATTTTAGTTTTCAGTTTAGAATCGCTAAAGTTATTATGTAAACTGCCAAAATATTTATGATATCTGAGCAATAATTTTAATCTTTTCATTCAAACTAACAAAATACCTGAAAATTTAAAAATTAGTTTTACTTTTTGTTAGGTTATGGATACTCGATACGAGTCATAAGAAGTGTTAATTAGATGAAAATATTATTTCTTGTTTTGTAATAAGATGCCTTCTAAGCGAGTTATTATACGTAATTTTAAAAACAGTACTATACGAAAAAACAGAGACAACATCTTGAAAGAAAAAAGCAAAGGTATGTCAAGGCCAATATGATAAGGAACGAACTCTTGTCTGTACTAACTTTTATAGGTAATCCGGGTTGCATCGGTAGCTAGCAACCTAGTAAGAGACGATCACGTCCAATGTTAAGAAATATAAAAACCCATAGTTCCTAACAAAAGAGTCAGATCAAACACAAAAGTACACCATTAGAACTGCCTTCCTTGTCCGAAACCCCTGTATAGTCAACATTCTGTTCCTTGGATTGAACAGCAAGGGAAATATATGGTTTGAAATCAAGAAAAGTGGCAGCTACTACAACATTCTGCCTAGACAGGATATTTTTTTTCTTTTTTTCTTTTGTATCCAGAGATAGCTTGGCACTGGAACATCGTAGAGAGTTGTTCAATGGCTCATTTTAAAGGAAAATTAATTGGGTTAAAAATCTATAGCAACTAAAATAATTATTTCTAAAAAGAGTAAAATTTGTCCACCAAAAACTGCATTTTTGATGTCTTTTCACACTGCAGTCTTTCAAACATAATCGTATACCAGCGGTAAGATTTTGAATTATAGTAAAGAACGATTTCTAACCCATATTAACTGAAATGACCAATTAAAAGGTAATCCAAGGAAATACGCTTTGAGCTTTTCTGGGTATGGAACAAAATTTTACTTACTTACCTGCTTAATTCTCAGAATTTCGTCTCTTACTATCCAAACTAGAAAAAAGCTGTGGGCTTTTTCCTGTTCGTAATCTGGGTTACAACAGTAGCAAGTAACCTAGTAAGAGACGACCACGTCCAATACTATGAAATATACATAGCTCTTAATAAAGTCAAAAATGAAAATAAAGAGCAAAGACACGGGCGATGAGAAGATATGCAAAAGCGAGAATCTGAGCGAGTCATAAATGAAAACGATGAGTAAAGACACGAGCGGTTAGAAGATGTGCGATAAATTAGACGAAGAGCAAGGTTCTTTTTCAAAATTTAAAGTAAGAACGAATCTCTCGCCCATAGTAACTTATATATGGGTGGATCCAGGGATAGTTACATAAAGGACCGATAAAGCTCATCATGATGGCGTTTGTCAATTATTACATTAAAAGAGGATAATTGGAATAAAAAATTTTAGTTAAGAGTTTAGATTTTTAGCTGAGTCTTAGCTTAGGAGTTTTTGTTAGAGTTCTAGTTTAGTTTTAGTTAAGAGTTTAGAGTTTTACCTTAGAGTCTTAGCTTAGAGTTTTTTGTTAGAGTTCTAGTTTAGTTTAATTTAGTTAAGAATTTGTGTTTTACCTTTGAGTTTCAGTTAGAGTTCTAGTTTAGTTTACTTTTAGTTAAGAGTTTTAGTGTTTTACCTTAGAGTCTTAGCTTAGAGTTTTAGTTAGAGTTCTAGTTTAGTTTAGTTTTAGTTAAGAGTTTAGAATTTTAGCTTAGTTCTTAGTTTAGAGTTTTTTTTTGAAGTTCTAGTTTATTTTAGTTTAGTTTAGAGTTTTAGCTTAGACTTAGAGTTTCAATTAGAGTTCTAGTTTGGTTTAGTTTTAGTTAAGAGTTTAGAGTTTTTAGCTTAGAGTCTTGGCTTAGTTTTATTTAGAGTTCTAGTTTATTTAGTTTTAGTTAAGAGTTTAGAGTTTTACCATAGAGTCTTAGCTTAGAGTTTTAGTTAGAGTTAAAGTTTAGTTTAGTTACAGTTAAGAATTAGATTTTTAGCTTAGAGTCATAGCTTAGAGTTTTACTTAAAGTTATAGTTTGGTTAAGTTTTAGTTAAGAGTTTAGATTTTTAGCTGAGTCTTAGCTTAGAGTTTTTGTTAGAGTTCTAGTTTAGTTTAGTTTTAGTTAAGGAGTTTAGAGTTTTACCTTAGAGTCTTAGCTTAGAGTTTTTGTTAGAGTTCTAGTTTAGTTTAATTTTAGTTAAGAATTTGATGTTTTACCTTTGAGTTTCAGTTAGAGTTCTAGTTTAGTTTACTTTTAGTTAAGAGTTTAGTGTTTTACCTTTAGAGTCTTAGCTTAGAGTTTTAGTTAGAGTTCTAGTTTAGTTTAGTTTTAGTTAGAGTTTAGAATTTTAGCTTAGAGTCTTAGCTTAGAGTTTTTGTTAGAGTTCTAGTTTATTTTAGTTTTAGTTAAGAGTTTAGAGTTTTTAGCTTAGAGTCTTAGAATTAGAGTTTTTGTTGAAGTTCTAGTTTAGTTTAGTTTTTAGTTAATAGTTTAGAGTCTTAGCTTAGAGTTTTTGTTAGAGTTGAAGTTTAGTTTAGTAATAGTTAAGAGTTTAGAGTTTTAGCTTAGAGTCTTAGCTTAGAGTTTTTGTTAGAGTTCTAGTTTAGTTTAGATATAGTTAAGCGTTTGGAGTTTTACCTTCGAGACTTAGCTTAGAGTTTTAGTTTAGTTTAGTTTTAGTTAAGAGTTTAGAGTTTTTTAGCTTAGAGTCTCAGCCTAGAGTTTTTGTTAGAGTTCTAGTTTAGTGTAGTTAAAGGTTAAGAGTTTAGTGTTTTTAGCTTAGAGTCTTAGTTAGAGTTTTTGTTGAAGTCTCAGCTTAGAGTTTTTGTTAGAGTTCTAGTTTTAGTGTAGTTAAAGTTAAGAGTTTAGAGTTTTTAGCTTAGAGTCTTAGTTTAGAGTTTTTTGTTGAAGTTCTAGTTTAGTTTAGTTTTAGTTTTTAGAGTTTTAGCTTAGACTTAGAGTTTTAATTAGAGTTCTAGTTTAGTTTAGTTTTAGTTAAGAGTTTAGAGTTTTTTGCTTAGAGTCTTAGCTCAGTTTTATTTAGAGTTCTAGTTTAGTTTAGTTTTAGTTAAGAGTTTAGAGTTTTACCATAGAGTCTTTAGCTTAGAGTTTTAGTTAGAGTTAAAGTTTAGTTTAGTTAAAGTTAAGAATTTAGAGTTTTAGCTTAGTGTCATAGCTTAGATTTTTACTTAAAGTTATAGTTTGGTTAAGTTTTAGTTAAGAGTTTCGAGTTTTAGCTGAGTCTTAGCTTAGAGTTTTTGTTAGAGTTCTAGTTTAGTTTAGTTTTAGTTAAGAGTTTAGAGTTTTACCTTAGAGTCTTAGCTTAGAGTTTTTGTTAGAGTTCTAGTTTAGTTTAATTTAGTAAGAGTTTGATGTTTTACCTTTGAGTTTCAGTTAGAGTTCTAGTTTAGTTTACTTTTAGTTAAGAGTTTGGTGTTTTACCTTAGAGTCTTAGCTTAGAGTTCTAGTCTAGTTTTAGTTTTAGTTAAGAGTTTAGGATTTAGCTTAGAGTCTTAGCTTAGAGTTTTTGTTAGAGTTCTAGTTTATTTATTTTAGTTTTAGTTAAGAGTTTAGAGTTTTTAGCTTAGAGTCTTAGCTTAGAGTTTTTGTCGAAGTTCCTAGTTTTAGTCTAGGTTAAGTTAGGTTAGGTTAGGTTAGCCTACGTACGTGGCGCGTACGTAGGCTAACCTACTAACCTAACTTAACCTAACCTAACATAACTTAATCTAGCATAACCTAACCTAGCCTAACTTAACATGGAGAGATGTTTTACTAGCTAAACCTAACCTAACTTAGCTAACCTTAACCTAACTTACCTAAACCTGACTTAACCTGCAACCTAATCTCGCGGCGCTTCCGCGGCGCTTCCCGCGGCGCTTCCCCGGTGGCTTCCCGGGCCCACCGGCGCTTCCGGGTCCCGCGGTGCAAAAAAGCTATCTATCCCCCCATGTCGACTTTGTACCAGTTAGATTAGGTTAGCTTATCATGAGTGCTCATGATAGCTAACCTAATCTACCCTAACTTAAACTTGGAGTAAAGCTAACCTCTAACTTAAACGTGGAGAAACCTAACCTCTAACCTAACCTAACCTATGGTTTTGGTATTTCTAGGCAATATTGTGGAATTTTGTGGTTATGCTAGTAGTTTAGACTAAACTTCAAACTGTAAAACTAAATCTCTAAGCTAAGATTCTAGGCTAAACCTCTAAGCTATAACTCTTAACTAAAACTAAATAAACAATAACTCTAACTAAAACTCTAAGCTACGACTCTCAAGCTAAAACAATATAACCCTTAACTATAACTAAAACTAAACGAAAACTTCAACCTAACTAAAACTTTAATCTACGACTTTAAGGTAAACTTAAAACTCTTAACTAAAACTAAAACTAAACTAGAACTCTAACTAAAACTCTAAGCTAAGACTTTAAGGTAAAAACTCTAAACTCTTAACTAAAACTAAACTAATCTATGAACTATAACTAAAAGTTTCTAATTAAATTTTTCCACCAAAAACTGCATTTTCGATGTCTTTTCACACTGCAGTATTTCAAAACATTATACCAGCCCCCGGTAAGATTTTTTTTTGAACCCACGCCTCCGAAGAGACTGGTGGATAACACCAGTGGCCTTGGACCACTCGGCCAGGCTGCCTCTCATAAATAATATATGTGAATCTGGGTTGCAGCAGTAGCTAGCACCTAGTAAGAGGACGATCAGTCCAATGCTAAGAAATCAATAACAAAAACTCCTAAAAATTAGTTCAGATCAAAACAAAAGTACATCATTAGAACTACCTTGTCTGAAACCCTACTAGATAAATAATGAATGTCGTCATAGTTTATATTAGAGCTATGACGCGAATAGAAAAAACACGATATTATGTTGTGGTTTCTGAAGAACGTCATGAAATAATATCATTGCGCTATGACGTCAATAAATCATTACGCCGTGACATCATAATTACTATATAAGAAGCGTCAGAACTGTAAATGTTTCTCATTCATAATTACGTAATGTGGTTCAATCAAGCAAGCTGCACGCAAGTTAAAAAACAGTACTACACACACAACAGAGATAGTATCTTGAAGAGAGAAAAAGCAAAGGTATTCAAACCGACTAGGTGTATCGAGAAGTAAAAATTGAGAGAGCAAAACAAAACAGCAAGATGTGTTATCAAAATGATGAAGATTATAGACATGCCAAAAATTGAGGACAGCAAACAAAAGATCAAGGAACGGTATGGTGAATGATGAAGATTACAGAGAAAGCAACAATTGAGCAGGCTAGACAAAAGAGCAAGGAACGGTATGATAATGATGAATATTACAGAGAAGCAAGAAGTGAGCAGGCTAGACAAAAGATCAAGGAGCGTTATCATAATGATAAACTTATAGAGAAGCAACATTGAGAAGCGCTAGACAAAAGAGCAAGGAACGGTATGATAATGATGAAGATAACTGAAAACAAAACATAAGAAAAAAAGTTGCTACAAGAATAATGGGTAGATACTGGGGTGACAAAAGCTATAATGGAAAAAATTAAATTCTCTGCGAGGTTGTACCGAGAACGCATATAGGACAAAGGGAAAAATTACATTCAGAAATACAAGAAGATGGCAAAAATGCAGGCTGATCTTTGTACAATTGAGAAACATTTTACGCCATGTTTTATCGGGATCACGAAAAGTATTCAAAATTATCAGATTAAAATTCTCTTTGAAAGAGCGGATGCTGTTGAAAAGTCGGCTAGAAATTCTTTGGCAAAGCTTCATAGTAATATCCAAAAGAAATGTTGTCAGTTTAACGAAAAGCTTCCAAGGTATGGATTGGCACTGCGGAAAACAGCTTATAGATGCAATGGAAAATGTTCGACAACACAGTGAATATACGGAGGCGTACATTCTTAGAAAATCGTATATTAATTTTGGCAAGGAGCAATTGCAGTTTATGTAGCAGCAATAAAAATATATATACAAGCATACCTATCAACAGCGAAGGAAAAGCAATGTTTTCAAATTAAATGGCGAAACGAGCCTGTTAGGGTTATTAGTAAATGTGTTGTAAGACTAATGATTTAGAACAAATTCCTGGAACACCGACTCAAGAAAAAAGCATTTCTAACGTGGTTTTAAACAGTTCGTTAGTTCTACTGAATATTTGGGCGAAAAATTCTCTGTGATAGTAGAACAAACTGTCCTGAAAAGTACGAGGACAACTATTGAAAAATGCTCTAGAACTAGATCTGACAAGGAAATTATGATGGCGATGAAGTCACTATAACAATCTGAGTAAACATTCAAAACCAAAAATTGGGCAGCAGGTTACTTGGCAATGTCACCGGGACTGATATCTGCAAGCTCTATCCGACGGATATTGAATTATGTCAAATTCTTTTTGATATCCTTGAAAATAATATAGCATCAAAATTTTCAACTGACACAAAGTGGTTAATTTCTACCTTGGCGGCTTGGATTATTGTGAAATCAATTACAGGGACACAAGAAAGCATGGGCATTCGTTATAATGTAGCCCGTAAATGAGGGATGTCAGAGCTATTTGCGTTCTCTAAGGGCACTAGCTCCACATTTTCCGGTCTTGAACTGTTTCATTAATAGCGTATATAAGGCAGTATCAAAATGTAAGATTATACAACATTAATCTACTAAAAGTCGTAGGGTTCGTACAAGGGAGGAACTAAGTCATTACATAGAAGAAGTGTCAAGTAGACTCTGTCGTAATAATAGTCAAGACTTCATTTACGGTGATAGCAATATTAGAGTTTCTGTGGATGAAATACAATAATAAAATTATTTGGTGAGGAGCCTTGATAAGTAGCTAACATCAGGGAATGTATACCCCACAATGCATTGTGACAGTTGTGAGCAGATAAGACAAAAATACATTGAAGAGTCTAAGATCCCTTTCAAATAGGAAAGTTTTGATGTAATTATGGCCACGATTTTAGAACACCTACAACAGGACATACTTCGAGAAAGATGACAGAGAACAACTAATTCAATGTACAGGTTGGAAAGAGGATGTCATAGATTCATTCTTTGTCTGTGATTACTGTGCTGGGAAAATGTACTGAAAAGTTCAGGAGAATGTCGATCAGTATTAAATAACTCTTCATATAGACTGTACACCGGAATGGTATAAAGTGTTTAAATAATTTTGAAATGGCAATGATTCGATTTTTAATGCCTTGTCTTACGATCGTCAGATTAGGGCAAGTAACTGCATTGAAGAGACCTAGAACAGAACTTGTTGACGCTCTTAATGGGAGAATAGTATATCTACCTGTTGATATGTGCAAGCAAATGCAGATATTCAGCCTGGAAAAACTTTCTTAACATTGATAGTATTTGTAGTCTTTGTCAATGGTCAGCCTACGTACAACAAGAATGTTTTTGGACTGCACTAATAGATCTGAGAAAAGTCCATGAAGCACTGTTGTGGTTAAGAGAGAACAAAACAGTCTCTCTAAAAACAATACATGCATACACCCTAGAAGATTTAAATCAAAATACTTGAAGCAACGTCCTTGCTGAAAAAGCGGTTGGGTTGATAATTTACCTGAAATACACGGAAGCTGCAATCCTTCAGAAACTGACAGAAAGCGCAAAATCTACATTGGTTGAACATTTTTCTGTCCAGCCTCTCAATTCAGCGGGTTCCAAAAAAGACTTCATTGAAGATTTTAAGCAGATGAAAGAGGTCTTGTTACTGACGCAATTTCAAATCAAGAAACTAAAGGTGAGAGCGAAGACTTATTTCAGGAAGAACTTGATCTAAAGTGTTTTCCAAATCTTTTCCCGAAAGGCAATATGGCTTGCGTGACAAGGCAAGACCATTTCGGATTAGGAATGCAGAATATTTTAAATCAAGGCTTCTTAGCAGACATACTAAGTTTCGTCTTGACAAACAGTTTCTTTTTCAATTGCAAGAATCCTCTTACATGTGTAATAGCGTCGGTCATATGTTGCGGACTGTGAAACCAAATCAAAATGCTCGTCAATTTATAGACAGGCTTCATTCCCGTGATGGAGAGATGGAAGCGACTTTGTTTTCTGTTCAATCAAAATCAGAGGATCTCAGCAGTATTTTCAATCTCTTTCCTATAAAGTAAAGTCAATGATTGAGCAATTGGGTCCACCGACTTTGTTTCTGACAGTTTCATGTGCTGAGTGGTACTCTCCTGAATTTATTGACTATTTACCGACTGTCCATAAGAACTTACCTGGTGTGGCAAAAATTACCCCAGCAGAGTTTGACGTGTCTAGATCCAATTGCACTTGTTCCATGCACTTTGACAAAAAATGGACACCTATATTTAATGAGCTAATTTGTTCAAAGACAAATCCTTTGTTTGGTAAAATTAAGGATCATTTCTGGCGTATCGAGTATCAGAAACGAGGTGCGCCTCATGTACACTGTGTGCTGTGGATTGAAGATGCTCCTATTATTGGGAAATCAACAGCGTCTGAAGTGATTCAGTATATCAATAGTATTATAACTCGTGAAATACCAAATAGATTGACTAGTCCAACTCTTCACAAACTGGTCAAAGACCATCAAGTGCACCGCTGTAATAAATACTGTCAAGAAAGTATAGAGAAAAAGAGGAAGATGGGTTACGTATTGTAAGTTTGGCTTTCCTCGTCCTACAAAGGAACGAACAGAATTATATGACATCCTTGACTGCTTGGCTCATGGTACAAACCGTAAAAAGCCAAGAAAAGAATATATCATCTGCTTCGAAGAGATGACGAGCGTTATATAAATGACTATTCTCCTGCGTTACTTATTGCTAATCAAGCAAACATTGATGTTCAATATATTGGCCATTTGGGCTCTAAAATTACCGTATTACATTACCGATTACATGACAAAAGCAGAGAGTGTCGAAATAGAAGCAATGTGGGAGGAAGTAAATAATGCATGCAAAAGTCTTGGTCAACGAACTATGTCCTACTTGTTGAAGTCCATAAAAACCCGTCAAGTTGGAGCAGTTGAAGCTGCTGATAGGCTTCTTGGTACTAAATTGTATAGTATTTCTAGGCAATTTAGATATATTGACCTTGCGAAAAAGAGCGAGTGAAGAGGACACTGAGAAGGTATGAGGAGCTTGAAAAGCTTGCTAAAAAACGATCCACAGAGTAGTGATTTGTACATTGCCCACTGGTTATTGATATCTACCCTAAAAGACCGGAACATATGGAAAATATCAGTCTTTTTCAGTTATTGTCTTGGTATGAACGGGAGCGAAATAGTACTGATGATAATATGATGTCAACTGACGGGTCCTTCTACCTCAGAAAAAGGCTTTTTAAACCGTATATCATACAGCACAGAAAGGTAAACCCATTTGAAACTGGCGAGAAAAAAATGCTTACTATGGAGATCTTTTAAAATTGTTTAAACCTTGGAGAAATGAAAATGAACTAGTAGTCAGTGGAAATAGCAACTACGAAACCTACTGTGTTGAAAGTGTAAACTATCCCGACATGGTAGCTTACCATGAAAATTTGTTTTTAAGAGGAAAAGCGATATAGAATTTGAAGAAAGGGTCCGAGAACGTGCAAAAGAAATTCTAAAGGCAGAAAATATTGATGAAAAACATTGAAGATGACCCAGAAAATGCAATTCAGGAGGAGTCATTGACAGAGCAGCAGATGCTATGGAGGGATTTTGTTAGACGCAAACAAACAGATTTTAAATGGTGACACCGAAGACAGGTTGAAAAATGATTATGAGTCGCTCAATATTGATCAAAAGAGAGTTGTTGACAAAATTTTAGACTCAGTTACCAAGCGCAATGGTGCAACATCTTTGAAGTTGATTGTATCTGGATGTGGGGTACAGGAAAATCTAGGGTTATCAGTGTCGTGAGAAGACTACTTTGCAACAAGTTCAAGAATGAAGATTGTCCCGTTGTAGTTATGGCACCTACTGGTATTGCTGCACATAGCATAAATGGTTTAACAATACATAGTTGTTTAAGTTTAGCTATTGATCAGGAAAACACCACAAAATACACACCTCTCTCCACTGAAAAACTTCTTACTTTGAGAAAGACACTTAAGGAGACAAGACTTTTTATTATTGATGAAATTAGTATGGTTTTCGTCTCTTCTTTTAACCTACATTCATTTAAGACTATCAGAAATATTGGCAGTTGATTTGCCTATGGGTAATGCTAACTGCGTAATTTTTGGGAGATTTTCTTCAATTAAGACCAGTAAGTGGTAATCCTCCTTATATGCCTCTCACACGACTAGAAGTAAAAAACAGGATCGGATCAGTTGGTACTTTTTAACCTCTGGCATCTATTTGAGTATGAGGAACTAAGCATAAAATGTGAGACAAAAGATGGATAAGAGTTATGCTAATACACTTGCTGAAATTAGACAGGGGTTTTGCACTGGTGAAAATTGAATAGTCTTTACAAGAGAAAAATTGGGAACTCCTACAGAGCTTCAAATGACGAAATAATAGATCTTTACTCAAAATTGTATGAAGAGGGAAATAGACCTGTTATTCTTATGCCCACCAATGAAAATTGTATGGTAGTTAACGATTTACTTCTTACAAAAAGCTGCTCAGACTACGTTAAACTTTCTGCAGTTGATCGACTCTCTTCAGTTGTTGACGACAAACGAATCGAACAGAAAGCAGCAAACACTGTTTTAAACTTTGGCAACGACAAAAAAAAGAACAGCCCGGTTCTTTCATGAGCTTGTTACTTGCAGTAGGTGCACGTGTAATCCAAAGAAATATTTGTGTTGCTAAGGGGCTAGTAAATGGATCAATGGGAACAGTAGCAAGCTTCAAGTTGCTACCAAACGGAGAAATAATTGGAGTTCTTGTTAAAATTTGATGGACTGGAACTTCCGGTTGAAATTGGCAGAGAAACCGTGCGCTTTGAAGTTTTGAAGCAAGTCTTTTTTACGCGAAGACAGTTTCCTCTTCAACTGGCCTTTGCCATTACAATACACAAGTCCCAAGGACTAAGTTTACAGTGTGCAATTGTTGATGCAGGTAATCGTTGCTTCGGTCCAGGTATGTTGTACGTTGCTCTTTCCCGTGTGACCACTAGTGCAGGTTTACATCTAGTAGAATTTGATAAGACAAAGATTTATTGCGATGTTGATGCTTTAATTGAGTACAACCGTGTGAGACAAATTTATAGAACAGATCTTCCATTGTTTGAGTTCCCAGAAAGGCAACTCAGAGGTACACCAGATGAAGTATGTATAACAAATGAAGTAAACTCTAAAGGACAACAGACTCAAGGAAAAAAAATTTCCATTGTTGGAGGTCCCAGAAAAAGAATGAGAAGCCCTTCAATTGAAGAACCCTTATTAATAGAAATTTATCCCAAAAATAAGAAAAGGATAACTAGTGTCGGACCGGTGGTGTCAACAAAAGAGAAAAAATTAAATATTAATGCGAAACTTGATCACAATGATATATTTCGTGTCATTCAACCGGCCCCAAGATCGTCAAGAACAACACAAAAATGCTAATAATGCAAATGCACCAGCAAGTGCATAGTTTACTCTTGATAGTAATAGAAAGGTATCAAGAATTATACATGCTGACTGGAATCAAGCAGAAACTAATATATTTCTATCTGGATACGCAGGCAGCCAATGCTTGCCATGGTACTCGCAAATATTGTCCGAGCTGCTATTATACCTCCAAGGCAATGGAATAAAAATATTCTGAACAGAAACATGATTGAAGGGGATACAATTTATGCTCTCATACGTGAAAATAATAATAATGAAATCCAAGAGTTTTTCCGATTCCTCCTAGTGGCTATTTGGTATTGAAAATTTAGATGTCATCAAGGACGATTTTCTAATGTATGACGCAGTATTTTCCCTAAATTATAACGATAATTGGTTGTGCAGCGGAAGCTTATTGGATTCTATAAATAATGGAGAATTAGGAATTACATTATTGGCTGCTTTAAAAAAATTATTTAGAGAACATAATGCTGGGAATAATAGTTGCATACTCTAAATCACTGGGTCTTTATGCATTATGATGAAAAAATACTATTTTACAGATTCTCACTCATGCGGACCCAGAGGAGCACCATTGCAAAATGATAATGGAAAAGCAAATGTGTCATAGAATGCGACACGATTGAAGAATTATATCGCATTACTCGAAGAGTCTTCAAAGCCAAAAATGAACAATTTACTATTCATTATATTGACGTTACAGTAAGTACATTAAAAGACGATCACTGAAATAACAAATTTATTACTATATTTACAATAAAGAACGACACCTTGCCCATGTTAACTGAAACATAAATAGGGATTATGTAATTTCCAATAGTATCATGGCTGTAGAGATGGCTGATTATAATAAGGAACGACCTCTTATACTATCTTGCATAGGCAACTTAACTACAGCATAGGCTTGTACATTTATATTTTAAAGTCAAGACATGAAAAATTACCTCTGACGGAGAATCGAACCCGGTAAACCCGCGTGACAAGCGGGTATGCTTGTCACATACTCATTGTACTATTGGAAACCTATCAAAAATATGTTACATATAGATATGATAATAAATTTCTTAACACTAAACAAATTATATAAGGAATCGGGCTGGCTAATTATAAATGGGGATTATGTAAGTTTCATCATTATAATAAAGAACGACCTTTTGCCTATACTAAATTTTATACGCCACTTAATTATATTATAGTATAGGTTAGTGATTCCACAGATAGCTTGGCAATGGAACATCGAAGAGAGTTTGTTTAATGGCTCATTTTAAAGGAAATTAATGGGGTTAAACACCTTTTCTACTTATAAAATAAATTATTTTTACAGTAAAGAAAAATGTACAGTAAAGAACGATCTCTCGCCCATAGTAACTAATATACGGTGGTTCCAGGGGTAGCTAAAATTACATAAAGGCTCGATCATCGAATTTAAGCTGAAACTAAGTAAAGGACAATTATGCCTCCATATCCGGGTTGCAGCGGTAGCTAGCAACCTAGTAAGAGACGATCACGTCAAATGTTAAGAAATATAAAAACCCATAGTTCCTAACAAAGGAGTCAGATCAAAACAAAAAGTATACCATTAGAACCACCTTGTCCGAAACCCCTGTATAGGAAACTTTCTGTACCTTGGCTTGAACAGCAAGGGAAATATATTGGCTTGAAATCAAGAAAAGTGGCAGCTACTACAACATTCTGCCTAAACGGGATATTTTTTTTCTTTTTTCTTTTGTATCCAGAGATAGCTTGGCACTGGAACATCGTAGAGGGTTGTTCAATAGCTCATTTTAAAGGAAATTAATTGGGTTAAAAATCTATAGTAACTAAAAATAAATTATTTCTAAAGAGAATAAATTTTTCCACCAAAAACTGCATTTTTCATATTAAAGATTGATCAATGACGTCATAATCGTATACCAGCGGTAGGATTTGAACCCACGCCTCCGAAGAGACTGGTGGCTAACACCAGCGCCTTAGACCACTCGACCACGCTGCATCTCATCATTATATATGTGAATCCGGGTTACAGAAGTAGCTAGCTACCTAGTAAGAGACGCTCACGCCCAAAACTAAGAAATATAAAAACCCAGAACTTCTGATTCAGATATAAGTATTTCTTTTGATATCATATAAGAAATTTATTATATAATATCATGCATAGCATTAATAAGCTTATTGAATTTCCAATGCATCAGTCATTTATATGATATAATATCTGTTGAAAGGCCAAAAAAACGAAAATTTGCTGTTGGAGTTACTATAAATGATGATTCTTTGGAACCAAAACGTGAGATATCAAACGTGCTAAGATTTGAAAATCGACAACCTGTACCATCAATTGCGACAACACCAATACGGGCAACCAAAGCGAAGGCCATTGCTAAATTGTCTGAAGTAATCAAAATTACATTAAAGAACGATCATTGGATTTACATTAAACGACGATCATTCGAATAACAAAACATTGCATACATCAGTCTTAGTTAGCTACTTAATTGTTTGAGGTTCGGCTCTTACTATTTAAAAGAAGAAAAAGCCGTAGGCTCTTTCCTGTTTGTAATCATATCCGGGTTGCAGCGGTAGCTAGCAACCTAGTAAGAGACGATAACGTCCAATGTTAAGAAATATAAAAAACCCTTAACTCCTAAAAAAGAGTCAGATCAATTACATTAAGGAACGAGCTGTAGTCCATAGTAAACTAACCAATATAGAAAACGATGCAGCACATACTGCATCGTTTATGCGGCTATACTATCATACTGCTATACTATCATATAGAAAATGATAGTATAGAACAAAATTTATTTTAATTATGTTTCTTAAGAAATCATCATAAGTAAAAATTTAGCATACCGGGAATCACGCCTTGTCCAAATCTTCTATACAGCAAAACTTAACGTACCTTGACTTAAATAATAAGGAAAATATATATTTGCTTGAAGATCAAGAAAATTGACTTTAACCACGATACTCTTCACTAACGGCATCGTTTTTTTTCTTTCCGCTTGATTTGACTCCTCAACTAGCTGGGCACTGAAAAATCATAATGAGCTGTATAATCGCTCATTTTAAAGAAAATTGCTGCATCTGGTACCTTTTGTAATTAAAAATAAAATATTTTTAAAGTAGAATCAGTTTTGTCAAAAAAGCTGCATTTTTTGATCTATTTTCATACTGCACTCTTTTCAGAGATAGTTGATTTTTGTTTATACATAAAGGAACGGTATATTTCATAATAAATGGTATTGGTCAATTAGGTTTTTCTTATATAACTATCATATATTATATATGATAGTTGATTTTTGTTTATACATAAAAGACCGATATAGTTCATCATAAATGGTATTCGTCAATTAAGTTTTTCTTATATAATTATCATATATTATGTAAAATGCACAAGAAAGATCACGGATGCGTGTTTATTTGCCTTTTTTTACATGGGGTTATTGTATCGACTCACTGGTGCTAGAATGTTGGAAGAGGGCTCATTAAAAGTTCAAGTACAATTTTTAATAGAAAAATAGAATAATTTCTAATACAAAAAACTTCATTTTTATCACTTTTATCACTTTTCTTCATTACATAAGGGACCAATATAATTCATCATATATGGTGCTTGTCAATACGGTTAATTTATATAATTTACCACTTATTATGTAAATGCAGTAATTTTTGGAGGGTTTTAACAAAAAAAATTATTTGTTATTACATTATGGAACGAGCTTTAGTCCAAGCAGCACATACGTATCCTTAGAAATGATAGTATAGAACAATTTTATTTTAATTATATTTCTTAAGAAATCATCATAAGTAAAAATTTAGCATGCCGGGAATCAAATTTGGGATTATAATAAAGAACGAGCTCTAGCCCACAGCAAATTAAATATTTCATACAAAGGCTTTATATAGTAAAGAACAAACTCAAGCCCAAAGGAACTAAGCCCTGTGGTTCACTCATATAATTTTCATTATTTTAGCTAGGATAAGACAACTAAGACATCCAATAATACAAATACGACAACTAATACAAATAAGACATCTAAGACAACAAATAGTTGAGCTAAGTACTATTGTAGCAAAATTACAAATAAGACAACACAGAAACATTATAAATAACATTGTAAATAATATTATGAATACATCAATGCAGCAACATTACGAATAACACACCTAAGACAGAAAAATTACAGACAACATTACGGTACCAATAACATTCCGAATAACTCAATACAGCAACATAACAAATAAGACAACAAATAATAAACTCCTAAGACTTGGAGTTTGGGCCTGGGACTCCGAAAACTGGGCTTGGGCCTCAACCCTAGACTCAGGAAACGGGATACCTTTCTTGCAATTGCTCTTTACTGCATAAAGCCACTTTCTTTGCTCTTCAGTGAGTTCATCCCATTCCTCGTACCAACCTCTGCAAAATTTTAAGTACCTTCTTCCCCTATTATTACTGTCATAGGCTAAACGTGTGGCAGCAGCGTAGCTTTTTCCGACTTTTAAGTTGAACCATGTACTTAGATTTCTTCTCTCTCGTCAATCCAAAGAGTATCATCTACGGTATAATACTCCTCAGTAGACTCACTAAAGGTCTGTTCCACTTTCATTTTGTACGAATCGATCTTTTTCGTATAAAACACAGGATCTGGCTTATATTCTTCAATTTTCAATAATTCAACTACACCATTAGTAACTGAAGGACAAATCCTGTCGTGTTTTTGAAAATGCACTACATTTACCGGTATTGACCAAGTAAAACTTAAAATAAAAGATAACAATGAAAACGAAAAAACTTCATTTTTGAATTATGTAACTAATTCATTTCTTTTATCAAATAACTTTAACCTCAAGATAAAAGAAACTAACTTTAACATTTCTAAGAATATTTTGAGTTGTATTCAATAAAAAAATTTTTACTATCATGTCCTAAATATTTTTGCAGTCTACATAATTTAGCTAGTTTTTTTTCCCTTGGGTTTTGCTTTATCATAGTGTTTATGACGTGTTTATAGCAAATAACGAACGTTAGCTCGTAGTAACTGAAATTTTAATTGTGGGGATAACCTCAAGATAAAAAAAAACTAATTTTCACATTTTTAAGAATATTTCGAGTTGTATTTGATAGCAGGAAATTTTTACTCTCATACCTGAATTATTTTTGCAGTTTACATAATTTAGCCATTTTCTCCTTGACTTTAGTTTTATCATAGTGTTTATAACTTGTCAAACAGTTCGTGGTAACGAACTGTATAGTAAGAGCGACTCGTCTCAATAGTAGGCTAACCGAAACTCTAAAAAAAAACGGAATTTTAACATGAAAAGATACATCAAAAGAATTAGATTTTTATGCTGATTTTAAATCTTTAAGTTTCATCAAGTTTAGTCTTACTCATCAAAAGTTACGAGCCTGGGAAATTTTGCCCTATTTTCGAAAAAAGGGAAAACATCCCCTTAAAGTCTTCGAATCCTAGTGAAAATAGCACCATTAGTTTCAGCGTATCAGAAAACCTTACTGTAGAGGTTTCATGGTCATATCTGTAAAAACATGGAATTTGATATTTTTTGCCAGAAGAAAGATCACGGATGCGTGTTTATTTGTTTGTTTTTTCTTTTCCCCAGGGGTGATCGTATCAACCCAGTGGCCCTAGAATGTCGCGAAAGGGCTAATTCAAACGGAAATTAAAAGTTCTAGTGGCTTTTTTAATAAAAAAACAAAAAAAAAAAATTAAAATAAAATCACTTTTTACAAAAAAAAAAACTGTATTTTTGATGTCTTTTTGTATGTATTTTTGATACTGCAGTCTTTTCAAAGATATTTGATTTTTGAAACAATCAAAAAGTTCGTGGTAACGAACTGTATAGTAAGAGCGACTCTTCTCGATAGTAACCGAAACTTAAAAAAAAACGGAATTTTGATACAAATAGATACATCAAAAGAATTGGATTTTTATGCTGATCATGTTAAATATTGATCAATGATGTCATAATCTTAGGTTGTACCCTGGTCGTCTCTTACTATTCCAATTAAGAAAAGCTATAGCCTTTTTCCTGTTTGTAATCCGGGTTGCAGCGGTAGCTAGCAACCTTTAAGAGACGATCACATGCAATGTTAAGAAATATTTTATAGTAAATATTTCAAGAGATGTCATGCTCCCTATAGCCCAAGGACAAGGATTGTAAACTATGTAATTCGCACATAATTCACATGCAGGATTTCTCATTAGAAAAAAGAGAAAGATTTGATTCTGGGTGTATCCTTAAAGGCTAAGGGCATTAAGTTGAAACTTTAGAGAAAGATAAGAGGTATGATATACTAAATTGAAAGACACTATGTGTACTCAGTTTCTAATAAAGGAAGATCTGCAATATTTTAAGAAAAGTTGTGGGTATTAAGTTAAAACTTTCAGGACATGTTGAACTGTGGTTTAAAAGTGGTTGAATGGCTGCCAGTCCCCTTCCATGACCTTTTTAGTTGTCCTTCTGCCAAAAAGATTCAATCAAAATTTTAAATAGACATCTTGTTCAAAATAGTTTCAAGCTCAAATTACTATGCCTACAGTGATAACATACATCACCCACAGTTTTGGAGAGTGGTGCCAATACAATAAAACAACACTGTATACATGTTGGTTGTCAGAGATGTATCATCAATGTCTAAGGAATGGCTGAGGGCATTAAGTTGAAAGTTCAAGGGGGTATTGAGGGTGATTTTGACGGGCTATTGGAGAGCAACCAGCCTTTCTTGGCATTTTTAGATGCTCCCTTCCCTTATTATTGATCGAAATTTTGTTCAAAAAGTAAATTCTAGTAAAGGGCGAACCATGGCCTTTGGTAACTTATAGTTATTAAGAAATAAGGATGTCATGTGTTCGTTCCCGTGTTCTTTCATTTGCTCGTTATCCAACAGCTTTCTATGATGTTCCTGTGCCCTGCTAGCAGTGCAGACAAAAAGGAGGGGTGTGGAGCTAGCTGTGGAATGAAGCATCAGTGCCTCACCGCAAAAAACTGATTTTCCGTGTTGGATCAAGCCAGGAGACTGTAAGTCTCCGGTATTAAGTTTTTGGTCGTGGCAGTTCGAAACGGTTTACATTTTGTTTCGGTCCGACGCCATTTTTTAGGGGTTTCAGGCTGTTTTTCGAAATTCACATAAAGTTGCTTTAGAAATGACTTAAATTTACAACCAAGACTAATCGAGATAATAGTTACGAATTATAGTAACGAATTTCCGAATTAGCTTTAAACAGCAATTTTTTCTCACTAGCCAGTTTTTATTAAAACGCGTTTTTTTCTAAATTTTGGTTACTATGGACCGTTCATTCTTTTACTAGGTTGCAGCTACCGTTGTAACCATGATACAATACAAGGGATATTCTGAAATTAAGATTATGACGACATTTTAAGGAATATGACTGAATTTCATCGAATTAGGTAAGAAAGTTACTCAAATATGCCATAATATCCCAGAGAAGCAACTTTTCAAAAGATACCCGTGTTATACCATCTTGTATAGATAGATATGTAGATAGATAGATCGTGTATTCCCAAAGCCCAAGAGCCATATACACACAACAATTTATAAAAAATTAAGAAATCACAACAAAACAAATTACGAAACACACAGAAACATGATACATAGAAAAAAATACCTAATCGTGATTTATCGAGAAAATAAATGTAGTTCCATGTAATAAATAATCACTAATTGAAAAACTTTTCCTTCTTTCTAATCCCTTCTCTATGTACGCACCAATACGAAATATTGTGGTTAGATTACTACTTTGTAAAATACCAGGAAGCAGCAAAACAATCCCATGTAAGCATTTTTCCCTTAAATCAGAGAGCACCGGGCATTTTCGGAGAAAATGGTCCAAATCTTCGTCCTCATCTCTACAAAGAGGACACACATACCGACCTTCAGGATCAACTATTCCCTGTCGAACACAATTGCCTGCTCTGGATTGGAAGGCAATGCGCCCTAAGCTGCATCCATCGACATAAAATCATAGCCGGTAAATTAAATTTAAAATAAATTTCATCTCCAAAACTAGGTTTCCTGATTATAATCATTCAATGTAGTAGAATTTAAAACCAGCCCTTGCCAATACTGAATTTCGTGACCCTCTAAGATAAATCGTACCTGGCTTACTAAATTTGTTGGTAGATCACGGGAACCAAGACCATCATTCCATAAGTAAGGCAATTTCCACTCTTTCTAGTAATGACCTATTTGGGATGGCCATTACGTTTTCGAGCCATAACTCAACATCTCATAATAAGCTGCTCTTACTAGTCTATCTTCATTACACCTAATGAGCTTCAACCAAAATCTAAGCATCAAAATAGACCTACGTAGCTTTAACGAAACAGGCCCATATCACCTTTCAAAATCTGTGAATGAGTTGTCTGATGTAACCCAAACAGTCTTTTATAATACTGGAGCTGGAGGGACTCCAACTTCTGTGCCGCTTCTCCGCCCCAAATCTCTTCTCCATATTCTTTGATTGGTAAAATTTTTGTATTAAATATTCTTTTATGCATTTTTAGGTTTTTAATTCCTATTATCGTCGGATTTCTAAAAATTGCAGACATGACCACTTAGCTTCTATTAGTTATTTCATCAACATGACTCTTTAAACTTCCATTTTGCGATAAAACAAGTCCTAAATATTGTATTCTTTTACTCATTTTCAGTTCCTTATTACTAAATTTAAATCTATAATTGTCTTCGCCACTTACTTTCCTTTTTTTAAAAATAACAACTTCACTCCTTTCAACATTCAGCCTTAATTTTTTCATCTGCAAATATTCTTCTATAAGACTCAGAAGCGTCTGCAGATCATGTGGTGTACTAGGCACCAAAGCAATATCATCTGCAGATAATAAAAGTGATAGTTTTATGGATCCCTAGACTAAATTTTTGAGCCCATCTATTCTCTAGAAAATCAACAACATTATTTATAAAAATATTAAACAATTTAGGAGAATGATTGCTGCCCTGTTTTACTCCCAGCTTAATATTAAAAAGTCTAGAAAATATGTTACCAACTAACACGATTCCACTCACACAAATGTACATACTCACTATCAGCCTCACAAACAAATGAGGGAGGCCAATTATAAACAAGGCATCCTTCAATAGCTCTCTGTCGACACTGTCGAACGCCTTATGGAGATCCAGAAATCCCACATAAAGACAAGTTTTTCCCTTCCATACTTATCAATTAAGGCCTTTAAAATAAATATTTATCTACCGTCCCGTATCCTGTCCTAAAACCTCCTTGTTCTTTATGTATCATATTATTTTTATTTAATCATTTAGAAAGCCTGGCATCCAATATTTTCTCCATTACTTTACTTAAAGCCGGGACAAGCGCTATTAAACGATAATTAATGTGAAACTTAGGGGTTTCCTCTCCTAAAAAGTGGCATAAGCAATGATCTCTTCCACTCATTTGGCCATTGTCCTGAAAAGTTAACACCTTATTACAAAGAAAAACAATAGTACATCCATATCAATCGACTCAGGTGCAAGTTGCGTATTAATCAGCTTATAATCTACAACACTTGGAGTTAGGCCCGAAAGGCAACTAAACTTGCCCAGACCCTTACCATTTCTAAAGCTTCCATTCGCAATCATCAGACCATGTTCCCCGCAAAGCGCCAGGAGCTTTCTTCCCCAAACATTTATTTTTCTTTTTTCATCCTTTTTACTTCGTGGTATTCTACAACAAATTGAGACCAAATCTCCTAAACCTAGGATTAATAAATCTGGAACCTCAACTTCAACATCGGTATAAGCATTGAAATCCCCCATCAAAACGCACTCCAAATCACTATAACTTTCTTGTATTAGCGACTGTTCATCATCTAAAAGTTCCCAAGTAAATTCACGACTATATGAACTATTCTATGGAGGGATATACACAACACCAAAATTAATTTCTTCCCACATTTAAAACGCAGCCTAAGTAAGTTTTCAGATCTACTATTAACTCTTTCATAACCATCAATAGCTGATGATTTAATCAAAACCAAATGCCGTCATAATATGTATCATTTCTTGCTGGTTTACGCACCACCTGTTCAACCAAATACCCTGGGAGAGGTGATATAGGAATGATCGTTCTATGTTTCAATAAACGAAATCACATCAAACGAAAGTAATTCATCATATAAAAAAGGCAACTTATCACGTAGTCCTTGTATGTTCCATGACGCTAACCTCAATATATGGCCCTTTATTTACTATACGTTTACGCTTTCTGTCAGTGCGTTAGTACCATTAGCCTCTTCTTGGAGTTTCTTGTTCCTAGCCTCTGACGGGGAAAAGGCAAAATGGTAATACTCACGACTGTGACTATTAATATCTGTTAGCATATCTCGCTATCTATTATCAACAAAGTCACTGGAAAAACCACTGCGAGGTCTTCTGTTAAATCCTTTTCTTGGAGAATGGTTTCTCTGGGTGCCACGTTACGAGTGCCTGGTCGATGTAGGTCTATAGGGCTAATAACAGCACTAGCAGGCCTTCTAGTTGCCGATACTACCTGAGAATAAGCTGTCGATGGTATCACTGTCTCGGCATCGCTATCACTGGCATCACTATCTAACCGCATTGGGATATCAGCGAGGTCATTTGGGAGCTTAGCACTAGGAGGTGGACCAAGCTTTTTAACTGGCACCAAGTTACTCTTAAGCTCAATCACAGCCTTTCCATCGTACCTGAATAGTCGTCCTTGGATAAACAGCTTGTCACCTCGTAACTTTGAATCACGGCCGTCGTTTCATGCAAGATTCATAATTTCCTTTAAGTGTTTACGGGCCTCTCTTTGTTTGGCCGTGTAATCTAGGGCCACCGATAGACCTAGCCTTCTCAATAAGGAACTATTTCTATATGAAGATGTAGTTTTTGTAAAAAAAAAAAAAAAAAAAAAAAAAAAAAAAAAAAAAAAAAAAAAAAAAAAAAAAAAAAAAAAAAAAAAAAAAAAAAAAAAAAAAAATGTTCTAAACTATCTAGTGCTACTTAAAAAAGGCACAAGATTTGGCGATTTCTGTTCGGCATGGGGGATCGTAATTCTCGTATGTGGGGTTTTCTACAATGACGATCTCCAATGGTATCTGTTTCGTTTTGATCCTACCCAACTTTTGATGGGTTTCAACTTAATTTTTACCTTTAGCATTAGCCAATATAACAGTTACGATGCTAAATCAGTTTCAAATGTTGATTCTTCTTCTTTTGACAAAATTTTTCAAAACACATTTTTAATTTTTCAGTTATTTTGGGTTCGCTTTTTACCAGGTTGTAGCTATTGCTGCAACCATAATACCAGAAAGGCCTTTTGATATACGATCTTGCTGAGCGAGAAATCTAGACCGACAAGAGAACACAGTTTCTAAAGATATAATTAACTCCATTCTGTTAAAACTTGATGTGTTCTGTAGTAGTAAATATTAAGCTAGTAAAAAGAACAAAAACATTTTTGGCCAGACTATTTTTCGCAAGTAAGCCTACCGTTTCTCTGTGTACATAGACTGTTCATTGCTACTCGTTGAAAGATATGCCAGTGTAGCAGCACGTAAAGACGATATCGAAGTTCGAGCTTTGCTCGCCCTGACTGATCTCTCGAACCAAGCTATGTCGCATGATCCTCTATGAAATAGCTCTTGAGCTCAAGAGTTTCTTGACCAAACAAAACTTTGCTCAAATTGCTATCATCTCGAGCAGCTTCTGAGATTCATAAAAATTCATTTCATGGAGAAGGGAAAAGAGGCAGGAATATCCTGCGGGATCAAGATTATACCGTAGTTCTTGCACTTTTGTTGTCTACGGCACCTGACCCACACTCACTCTACTACGAGTGTCCAAATTTGCTATAAGTAATTTTTACCAGTGTTTCGGCCCTTGTTGAGTTGTATTGTTTGCTAGTAAGACTATAGAAAGAGAAGGAGGAGAGGGCTCAAAGCCCCTTCCCTCTGAACATTCTGATCATAACTGAATCTGTGTGATTGTCTGCCTGTACTAGAATACGCGTGTCCTGTTTAGGGCCTAAGCGTTCAATTAAGCCCCATGCTAAGGCCAAGATATTGGGGCCATACAAATACGTGCTTGTAAAATTATGATGTTCCTACGAAAAGACCCTTGAATTACTGGGATTTGAGTCACTCCACAACCGCCACCAAAAAAATTAAAAATTTTTAAATAAATTTTTAAATTGTAAATAAATTTGGACGATACATTCTAAGAAGTTCAAAACACTGGTGTATCATCCCCCGAACGCACCCCTGAACTCACTCACCAGAAGATAGAAAAGTTGGAACCAGTTTACTGCTGCACAACGCGGTATCAGCATTTTTCTGTTGCATTTTTCACGGGATAAAGTAAATGAAATAAGTGTTTTTGAAATTTGTATCTACCTTGTAAACAGTTCAGTTTTAGCATTTCTTAGTGCTATGTTGAGTGTGTCAATAAATATCTCTAAATGTCTGAAATGTCGAAATACGTTTCATCTTTACTTTTAACGACACTGGCGTAAAATCCTGGTTAAGCTTTTACCAGAGTTCAGGTATATAAAAATTGATTTTTATCTCTTCGGTTTTGGTATTGTCATTTTGCCAAGTTAATTCCAAATTTACTCGTAGGAAAAAAAAAAAAGCTATGCCATAAGACTAACCAAGGCTTCTACGGACTTTGTTTTTTTGTATTCCATAACTCAAGCTGATAGGGTAGTAAAATGAGTTTCTACCGATTTTAATTTGGTTTATGATAACATTCATGTAAAGAACAGTCAGTAAAGAGTCACCCCTGTCGGTAGAAAAAAACACAAATAAACACGCATCTGTGATCCTTCTTCTGGCAAAAAATGCAAAATTCAAACATTTTTTGCAGATAGGAGCTTGAAACTTAAAGGTATACCAGACAAATACATTAAAAAAGCTCTCTGATACGCTGAATCTGATAGTATGATTTTTATAGGATTATTATATGACTTTTAGGGGGTGTTTCCCCTTGGGATTTATGCTTTTTTCGAAAATAAGGAATGAAAATTTTCTCAGGCTCGTAACTTTTGAGGGGTAAGACTAAAACTTGTAATGAAAATTATATATTTAAAATCAGCATTACGCTCCGAAAAGCGGGATGAGAAATCAGACTCTTTTGATGCATCTATTGATATCAAAATTCTGTTTTTTAGAGTTTCGGTTACTATTGAGACGAGTCGCTCTTACATGTTGTTCGGATGAAGGATGACAGATTACAGTTTGTTACCTACGAATTGATTTAAAGGAAATGGAACTTCGTGGGCGGGTGTAAAAAGGGAGGCTTTGAAACAGGAACCATGGTGAAACAGAGGATCTGAGTTTTATTTAAAAAATTAAGATAGATAGATTGAATATATATATCTCTATATATATAAATATATTTAAATATTGTAACCGGTTTTAAACAAGAGTCTGGTGAATTAATAAGAGTTAGGGTAGCGTGCAGACTTCGTAAAAAAATACTGCCGGCTTTAATAAATATCAATAAAAGAAGATAAATAAATATAAGAAGAAGTGCTAAAAAAAACCCGTACCTAAGACTTGAGCAATAAAATGAACACAACACAAGAGTTGAAAAAAGAGCAAAGGTTTTATTTTGAAAAGAATTATGGTGTTTTTTTTTTTCGAAAAATGTATCACTTTTTAAAAAGAAAATCAAAAGAGATTATCAAAAATAACTTTGTAATATAAGTACAATGTTTGCATAATCTTCATGCTGAATTAAGGGTTTTATGATATTAAATAAATTAACTAATAACTAATATGTGAGCAAACAAAATATTCCATAAATAGTTAAATTATTACAGCGGGACTCAATGTCACGCTGTAGAGTATCATTTTAAAAAGAAAAAAAAAAGTAAATTTGCATTATGAAACTCTAATAACTAAAAGCAAACAATTTATTTGTATTCAGCGGGACTCAATCTTAAAGCAAAAGCAACTAACACCAGCCAAGCAAGCTCCCAAAACCGACTACCCTTTCCAAATCCTTTTCCTGCCTCGTCTACAATCTTGTTTTTCACTTGGTACTTGTTATGATTCAAATCATACAAACAAAAACACTTCCAAGGCGATACCAAGAAGAAATTCGTCCCTTAGTAAACAACCCGGATTGAAGCTGTACATGCAATAACGAGAAATTCTTACAATATATATATATATATATCTATACAATATATATATATATATATAATATATAATTATATATAATATATATATATATATATATATATATATATATATATATATATATATATATATATATATATATATAATAGATAGATTAAAAATCCATCTATTTATTTATTTACAAAATCACTAGCCAGTTTTTTTTAAACGCGTTTTTTTTTTTTTTATTTTCGGTTAATATGGACCAGGGTTCATTCTTTACTAGGTTGCAGCTACCGTTTTAAACCGTGATACAATGCAAGAGATACTCTGAAAATAAGTTTATGACGACATTTCAAGGAATAAGATGGTATTTCAGCAAATAAGGTGACACAATCACTCAAATATGACATAACACCCCAGAGAAGCTACTGTTCTATAGATACCCATGTTATTTCATCTCGTACGTGAAGATGTAGTTTTTGTCAAAAATTGTTCTACAACTATCTTTCGTAACGTAAAAAAGATGCAAGATACAGAAATTTCTGTTCAGTATGGGGGACTGTAATTCTCCTGTGTGGGGTTTTCTACAATGAAGATTCTCAATGGTGCAAATTTCATTTTTATCCGACACGACACTTTTAATGGGTGAAAAGCTCTTTTACAAAATTCTCATTAAGTTAGTTTTTAATTAATTTTTACTGTTAACAGTAACCAAAATAACAGTTAAGATCGCTAAATCAGTTTCAAATGAGGATTGTTAATCTTTTAACATAGTTTTTCAAAACCTGATTTGAATTTTTGGTTATTTTGGGTTAGGATTCGCTTTTGACCAGGTTGTAGCTAATACTGCAACCATGATGATAGAAAGGCCTTTTGATATACGTTCTTGCTAAGCGAGAAATATAGACCGACAAGAGAACACAGTTTTCTAAAGAAATAATTATCAATTAGAAAGAATTGTTTCTAATTGATAATTGATAATTTTAATAGAATTGTTTCTAAAGAAACAATTCTATTAAAACTTGATTGATTTTTTAGTGGGAAATATCAAGCGAAAAATATGCGAATATTAATTAATTAGATGAAAAGAACAAGTGAGTGAAAAGTAAAAAGAACAGTGAAAGTGAAAAGAAATTAAGCGAATATTAAGTGAAAAGAACAATTGTAAAGTTATGGGAGCTAGTGAAAAGAATAAATATCTAAAATTTCTAATTAAGTTTCATCTTTACTTTTAACGACAGTGGCGTAAAATACAGATCACCAGAGTCTTTCACCAGAGTCTAGGTAGCTTTCACCAGCTTTCACCAGAGTCTAGGTAGTTAAAAAATAGTTTTGGTCTCTTCACCTTTGGTATGGTTATTTGCCAAGTTAATTCCAAATTTACTCATCAAAAAAAAATATGCCATAAAACTAACCAAGGTTTCTACGGATTTGTATGCCGTAGGTCAATGTTTAAAACGGATTTTAATTTGGTTTATGAAAACATCCATGGTAAAGAACCGTAAGTAAAGAGTGCCTCTTTCAGTAGAATCAGAAACCATGGTGAAACAGAATCTGTTTATTGAAAAAATTTATGTTTCAAAACTTTCTGTTCTTTTATTGGCTCATAATTTCTCACAGCGAAACCAATCAGGTGTATCAATTAGGACCAATTAGGAAGTTTGGTGTCTGCAGTAAAATCAATGGAGACACATAAATGAATACATCGACAAATACGGATCTATATAAGTGTAAAAGTTTTTGAAAACCGTATAATAATTTGAACAATGCAACAATTTTCTTCTGCTTTCATATAATCTTTGAAATGAAAATTTATATCCCTAAATATAGAAGACGTTTTTTTTTATAGCAATTATTGATGCTTCACGGTTTTACATACTTAATATAGCAGTATGTTGCTTCCCAAAAGCTTAAAGTGTTTGATATGTTGATTCGACGAAAAGATCAAAAAATGACTCCTCAAAATGTTTCTCATGACTCTCAGTCAATACTACCTGGAAATGAGCAAAATAAAACGAAGCACATCCTTGAATGTCAAGAGTTGTATGAAAATGATCGGAAATTCTCAGCCCAGTCTCAAGACAAAGTTTGTGGCGTATGTTTAGAAAGTTTTTGTTTTTTTTTGTTTTGTGTTTTAGAAAGAGTTTTGAAAAAACCTTTAGCGAGTAGACAGCGTTTCGGACTTTTGCCTAATTGTAGTCACATATTCTGCCTTGACTGCATCAGATCTTGGCGAAGAACGGAGACTCTTGAAAAGAAAGTGGTAAAATCTTGTCCCGAGTGTCGTGTTCATTCTGACTTTGTGTTTCCAAGTAGATATTGGATCGAGTCGAAGGAAGAAAAGAAGAGGCTAATCAGGGATTATAAACTAACTTTAAGAACTAAAAATTGTCGATATTACAAAGGAGGAAGACGCAAATGTCCGTTTGGTAAAAGTTGTTTTTACGTTCATGCAAAAAAAAAAAAATGGTGGCAAAAAAAAATTGATGAGAAAACAAAACTTGATGAGAAACTGAATGAAAAAAGAATGTTATTGCTTCTGTTCCACTACGTAGAGATACATATAAATTAAGATCAAGCTTTGATGCGGAGTGGCTCACCCCGACTGCTAAATGACGGGTTTTTTACTTTATTAAGAGACAATAAAATAATCACTGTTAGCAAAAATAGAGCGTTGTCACATCTTGACCAGTCTCTTCTGTTGTACCACTTAGGTTTGCTCTTTGGTATATCAAACGGAGGGGCTTAACTCAATTGGTTTGGTAATCACTGTAGGTCTGGGACTCAAGGACTTTGATAGGGGTGACTACATTTGCATTTTGCGAGCAGACAACATGATCTAAATCAGACGTAGCGCCAGTATTGTGAGTGTACGTATTCTTTGCTTTTGTTACAGATCATATAAGCAGGATAGAGGTAGTTCAGGAAAATGTCGCTACGTACTCCAGGGAGGCGTGGATTACATATGCTACGTGGAGCACGTAGCCTGAAGGAGCTTTGAGATATCGTCACAAACTTAAGAGAATCGGGTCAAATAAGCAGCCGTGTGGTATTCAGTGACATATGAACATTCATAAGAACCATTCCCTGAATTTATAAGGCTATAGTTTTGTCTGTAGAAGAGATCAGTTTTGTTTTCAAAGCCCTTTTTGAAAATGTAGCCAGACCACCAGAGGGGTGCCCTCTCGTCTACTTAGCTGTAACAAGAAACACTTCTTGATGGATGGATCTTCGAAGAAAATTTAGATTGTCCTTCGTCAAGTGGTGCTCCTTAATACAGATGGACATTACCATATTCACTTAAAACCGTCAACTATACTGTCCTTGTCTTTTCAATCTATCTTTAAAATAAATTTTTAAAATTATTTTTCATATATGGAAAAGATTAACTTGCTTCATTTCTGAAGTGTATTTTGTGTCAATCCGGTAACTAAGACAGAATGGGACAAAAAACATAATTTGTAGCATCTATGGGATAGTAACAAAAATAATTCATAAAAGCAAACTACAATAGGTATAAACCTGGGAAAATACATAAATAAAAGTAAATAATAAATTGAAGCCTCATTGCTCTTTGCTTAGGGCGAAATAGGCTGATAATTTCCAAGATCATTCTTATCCTAACAACTTTCAAGCAATCCGAAACCTTACCTGTTTCAAACACACTTTAATAAGGGAAGTAAAAACATCTGCAGTAAAAGGAAACTCTGTTTTTACCATATATACTATCTTTATATCTGAGTAATAATTTTGTATGTATTCATGTATTTTTTCTCGAAAACGGCTCCTTATTTTTTTTTTCGGTAAAATTGGTATCTTGGGATATTCTCCCATAAAAACGACCTAGATAGATCAGAAGTCTGAGAAAAATCGTTAAGAGCCTTAATTTTGGTTTTTGTAAATGACGTCATGCAGTAAAAATTAACATGACGTTCTGCACGTAAAAAAATACAATGACGTCATATGAGTAGTTGCATCAAGCCATTTTATGACTTCATTCCTCTAATATAACTCAGTTATTCATCTGAGACAATCAGTTATTTATCCAAAACATTGTCTAAAGGAAGACCCAAAAAACAAAATTTACAGTTGCAGTTACTATATATGATGATTCTGTGGAACTAACACCTAAACTATCAAATGTGATAAGATGGGGAAATCGACCACCTGGACCATCAATTGTAACAACACCACTACGGACAGCTAAAGCAAAGGCCATTGCTAAAAAGTGAGGGAGTGAGTTAAAAATGAAAATGAAAAGCAGCGAGTCAATGAAAGTTGACTCGCTTTTTTTTTAATTACCAGGGCACCTCGTATCGAAGGAGTTGTTGTAGAAACTTCGAAAACGCTCATTCAATTACAAATTGGAATGGCTAGTGCCCTTTTTAATAGTCTAAAGTGATTGGAAGGCAACTAACACCCCTTCCACGCCCACCATTTCCCCAAACACCTCCAATCTAAATTTTGAGATAGCCATTTTGTTCAGCGTAGTTGATATCCAGATAGAAATTATATTTTTGAGAAGGACACTCACACACAGCCCTCAGGTCAATGGGTGTAAGTTATGCCCTGGGGCATATAAGATTTTTATAGAAAGCGTTGTCTTAGAAACTTCAAAAAAGGCTCATTCGATTGGAAATTCAAAGGGCTAGTTCCCTTTTTAACAGTCAAAAGTAATTGGAGGGCAACTAACCCCCCCCCCCCCCCTAACACCCACCTTTTCCCCGAACACATCCAATCAAAATTTTGAGATAGCCATTTTGTTCACGTAGTTAAAAGTTCTGGAAACTAGGTCTTTGAAGATGACACCCCCCTCCCCCAACAGCCCTCAGGGCAAGGATTGTAAGTTATGCCCTTGGGGCATATAAGGTTTTTATAGAAAGTGTTGTTGCATAAACTTGAAAAGGGCTCATTCGATTGGAAATTCAAAGAGCTGGTGCCCTTTTTAATAGTTGAAAGTCATTGGAAGGCAACTAACCCCCCTCTCACGTCCACCATTCCCCCAAATATTTTTTGGGGGACTTTTTATCGAATTTTTTTCCATACCAGGGCACTTCGTATCGAAGGAGTTTGTCGTAGAAACTTCGAAAAGGGCTTATTCGATTGGAAGTTGGAATGGCTAGTGCCCTTTTCAATAGTGGAAAGTGATTGAAGGAACTAACACCCCCTTCCACGCCCACGATTTCCCCAAACACGTCCAATCAAAATTTTGAGATAGCCATTTTTTTTCAGCGTAGTTGATTTCCAGATAGATATTGTGTTTTGAGGAGGACACTCCCCCCACAGCCCTCAGGGCAAGGGTTTTAAGTTATGCCCTGGGGGCATTTAAGGTTTTTATAGAAAGCTTTGTCTTAGAAACTTCAAAAAGGGCTCATTCGATTGAAAATTCAAAGGGCTAGTGCTCTTTTTAATAGTCGAAAGGGATTGGAGTGCAACTAGCCCCCCTCTCACGCCTACCTTTTCCCCAAACTCATCCAATCAAAATTTTGAGATAGCCATTTTGTTCAACGTAGTTGAAAGTTCTGGAAATTAGATCTTCGAGGATGACAACCCCCCACAGCCCTCAGGGCAAGGGTTGTAAGTTTTGCCGGGGGCATATAAGGTTTTTATAGAAAGCGTGATCGTAGAAACTTCAAAAAGGGCTCATTTGATTGGAAATTGAAATGGCTAGTGCCCTTTATAATAGTCGAAAGTGATTGGAAGGCAACTAACACCCCTTCCACTCTCACCATTTATCCAGACACATTCAATCTAAATTTTGAGCTCGCCATTTTGCTCAGCGTAGTTGATATCCAGATATAAATTATATTTTTGAGAAGGACACTCACATACAACCCTCAGGGCAAGGGTTTTAAGTTATGCCCTGGGGGCATATAAGGTTTTATAGATAGCGATGTTGTAGAAACTTCAAAAAGGGCTCATTCGATTGGAAATTAGAAGGGCTTGTGTCCTTTTTAATAGTCGAAAGTGATTGGAGGATAACTAACACCCCTCTCACACCCACCATTTCCCCAAACACATGCAATCAAAATTTTGAGATGGCCATTTTGTTCGAAGTAGTTAAAAAGTCCGGAAATTATGTTTTTGAGGATGACACTTCCCCCACAGCCCTCAGGGCAAGGGTTGTAAGTTATGCCCTGGGGGCATATAAGGTTTTATTAGAAAGACTTTTTTTTTTATAGAAAGTGTTATCGTAGAACTTCAAAAGGGGCTCATTCGATTGGAAATTAAAAGGGCTAGTGCCCTTTTTAATAGTCGAAAATGATTGGTGCGCAAGTAACCCCCCTCTCACGCCCACTGTTTCCCCAAACACATCCAATCAAAATTTTGAGATAGCCATTTTGTTCAAAGTAGTTGAAAGGTCCGGAAATTATGTCTTTGAGGATGACACTCCCCGCACAGCCCTGAGGGCAAGGGTTGTAAGTTTTGCACTGGGGGCATATAAGTTTTTATAGAAAGCATTGTCGTAGAAACTTCAAAAGGGCTCTCATTCGATTGGAAATTGAAAGGACAAGTGCCTTTTTTAATAGTTGAAAGTGATTGGAGAGCAACTAATGCCCCTCTCACGCCCACCATTTCTCCAAACACATCCAATCAAAATTTTGAGATAGCCATTTTGTTCAACGTAGTTGAAAGTTCTGGAAATTTGGTCTTTGAGGATGATAACCCCCTCACAGCCCTCAGGGCAAGGGTTTGAAAGTTTTGCCCTGGGGGCATATAAGGTGTTTATAGAAAGCGTTAACGTAGAAACTCAAAAAGGGCTCATTCGATTGGAAACTGAAAGGGCTAGTGCCCTTTTTAATGGTCGAAAGTGATTGGAAGTCCTGACATTTTTATAGTAAAGAGTGATGTGGGTACAATGTTTTTTTTTTTTTTTTTTTTTTTTTTTTTTTTTTTTTTTTTTTTTTTTTTTTTTTTTTTTTTTTAGACCACGGCACTCCGTATCGGAGGAGTTGTCTTAGAAACTTCGAAAAGGGCTCATTCGATTGAAAATAGAAATGGCTAGTGCCCTTTTTAATAGTTGGAAGTGATTGGAGGGCAACTAATCCCCCTTCCTTTGCCCACCCTTTCATTTGCCCATTACGTTTAAAAACTAAATGGTGCCTTAAGAATAAACCAAAAGGCACTGTGTTAATGTTAATTCCCAATAAGCAGGGTTCGGACTCGCCTATAAATTCCAATAAATTCCTATATTTTAATGCACCCTATAAAATGCCTATATTTTGGCCAAAATCCTATTATTCCTATTTTTTGGCTGAAGAGCACTAAGAACATTGCTCATGATTTGCAATTTTGACTGCTCGTTAAGTAAGTCAAAATGTGTTTCCTTTGCTTTTGACTCTGCTTGTAAACTGTGCTGTCTTTCGGTGTAGATCGATAATCAATTACAACTGTTGAGCTGACTGAACTTAACTAATGCTTTGTGTTAGGCTTTGTAAGCTGCTTCTGCCTGGGCTATGCTGTTGTGTTGACTGAGTAGCCTATGTTTTGTTGTTTGTCATGTTGGGCCTGTCCGAAATGAGTGAAGATCAGTATATAGGCTAGCAGTCTCTGCTTAATGAGACTGGAGTTCTTTCTACCAACTTATGCGGTCTCTGGCTGAACGAACGCTATAAAAGGCTGATGCAAATACGGCCCAGTTTGGGAAATATCCACATCTTCCTTTTTTATGGCCTTTTAATCGGGGGATGCTATTTTCCAGGTGATGCTTGATAATTAAGTATGGGGCCTACCAAGTTCAATAGTTCATGGCTTGCTAAGACGGATTGCAGCGGTAGAAAGATTGACGAATGGTGTAAGACTGGGAGCGACCAGTACTCGTTCTTTTGCAAACTCTGCTTGAAAAATCTTGGTTGCACAGCTGTGGTTGCTCAGCTAAACCAACACGTGCGATCTGCAGAACATAAAGCCACAGTTACAGCTCAACTACATCTACTACAGCTTCACCTGATGGGACAATCTTGAGTTGATCAAACAACCAAAGATAAACCATTAGTTGGTACAAACATGTTTTGTGAGCGTGATGCCGCTTATAAAGCTGAGTTAATATGGACACTTCAGACGGTATAAAGTTCCATGTCTGCTAACTCTTCAGACCATATTGTCGAAACCTTCCATGCGATGTTCCCCGGTAAGATCCCCGATAGAATGTCCCTATGTGCGAAGAAACTCACGTACCTAATCACCGTTGCGCTGCATCCGTACTGTATGCAAATGCTTGGCAAGGACATTGAGTCATATTTTGTACTAGAATATGACGAGACAACCAACTACGCTGAAATGAAAGAGTTATAGATACGTGTTCGATATTGATCCTCATACGGAAAACGAAATCCAGAGCAGACATTTATGCACAAGTTTTATGGGCCACGCGACAAGTGATGAACTGTATAGGAAGATTATGTCAGCCATTGAGCAGAATCAGCTGCCACTTAAAAAACTGATCACGCTTGGTGGTGACGGACCAAACGGCAACAAAAGCGTTTGGAACAGGTTCAATGCCGAATAAAAGAAAGTGACGGGAAAGGGAATGTTGAAGATTGGTACTTGCAACATCCGTATAATCCTTAACGCTTTCTTGAACGGTCTTCAGGTGTTCGGAGAAGAAAGTTCCAACTTTGTTATTCTTGTGCATGTATTTTTTTGACGGCTGTTCTGCAGGTTGTGAAGACTATCGAAAGTGCCAAAAGAAAGTGGGGGTGCCAGAGAATGCTTTTATGAAGCATGTCCCAAGCCGCTGACTGACGATTGGATGTGCCTAGCTAGAACCATGCAGCAGTGGCCGGCAATCTTAGAGTACTTCCTGAACTTCGCGCCGAGAGAGAAAAAACTGAAGAATCTTCTGTCCACTCCCAAATTTCTGAAGATTGTGGCTTATATCAAAAGTACGACGATGAAGGCCCAACTTGAGTTTGTTCTAGCCTCAGCAGAACTGTTCATGGGTGTCACCCAACTGTTCCAGAAAGAAGAACCTCTCATTCATATTCTGCACTCAAATATCAAATGTCTAGTTGTGACACTTTGCGGACGGGTCTTTACTCCAGATTTCGTGACCGAGACTGAAAATTTCTCTCCAGAAATGTTGAACCTGGCTGAAAATTTTGCAGAAAAGCCCATAGTTTCAGAAAATGTAGAACGAGCTTTTGGCGAGAAAGCAACAGTGAAAGACAAATCTATTTTCTATGTCAATGTGCGAAAATATTTTATTGCGGGTTTTCGCCATGTTTTGAACAAATTTCCTCTGGATAAGGATGGTCTTTAGAGGCTTTACGCTATTTGAGTCCGATCAACATGAAGGATTCAAGAAGCATTGCAGACACAGCGGTTGTGGTACGCGAGATTGCGGTTGGAAAAAGCTCAGACGTCGCCCATGCTGAGTGGCTGCTTTTGCGAAACTGGACCCCGTGAGGACATTACTCGAATCGATCATTTCTGGAGCTATTATTTTGGTCTGGTGAATGAGCGCGGGACAGCAAGTACCCGGAACTTACCAAGCTACTGGAAAACCAGAACTGCTTGTTATTACAAAAGACCTGTTGAATCTTGCACGTTCCGCACGGTCTTGGTATCAACAATATCTGGATGAAAAGAAAAAAGAAGAGCCATCCGAGAAGGAGAAAGCAGCTTTCGAAGAGGACAACAAGAGGAAGTTGCTGGAGGTTCATGACAAAAAGACAGAAATATAAGACCTAGAAAGCAAAAGCAAAAAACTTAGAGCATCAGATCAAGAAAAGAAAACAGTAGCAGATACTCTACTTCAGGAAGTGACCGACAGAATGAAGAAGCCTGCCGAGTCCAAGAGTTCCATAGACATTGCCCTAGCTGCTTCTTTGCTCGAAGGAGCTGTGAAGTCCAGAACAAGTCTCTTGCAAAGAGAAAAAACTTTCCTCATATCGAAATTGATACCCAAGAAGCAGTCAATCATCAGTCAATCATTGGCATAGTATGTGTATCTGATTTTTTACTGTTTTTTACTATGTGTACAGTTTTTGTATTTGAAATAAAAAAAAAATTTAGAAACTCGGGAAATGACGAATTTATGTGACCAGGCATCCCACGACATCTACTACAGATCTGATCCTGAGGACTTCCGAATCCTATATTTGGCCTATATTTTGGCCCGGAAAATCCTTTAAAAATAGGACAGAGCCTATAATTTGAAATGAACCGACTTTTCCGAACCCTGCAATAAGGCATCTCAGCAGTATTCCAAGAACGACTGAGGGTATCATGTTCAAATTTTCGGGGCTACTTCTGCTCTTAAAACGTAACCAAATCAAAATAGCGTAAGTGTATCCAAGCTATCAAAGAAAGCAAACAGATTTTTTTTTGCGAATGGTATCAAGTTTTCTATTTTAGGTCAACTAGAGGAGGTTTGAAAACTAAATTAAACACTACTATTTGTGTCCAGATTTTAAAAGGGTGTATGTTGTTAAAAATTGTTGAAAAATTTTCTCCAGCATAGAAATAGCAGGCCAAACTATAAAAGTCTTGAAAAAAAAAAAAAAAAAAACGAAAAGATTTCAGCTATTATTTTCTTTTTCCCTGAGAAGACTATGTCAATATAAAACGAATAGACATTAATAAAAAAAAAACTGTTTCCACAAAATAAGTTTTTTCAAAGAAAAGTAAAGAACTCCATTAAACCAAAAATGAGCAAAAATAAAATCAAATAATCTACCAAGCGTGAAACGACCACAAATCAGCATCGATAAGTAAATGAAACCCAAAACGAACAGAAATTACAATAAATAAACGAGTGAAACTCA
>CM051275.1:46465749-46608249 GCA_027921565.1 Artemia sinica
AGCCCTAGAAATTGGGATGGAACCACATACTTCTTAATGCTTAGTGTTAGAAATACGGTGAGTCAAAGAGGTAGCCGAAACTACTTGTAGACAATTCTTCTGGAAAACTTCTAATAAATCCTCCTTCGTCTTCCGAAGTGCTCACATTTTAGAAAGAGACACAAATATAAAACTTTGGAAAATTGATACTTTATGTAGAAAATTAAAAATATTTTAGGAAAATTTTAAGACTTTTGGGGGAGGCAACATTCCTAGTCAAACACTTATGGTCTTTTTTTTGTACTTCTATATACTACTAAGAACATTCCGATTCCATGAATTTACGTCAAACTTGGACAACTGATAACTGAACGAGTAAATAACTGACAACTGAAACTTGGACAACTGAAAATGTAAACACGGCATGGCTAGGAGAAGGGAGGTTACCCGGTTTGAGCAACCACCCCATCCCGATTTTATTTCTGAATTGTAAAAATTGTTTGTGTACCACCCCTCCTAGAGGGGGACAAGACTTTTCCTAATGGAGAAGGGGTTCGATCTTTCGAACAAATCTCAAGAAAGGAGTATTTTTGTGAAATTTATCACTGTCTATTAAAAGGATTTATCTCTATTTGAACTTGTCTTTATCGTCATGGAAATGCAGTGTGGTCTCCGAAATAGTGTACCCAGTTCTCTTTTAATTAGCCGGTATTATACTGGACCAAAGGTCGTGTTCACGGGTTATCCGTCAAGTTTTCTAAGATTTTCAAATGAAAAAAGGTAAGCCTTTGAAGTAAAAAAAAGCTTGTTTCTGAACAAGGGTGCACATATGTCCAGTTGCTTTTGTTTTTTGTTGTTGTGTTTTTTTTGGGGAGAGGGGTGAATTAAGTAAATTTTTAGGACGGATTCGAAAGGAATTTTTTAAAATGATATGCGTGGATCCCTCTATCGGATAGGTATACTTATGCAGTATGGTACAAAACTACACCAATCAAAACATAGAGGCAAGAAGTCTTTAACAAATTTTCCATTCCAACGTGGCGTCAACTTAACTATGTCTGCTGTAGGTCTAGTAAATGTTGAATCTCTTATTTCACACTTTCCAAATACAATCTGACCCGCAAGAGGTGTAAAACTGAACTTTTTTAGCTATAGATATAGATAGCTATAGATAGATATATATAGATATAGATAGCTATAGATGTGTAAGCTATAGATACATTGGTGCTAAAACACAATTGAGAGATTTGTAATGTAGTCTTTGGGCCTTTTTATGACCCATGTGCACGTAATAGCTCAAATAACTTACAGTATAACTATTATACAATAACTTACTATTATATAACTATATACAATAACTTACAATAACTATTGCATAATGGATCTTTTCTGTTGGATGTTCACTGATAGATGTCAGTAAATGCTGGGAATAGTCTGAAATTTCCAAATATCGTTTTTAATATGGATATTTATGTTTCGATATCGATATTTGGCCAGATTTATCGATAAATTGAAATTGATATTAAATACCGGACAACACTAGTGAAATGTCGTATCTAAACTTTATTCCATAAATTGAAGGCTTCAGCTTTACCTTAGATTTCGTTACCTGTTTCATATTCTGCGGTTTAAAGTGCCGAAAAATGAATGAAAAATGTTGGCACAGGTTGGTAAAACCACTACATTTATTGACCTAGATTGATATCGACCTAGATTAACTTGTCATGTCTAGATTGTCAGCCCGTGTGAACAAGCCTATTTTTTTAAAAGCACCCAACATGCGACAGCACCACATGTAGTTTAATTGCTTTTGTTTCAGTGCAACTCTCTTGTCAGTTTTCAGTGTAACATATACGAGCTAATCATCCATGCTAATAATTTAAATGTATGATTATCGTATTAAAATTGCTTTTGTAAGAAATCTGAGTTTAATTGTTTCAGATTAGGCTGTACTGAATTTCAATAAATCTGTGTCTATTATTTTGAAATTGTTTAGGAAACTTTCTAAAAAAAAAAAGCTCCTGAAAAACTAAGGAATGCCATTATTGTTTTTTTTTTTTTTTTTTTTTAATAATTAAAAGCTAGTATCTTGCTTTCCATAAAAAAAAAAATAGTTCCCAGAAATCGTTCCAGAAATCTAAATTTTCCAATTTTTTTTTTATTTTTCACCGTCTGAATTCCACCTGACTAGTTTTTTTAAGACGTATGTCTTTGCTTATCTCCCCCCCCCCCCCTCCTCTGCTCCCACGTGACGCTTTTTATGCACCACGACAAAATAAAATAATATTGAAATGAAGCTGCAATGATGTGCAACCTTATACTATACTATACTTTATATTATGAAAAAAACAGTGACTTTTCATAGCTTCGCAGGGAGGTCTTCGTATATCTAAGCGCATAAAACCAGCCATGGAGGAGAAGGTTTTTTTTTTTTTTTTTAAGAGAGAGATATTTATTAGACAAAACCGACATCAGTATTAGCATTTACCCGAGAAGTAAAAAACTTTTCCGAGGGGTTGGCAAAAATTGGAGGGTCTTTTTAAAGAAACTAAGAACAGGCAATGAAGATAACTGAAGAGTCGATGTATTTTGAATATATTTAATCTTTTTGTATTTACATCTTTTAATACATTTGTAATACATTTACATCTTACAGCTTGTTTTTCTAACAAAAACAAGCTGTAAGATGACTTAAATTAAAAATAACTTAACTAAAGATAAAAACTAGAATACAACTGAATTTTCTTAATTAAACTTGACACTGAAAAGACTGTTTTTGGGACTTGGTGTTTTCCCTCATTTTTACGCACTTTATAATGTTTTTGTTGTATGATTTTGTTGGGTTACATTTTCGATTATTTTATTATTAAGTTTGCTCATAGAATAATATAATTGTGCACCAAATATGTTCTGAGATATATACTGGATATGTATGAAAAAATATAGGGAAGCGGGAAAACGAGGTAATTCGCGGCTGGTCAAAAAAAAAAAAAAAGAAAAAAAAGCAAATATTTCGGTTGGGATCTCCTCTTATGTACCAAAAGAATGACAGAAAAGTCAACAAAACAAAATAAACCTCAAAGAATATACATTCAAAACGGAGAGTCGCCCCGTCAGATGAATAATAATTCCTTTTTTGGAACTTTTTTTGGGGGGTGAGGGAGGGCTTTCTCGGTTTGCGGACTTTTTTAGTTCTTTTGTACTGAGGACGGCTGAACAGAGTCTCGGCTGAAGCATTTACATTTCTTATTTTGTCATTGGCTGCAAATTACCTCGTTTTTTCTCGGTGCCCTTGGTTTTCTTGAATTGTACATTACCTTTTAAACGTAGAACTTTTGTTAGGTTGAGAAATAATCTCAATATATAATGCAATAATCCTTAAACATACTGTAAAAAAAAATCCAAATAATATGCTTAAAAGCTTATGCATATTTTAATATTTCTATTGACTGGCCTTTTCAGTTTCATTGCCTTGCCGAATAATCCAATTTTTTTCAAACAATTTCCCCAATTAGGTGATGTGATTTTTGTTCTGTTTAGATAAGGTAAAAACAAGTAAGGTGAGGTATAAATGGTAAGGTGAATTTTGATTTTAACTTTAATGTATTTTATACCCATCATAAACACGTAAATTGATGGAAAAAACAGCAGAAAAGAGAAAACAAAAACATACACTTTATGGTACAGACAAAGCAAATACACATACACATCAATCAAAGTGACGAGAGTAGAGGTAGCCAAGGATGGCTGCTACCCTCCAACGTAGCACGATACTTGTCAAGCAACTGATTAACTGCAGAAAATAGATCAGTTACTGTGTATCGCCGGATCAGGTACGACTTTCTCGTTCTAAGTGGAGCTTGCAGCAGAAACTTCAAATATCTGAAGAAAATTCTACGGATTTTAAATTTATCTTCTTTACGCAGAAGTTTCCAAAATGGTGTTATATATAATATATGTGGCACCGCGACCGCATTATAAAGCAATATAAAGCCAGTGAAAACCTATTAAGATTTTTCTTCGAAGAATTGTGGCCCCTATACGCAGTTCTAATTTAACGCTCTATATATATGATGATTAGCGAACGGGTAGATGACAGTGTGTCACCGATGGGCAGTCCCAAGTATACTAGTGACTCCACAGGTTCGACAGACTGGGATCCTAGTTGAATATGAGATAGAGCAGACTTATTCCAGTTAAACAACATTACTTCCGATTTTGACACATTAAAACTAAGGCCAATACCACCATACTGAGATGACAGTGCTAGTAAGAATCAGCTCAAACCATCTAATATGCAGTTCTGATATAATTGACAGTTCCATAGCTGAAGTTGTGAAATGAATGAAATTGCTATGATTGACTACTCAGGCAAGTAAGAATCAGCCCAAACCATCTAATATGCAGTTCTGATATAATTGACAGTTCCATAACTGAAGTTGTGAAATGAATGAAATTGCTGTGATTGACTACTCAGGCAAGTAAGAATCAGCCCAAACCATCTAATATGCAGTTCTGATATAATTGACAGTTCCATAACTGAAGTTGTGAAATAAATGAAATTGCTATGATTGACTACTCAGGCATGTAAGAATCGGCCCAAACCATCTAATATACAGTTCTGATATAATTGACAGTTCCATAACTGAAGTCGTGAAATGAATGAAATTGAGTTAGGAAATAAGAGGGCTTGAGTTTACAATGGTAACATGAGGTAAGGTAAGTTTAAGGTAACTTAAAATTTCAATGGTAACATGAGTTTAACTATATATAAGTTTAAGGTAACATGAAATTATTTTCAAATTTCAAAAGCACAATGAATTAGGCTTAAGTTTAACTATATATAAGTTTAAGGTAACATGAAATTATTTTCAAATTTCAAAGCATTTCTTCACCCTATTTTCACCCTACATTTCTTCACCTGTTCCATTTCTTCACCCTAACAGCGCATAGAATTTAGTCACTTTGATTTACAAGTCAATATATTAACCAAACCACTACTATAAATTTTGGTTACTATAGTCAGTTGGATCTAAAGCTAAAGCATCAACCCAGCTGAAAATTGACGGGGCGAAGGAGATTCCTCTTAGTTTGTCTTCTTATAGACTTAATTGGACTGTTTTCCCACCAACCAATTGGATATTATAAATAATCTACTCTGCCCTTCTAGATGGCAGTGTGAACACGCTTACGGATTAATGAAATATCGTTGTTCTAAATCAAAAAAACCCTAGCTAGTTGGGCTCCTTTCTTTTCAATGGTCCTATTTCAAATGGTCCTGAAATTGCTATGATTGACTACTCAGGCATGTAAGAATCGGCCCAAACCATCTAATATACAGTTCTGATATAATTGACAGTTCCATAACTGAAGTCGTGAAATGAATGAAATTGAGTTAGGAAATAAGAGGGCTTGAGTTTACAATGGTAACATGAGGTAAGGTAAGTTTAAGGTAACATGAAAATTATTTTCAAATTTCAGAGCACAATGAATTATGCTTAAGTTTAACTATATATAAGTTTAAGGTAACATGAAATTATTTTCAAATTTCAGAGCACAATGAATTATGCTTAAGTTTAACTATATATAAGTTTAAGGTAACATGAAATTATTTTCAAATTTCAGAGCACAATGAATTATGCTTAAGTTTAACTATATATAAGTTTAAAGTAACATGAAATTATTTTCAAATTTCAGAGCACAATGAATTATGCTTAAGTTTAACTTATATAAGTTTAAGGTAACATGAAATTAATTTTCAAATTTCAGAGCACAATGAATTATGCTTAAGTTTAACTATATATAAGGTAAAGTTTAAGGTAACAAGAAATTATTTTCAATTTCAGAGCACAATGAATTATGCTTAAGTTTAACTATATATAAGTTTAAGGTAGCACATGAATTAATTTTTTAACATGAAAAATTTCAAATTTCAAGCACAATGAATTATGCTTAAGTTTAACTATATATAAGTTTCAATGGTAAGTTTAACATGTAACATGAAATTATTTTCAAATTTCAAAGCACAATGAATTATGCTTAAGTTTAACTATATATAAGTTTAAGGTAACATGAAATTATTTTCAAATTTCAAAGCACAATGAATTATGCTTAAGTTTAACTATATATAAGTTTAAGGTAACATGAAATATATAAGTTTCAAATTTCAAAGCACAATGAATTATGCTTAAGTTTAACTATATATAAGTTTAAGGTAACATGAAATTAATTTCAAATTTTAGAGCACAATAAATTATACTTCCTCTTTAAAATTAACGTAAATTTCAAAGGCGTTTGAGAATTGCGGAAGCATATAGATAGTTTCAACATTTCTAACTTCAATTCAAATTAATTTTGATCATTAAAAAGAATAACAAAAGGACTAAATTATTTCGAAATCCTAGGCAGCGTTATAATGCTACCCAAGTAAAGAACTGTATAACTTCAATGTAGTATTTTTTTTTTGTGGGGGGGGGGGGTTACCAGGCCACTTTGTTTGGAAGGATTTGTCGTAAAAACTTTAGGGTGGGTGAAAAATTCGATTGGTAGGAAGTTCTTCGTTTTTGGTCAAAATATGGGGAACCAGCCCCCTTCCCACTCTGGTGGCCGTTTTTAACCAAAAGGTGAATGGGGCATACCAGCCCCCTTGCCCTCCCCCAAATAGATCTGAGCAAACGTTAATCATACAGGTTAAAAGGGCTTGCGTAACCGGATCAAGCTGTGTGCAACTTACATAACTTTATGCTATTGATAGAAGTTCGGTTGTTGCCGACGCCACTAGCTATTTTGCCTCTTTGGACAACTTGAAAATTGCGTGATTCTGCTTTATCAAAGTGTAACATACCTATCTCCAAAAAAAAATTGGTGATAGGAGTGGAGTTTTGTTGGGTGATCATGGGTCCACATGGATTGAAAATCCTTGTTTGATTCTTTTCAAAAATACAATGCTTTGCTAAACGTAGACAATGTGAGGGGGGTTTTGCAGGAGGTCAAAAATCAACTTTTTTGCTCCAACACCTTTTTTAGCTGACATTGAGAAACAACGTTTAAAGATACAAATTGGAGATAAAAAAAAAAAAAAGTCAAATTTCTATGTTCAAGCTGTGGCATCATCGCAAAAATTTATTACAAAACGGGGGGGGGGGGGGGAAATGGCTCTTTACTAAGGCAACACTACTATATTCCCTCTGATTTAAATCAACCCCGATACGCAAATAGAATATGTGTTCTTTTTCTTTGCACGGCAAAGAGAAAAAGCAAATATATTACCCTATATTTCTGCGCTGAACTTGATTCATTTACGTAGTTTTGAATCATTAATTACTGATGTACTTTTTACAAGGCAATCACATCATTCCCTAAGAATAAGTTTTTTCAACATTGAAAATATAGCTGTTCTCAAAGTTGAGCGTTCTCCTAATAAATATTTGTTGAAAGGTCAAATTAATACCATTAGTTGTTCCTTTGCTAATATGTTCTTTTGATTACCAAGATGCTCATAGTTTAATTCAATTCAACGTTAAATGAAGTCTTAAAATAAATGTCTGTATTGATCGTTTATTTTATGTGAATAATTTTTAAAAACTTTTCCAAGAAAAATAAAGAGTTGCATTTAACCAAAGATGAACATTAATCAAGTCAAGCAACTTTCCAAGCGTAAATCTTCCACAAGTCTCCATCAGTTATAAATGAAAACTCAAAACAAACAGAAATTACAATATTTAACAGAATCAAATTCAAAACGAGTACAAACTAGTAGGACTAAAGCCCCCCTTCTCCCCATGCCTTCTAAGACCATAAATTTTTATTAACTTTACTGAACACAATCTTTATTCCAAGCTGTGTGTTTCTATTTCTCATAATATCGAGAAAAAAAAAATGAAAAGAAAATCACCAAATTACTGAAAAAAAAAATGTGAATTGATAGTTTAATGTATATGCTGATATTCGTTCCTGAAAGACTTAATAATATATTTGTTAAGTTAAAAAAAGAGAAAACATTCAAAATGTATTTTGTTTTCAGTAAAGCACAAATTCTTTTCATGTCCTTAGAAGGCACGGGGGATGTCAACCGTATTATTCTTCTTTGTTTCTACTCGTTTTGAGTTTGACTCTGTTATTTATTGTAATTTCTGTTACTTTTGGGCTTAATTTATTAATTGATGGGGGTTTATGGTAGTTTTACGCTTGGAAAATTCTTTGACTTTATTTCTGTTCATCATTGGTTTGATTTAGCTGTTTTATTTTCTTCGAAAAACTTCTTTTGTGGAAGATTTTTTTTTTCAGAAAAGAAGTTTTTCGAAGAAAAGAAAAAAAGAAGTTTTTTTTCGAAAAACTTCTTCTTTTGAGGAAAATTGATTTTAAAATCAATTTCTGGTCGTTTTTGTTTGACATGGTCTTTTTTCATTTGTAATGAAAAGAACATTCAAAACCTTTTTTTTTTCAAACAGTTCGTGGTAACGAACTGTAAGTAAGGAGCGACCCGGCTCAATGGTAACCGAAACTCTACAAAAAAACGGAATTTTGATACCAATAGATACATCAAAAGAATCAGATTTTAATTCTGATTTAAAATATATAAGTCTCATCAAGTTTAATCTTACCCATCAAAAGTTACGCGCCTGAGAAAATTTGGCTGATTTTCGAGAAAAGGGGGAAAGACCCCCTAGAAGTTATAGAAACTTAATGAAAAATCACACCATCATATTCAGTTTATCAGAGAACCCTACTGTAGAGGTTTCAAGCTCCTATCTACAAAAATGTGGAATTTTGCATTTTTTGCCAGAAGAAAGATCACGGGTGCGTGTTTTATTTTGTTTTTTTTTTTTTTTTTTTTCAGGGGTGATCGTATTGACCCAGTGGTCCTAGAATATTTTAGGAGGGCTCATTGGAACGGAAATTAAAAGTTCTAGTGCCCTTTTTAAGTGACCAAAAAAATGGAGGGCAACTAGGCCCCCTCCCACGCTCATTTTTTTTCCAAAGTCACCCGATCAAAATTTTGAGATAGCCATTTTGTTCAGCATAGTCGAAAATCTAATAAATATGTCTTTTTACGATGACTTAATCCCCCACAGTTCCCAGGGGAAGGGTTGCAAGTTATGAACTTTGCCCATTGCTTACATATTGTATTGGTTATTGGGAAGTATACAGACATTTTCAGGAAGAATTTTTTTTCTGGTAGGGGGGGGGGGGCTGAAAGAGGGGGTACTCCGGGAGAATCTTTCCGTGGAGGATGTTTCTTTGGGGTAAGGGACATTTCTATAAAGGGGGCGCCGGATTTCCAAGCATTATTTTAAAATACGATCAGAAATTAAATTTAAAAAAACAAGTTTTTTCAACTGAAAGTAAGAAGCAACATTAGAACTTAAAATGAACAGAAATTATTACGTATATGAGGGGGTTCTCCCCCAAGTCAATACCTCGCTCTTTACGCTATAGTTTTTTTTAGTGCTTTCAAAAGAGCTATCTATTCTAATTAACGGCCTTTGTGATTAAGGGGTCATTTTTAAAGAATTGGAACAAAATTTGAACTTTAGCTTAAAGAGCAAGGTATTGACTAGGGGGCAAACCCCCTAATATACGTATTAAAAATATATGAATATAGAAGTTCGTTACGTAAGTTAATTCGTAATTTACGTATATTTATTACTAATAAAAACGTTCGTAAATAAAATTCAACAAGTTTCGAGAAAGCCATTTAACCAAATAAAAGTAAAATTAATATGCAAATTTCGTTTTAATTATTCATGCACGGTGAGCCAAAATCAAAACCTGCATTAATTAAAAAACGTTCACAAATGAAATAAAAAAAAAACAAGTTTTTTTAAACTGAAAGTAAGGAACGACGTTAAACCTTAAAACGAACAGAAATTATTCCGTATATGAAAGGGGCTGTCCCCTCCTCAACGCCTCGCTCTTTGCGCTAAAGTTTGACTTTCTAACAACTCAATTTTTTAAAACAATAAAATTTTGTTTTAATTGCATATTTTTTTAATTAACTTTAACGAAATTCACACCATCAGATTCAGCTTATCAACGAACATTATTAAAGAAGCTTCAAACTCCTATCTGCAAAAATGTGGAATTTTGCATTTTTAATTAACTTTAACAAAAATTACACTATCACATTCAGCTTATCAGATAACCCTATTAAAAAGTTTCACGCTCCTATCTGCAAAAAGCTGGAAATTTGCATTTTTTGCTAGAAGAAAGATTACGATGCGTGTTTTTTTTTTCAGGGGTGATCGTTTCGACCCAGTGGTCATAGAATATTGTGAGAGGGCTCATTCAACCGCAAATTAAAAGTTCTAGTGCCCTTTTTAAGTGACCAAAAAACTGGAGGGCAGCTAGACCCCCTTCATTTTTTTTAACAAAGTCACTTGATTGAAATTTTGAGATAGCCTTTTGGTTCAGCCTACTCGAAAAATGTAAAAACTATGTCTCTAAGGATGACTTAACCCCCCACAGTCCCAAGTGGAAGGGCTGCAAGTTTCGAACTTTGCCCATTGTTTACATATAGTATAGGTTATTGCGAAGTATACAGATATTTCCCGGGGGGGATTTTTTCTGGTAGGGGTGGGGGAGTTGTTTTACGTGGGAGGATCTTTCCATAGAGAATTTTTCATGGGGAAGGGAATTTTTCATGAAGGGGGTGCTGGAATTCCCAGCATTATTTAAAAACGATCAGAAATTAAATTTAAAAAAAAAATGTTTCTTCAACTGAAAGTAAGGAAGAACATGAAAAGCTTTACTAACAGAAATTATTACATATATTAGGGGGTTCGCCCTGTCGTCAATACCTCGCTCTTTACACTAAAGTTTTTTTTCTTGGTACTTGGTACTTGGTGATTCAGGGGTTTGTGAATCAAATTTTTTTTAACTTTTAACGTGAAGAGCGTGGTATTGACTAAGGGGAGAACCCCCTCATATACGTAATAACACATAAGTAATAAAAAAAAACAAGCGATACGGCTCAATAGTAATCGAAACTTTTAAAAACGGAATTTGATGTCAATAAATGTATCAAAAAGAATGTGTTTATAATGCTGATTCTAAATATATAAATTTTATTAAGTTTAGTATTACTCATCAAAGGCTACGAGCCTGAGAAAAATTTACCCGATTTTTAAAGAGGAGGGAAACATCCCCTACAAGTGAGAAGAATTTTAATGAAAATCACACCGTCAGATTCAGCGTATCAGAAAACCCTATTACATAGGTTTCAAGCTCATATCTGCAAAAAAATCTGAAATTTTGTATTTTTTGCCAGAAGAAAAAATATACGAATATAGAAGTTAGTTACGTAAGTTAATTTGTAAATTACGTCATAACCAAATTTAGAGACATCCATTTAGCAAAAGAAAAGTAAAATTTTTATGCAAATTTTGTTTACTTATTCAATGACGGTGAGCCAAAATAAAAGCTGCATTAACTAAAAAAAACGATCAGAAATTAAATTAAAAAAAAACAAGTTTTTTTTTAACTGAAAGTAAGGAGCGACATTAAAACTTTAAAACGAACAGAAATTATTCCGTATGTGAAAGGGGCTGTCCCCTCCTCAACGCCTCGCTCTTTACGCAAAAGTTTGTTATTGTTTAAAAAATAGAGTTGTGAGAAAGTAAAACTTTAGCGTAAAGAGCGAGGCGTTGAGGAGGGGACAGCCCCTTTCATATACGGAATAATTTCTGTTCGTTTTAAGTTTTAATGTCGCTCCTTACTTTCAGTTTAAAAACTTTTTTTTTTTATTTAATCTATAGTAGGGGCCAGGGAGTGCATATCCGAAACTTCATGATTCATAAAGGCATCTAACTTGTTGTAGATCTGGGTCATTTGTCTAGTAAGAACAGCAGACAGTTCGTCATGAACACAGGGGACCTCAGCAGGTTCTACAATGACAACCGTTGGGAGATTAATATCTTTATCGCAGCCCTCAAAGACTCGAATCATTTCAATCAAGTTGTCATGCGGGTTTACTTTAATAAACACTCTTGTGCTGATTTTAGCTGCTTCCCATAGGATCACTTTTGCATCATTAATATCGACTTTTTTTAAATATTCAAGTGTCCTTTTTAGCAATTTCAACACTCCGATTTCCTGCCTTTATTACTCTTTTCATAAAGTTCAAGATCGCATTCCAAACTAGCTTTTCAGACATTTCAAAACCTGCCCCGAGGGCAAATGATATTATTCTAATTCTATTATTCTCCAATATAGGTTAATGATCATAAAAATATTAATTTGAGAATCCAACGTATCCGCAGTTCCCAAGGAATTCTCATTCAGCAAAGTAATCCCTTTATTAAAATTATAATCCTTTGGTCAATTCCAAAAGATGTCTTCACACCATGAACTCTGATGCGAAAAATGCAAAAATCTCTACAGTACGTATCTCTGGTATACTAAATCTGATTGTGTGATTTTCATTAAGATCGTTTGATGTTTCGGGGATGCCCCCCCCCCCCTTTTCAAAAATTCGGTAAATTTTCTGAGGCTCGTAACTTTTTATGGGTGCCTTTACCCGTGTCATTTAAACATTTGCCTCTCAATTACTCGGACTATCAGTCTTGGCTTTTTCTGAAGTTAGCCATGCCTGAATGCCTACTACAAAATACTTGATTTTCAATTCAACTTTGGATTGAAATGATTTGAATTGAATTGATTGTTTTGATGATTTTGAATTTAAAACCAAGTATTTTGCAGTAGGCAACAAGGACATGGCTTATAGCAGACAGCGCAATCGCGCTGCCTAAGTAAAGAGCGATGTTGGCACAATGTATTATTTATTTGTTTGTTTTTTTTCCATACCAGGGCACTTCGTATCGAAGGAGTTGTCGTAGAAACTTCAAAAAGAGCTCATTCGATTGGAAATTGAAGTGGCTTGTTTCCTTTCGATTAGTCGGAAGTGATTGGAAGGCAACTAACACCCCTTCAACTCCCAAAATTTCCCCAAACACATCCAATCAAAATTTTGAAATAGACATTTTGTTCAGCGTAGTTGATTTACATGTAGAAAATATGTTTTTGAGGATGATACTCCCCCACAGCCCTCAGGGCAAGGGTTTTAAGTTATGCCCCCCTGGGGGCATGTAAGAACGATGTGTGGCACAATATGTTATTTATTATTTTTTTTTTCCTTTAGATCAGGGCAATTCGTATCGAAGAAGTTGTTGTAGACCCTTCGGAAAGGGCTCATTCATTTGGAAATTGGAGTGGCTTGTACCCTTTTTAATAGTCGAAAGTGATTGGAAGGCAAATAACACCACTTCCACGCCCACCATTTCTCGAAACACATCCAATCAAAATCTTGAGATAGCCACTTTGTTCAGCGTAGTTGATTTCCAGATAGAAATTATGTTTTTGAGGAGGATATTCCCCAACAGCCCTCAGGACAAGGTTGTAAGTTATGCCCTGGATGCATACAAGGTTTCATAGGCAGCGCGCTAGCGCTGCCTAAGTAAAGAGCGATGTGGGCACAATGTGTTCATTTTTGTTTTTTTTTTCTTCTCCATACCCAGACACTTCGTATCGAAGGAGTTGTCTTAGAAACTTCAAAAAGGGCTCATTCAATTGGAAATGGGAGTGGCTAGTGTCCTTTTTAATAGTCGAAAGTGATTGGAGGGCAACTAGCCCCCCTCCCCCCACGCCCATCATTCCCCCAAACACATCCAATCAAAATTTTGAGATAGCCATTTTGTTCAGCTTAGTTGATTTCCAGATAGAAAATATGTTTTCGAGGAGGACACTCCCCCACAACGCTCAGGCCAAGGGTTTTAAATTATGCCCTGGGGGTATTTGAGGTTTTTGTAGAAGGCGTTGTCGTAGAAACTTCAAAAAAGGCTAATTCGATTGGAAATTCAAAGGGCTAGTACCCTTTTTAATATTCGAAAGTGTTGGAGGGCAACTGACCCCCCCCCCCCCAACCCCCCACGCCCATCATTCCCTCAAATACATCGAATAAAAATTTTGAGACAACAATTTGGTTCAGCATAATTGATTTCCATATAGAAAATATATGTTCTTGAGGAGGACACTCCCCCACAACCCTCAGGGCAAGGGTCTTAAATTATGCCCTGGGGGCATATAGGGTTTTTATAGAAGGCGTTGTCAAAGAAACTTAAAAACAGGCTCATTCGATTGGAAATTCAAGGGCTAGTGCCCTTTTCAATAGTTGAAAGTGATTGGAGGGCAACTAGCCCCCCCCCCCCACGCCCATCATTCCCCCAAACACATCCAATCAAAATTTTGAGATAGCCATTTGGTTCATTGTAATTGTTTTCAAGATAGAAAAATATGTTTTTTAGGAGGAAATTCCCTCACAACCCTCAGGGCAAGGGTTTTAAGTTATGGGCCTGGGGGTATATAAGGTTCTTATAGAAGGCGTTGTCGTAGAAACTTCAAAACAGGCTCATTCCATAGGAAATTCAAAGGGCTAGTACCCTTTTTAATATTCGAAAGTGCTTGGAGGGCAATTAGCCCCCTCTCTCATGCCCATCATTCCCCCAAACACATCCAATCAAATTTTTGAGATAACCATTTTGTTCAACGTAGTTTTTAGTTCTGGAAATTAGGTTTTTGAGGATGAAAACCTCCTCAAAGCCCTCAGGACAAGGGTTGTAAGTTATGCCCTAGGGCACATAAAGTTCTTATAGAACGTGTTGTCGTAGAAACTTCAAAAAGGGCTCATTTGATTAGAAATTTAAATGGCTTGTGTCCTTTTTAATAGTCGAAAGTAAATGGAAGGCAACTAATACCCCTTCCACGCCCACCATTTCCCCAAACACATCCAATCAAAATTTTGAGATAGCCATTTTGTTCCACGCAGTTAAAGTTCAGGAAATTATACCGTTGAGCAGACACTCCCCCCACAGTCTTCAGAGCAAGGGTTATAAGTTATACCCTAAGGGCATATAAGTTTTATCGAAATCTTTGTCGTAGAAACTCGAAAAGGGCTCCTTCGATCGGAAATTCAAAGGTCTAGTGCTCTTTTTAATAGTCGAAAGTGATTTGAGGGCAACTAGCCCCCCTCTCACGCCCACCTTTTTCCCAAACACATCCAATCAAAATTTTTAGATAGCCATTTTATTCAGTGTTTTGGATTTCAAGATATAAATTATGTTTTTGAGGAGGACACTACCCCACAGCCCTCAGGGCAAGGGTTGTAAGTTATGCCCTGGGGGAATATAAGACTTTTACTGAATGCGTCCTCGTAGAAACTTCAAAAATGGCTCATTCGATTGGAAATTGAAATGGCAAGTGCCCTTTTTAATAGTCGAAAGTGATTGGAAGGCAACAAACACCCTTTCACGCCCACTATTTCCTCAAACATATCCCATCAAATTTTTTTATAGCCATTTTGTTCCAAGAAGTTTAAAGTTCAGGAAATTATACCTTTCAGCAGGACACTCTCCCATAGTCTTCAGTGCAAGGGTTATAAATTAGGTCCAGGGGGCATATAAGGTTTATATTGAAATGGGCAACTAGCCCCCCTCTCACGCCCACCATTTCCCCAAAACACATCCAATCAAAATTTTGAGATATCCATTTTGTTATACGTAGTTAAAAGTTCTGGAAATTAGGTCTTTTAGGATAATAACTCCATCAGAGCTTTCCATGCAAGGGTTGTAATTTGTGCCCTGGGGGCATATGAGGTTTATATAGAAAGTTGTTTTAGAAATTTCAAAAGGGCTCATTTGATTGGAAATTGAAATTGCTCTTTTTAATAGTCGAAAGTGAGTGGAAAGTAATTAACCCCCCTCTCAAGCCCTCCATTTCCCCAAACACATTCAATCAAAGCTTAGAGATAGCCATTTTCTTCAACGTAGTTGAAAAGTTCTGGAAATTATGTATTTAAGGATGACAAACCCCCGAGAGTCCCCAGGGCAAAGGTTGTAAGTTATGCCCTGGGGGTATATACGGTTTTTAATGATAGATTTGTCGTAAAAACTTCAAAAGGGGCTCATTCAATTGGGAAATTGAGATGGATAGTACCCTTTTTAATGGTTGAAAGTGATTGGACGGTAACTAACCCTTCTCTCACGCCCACCATTCCCCCAAACACATCCAAATCAAAATTTTCAGATAGCTATTTTGTTTAAATTAGTAGAAAGTTCTGTAAACTAGGTCTGTGAGGATGACAACCCCCCCCCCCTGCCATCCAGCCCTCAGGGCAAGGTTCGTAAGTTATCCCCTGGGGGCATATAAGATTTTTATTAAAAGCATTGTCGTAGAAACTTCAAAAGGGCTCATTTGATTGGAAATTGAAAGGGCTTGTGCCTTTTTAATAGTTGAAAGTGATTGGAGAAAGACTAACACCCCTCTCACGCCCCACCATTTTCCCAGACACACCACCATCAATCAAAATTTTGAGATAGCCATTTTGTGTAACTTAGTTGAAAGTTCTGGAAATTAGGCCTTAAAGGATGACAACCACCCTCACAGCCCTTAGGGTAAGAGTTGTAATTTATGCCCTGGGCCATATAAGATGTTTAAAGGAAGTGTTGTCGTAGGAAACTCGAAAAAAGGCTCATTCAATTGGAATACGAAAGGCCTAGTGCCCCCTTTTTAATAGTCAAAAGTAATTGGAAGGCTTGACATTTTCAAACAGTTCGTGGTAACGAACTGTAAGTAAGGAGCGACCCGGCTCAATGGTAACCGAAACTCTAAAAAACGGAATTTTGATACCAATAGATACATCAAAAGAATCAGATTTTAATTCTGATTTCAAATATATAAGTTTCATCAAGTTTAATCTTGCCCATCAAAAGTTACGCGCCTGAGAAAATTTGGCTGATTTTCGAGAAAAGGGGGAAAGACCCCCTAGAAGTCATAGAAACTTAATGAAAATCACACCATCATATTCAGTGTACCAGAGAACCCTACTGTAGAGGTTTCAAGCTCCTATCTACAAAAATGTGGAATTTTGCATTTTTTGCCAGAAGAAAGATCACGGGTGCGTGTTTATTTTTTTTTTCCCAGGGGTGATCGTATTGACCCAGTAGAACATTGGTCCTAGAAACATTGTGGGGGGGGGACTAGGCCCCCTCCCACGCTCATTTTTTTCCCAAAGTCACCCGATCAAAATTTTGAGATAGCCATTCTGTTCAGCATAGTCGAAAATCTAATAAATATGTCTTTTACGATGACTTAATCCCCCACAGTTCCCAGGGGAAGGGCTGCAAATTATGAACTTTGCCCATTGCTTACATATTGTATTGGTTATCGGGAAGTATACAGACATTTTCAGGAAGAATTTTTTTTCTGGTAGGGGGGGGGGCTGAAAGAGGGGGTTACTCGGGAGAATCTTTCCGTGGAGGATGTTTCTTTGGGGTAAGGGACATTTCTACGAAGGGGGCGCCGGATTTCCAAGCATTATTTAAAATACGATCAGAAATTAAATTTTAAAAAACAAGTTTTTTCAACTGAAAGTAAGAGGCAACATTAGAACTTAAAATGAACAGAAATTATTACGTATATGAGGGGGTTCTCCCCCAAGTCAATACCTCGTTCTTTAAGCCAAAGATTTTTTAGTACTTTCATAATAGCTATTTATTCTAATTAACGGCCTTTTTTGATTAAGCGGTCATTTTTAAAGAATTGGAACAAAATTCGAACTTTAGCTTAAAGAGCAAGGTATTGATGAGGGGGCGAACCCCCTAATATACGTATTAAAAATATATGAATGTAGAAGTTCGTTACGTAAGTTATTTGGTAAGTTACGTATATTTATTACTAATAAAAACGTTCGTAAATAAAATTAAACAAGTTTCGAGAAAGCCATTTAACCAAATAAATTAAATTAATATGCAAATTTTGTTTTAATTATTCATGTACGGTGAGCCAAGATCAAAACCTGCATTTATTCAAAAACGTTCAAAAATTAAATAAAAAAAACAAGTTTTTTAAACTGAAAGTAAGGAGCGACATTAAAACTTAAAACGAACAGAAATTATTCCGTATATGGAAGGGGCTTTCCCCTCCTCAACGCCTCGCTCTTTACTCTAAAGTTTGACTCTGTCTCAAAACTATATTTTTTAAAACAATAAAAAACTTTAGCGTAAAGAGCGAGGCGTTGAGGAGGGGAAAGCCCCTTCCATATACGGAATAATTTCTGTTTGTTTTAAGTTTTAATGTTGCTCCTTACTTTCAGTTTAAAAAACTTGTTTTTTTTATTTAATCTCTATAAGAATCCAGGTATTGGTTTACTATTTATATGTTGAACAAAATGCTAGAACAATTTCTATAATATACGCCCTTTTAAAAATTTGTACACTCATAGCATCTGTTGATTTAGTCTTACACCTCCTTAATTTTCCCTGAAAAATAAAACTTAATACCCAATTCTGGTCGTAAAACATTGTACCTATGCTATTTTGACAACATGGATGCACTTACATCCTTTTGATTTAGTTCAATAGTACGACGAGCAGAAGTAGAATAGTTGTAGCCCTTAATGTTTCAACTTAATACCCTCAGTCCTTCTCGACATATTGCTCAGACGTCTTTTAGCAGCAATAGTTTTAAGAGTTCTAGTAATATCAGTAGCCCTGGGAGTTTCAGCTTAATACCCTAAAATCCCTCCTGATGCCCTGATAGTTTCAACTTGATACTTTAAACCGTTTCTGAGATATTGCTGATGCGCCTTTTGATGACCTGCGTTTTATGTAGTCCAATATCCCCTCAACAGTCCCTGAAAGTTCCAAAGTACCATTAGTACCATTAGCCATGATAATATTAGTACTAACAGCAGTAGCAGTATGCCTTTTGTATTACTACTACTAGTTTTAGTACTAGTATGCGCAGAATGCATTTTTATGATTTTTCAGCATGCCCTGGAAGATTATTTTTAGCCTCTCTATTGCTGATTCGAGTAGTATAGCTTAGTACACTATCCACATCATCTTTTTTTAGCAACATCCCCTCACAGCATATGCTGAAACTTTCACTACCTTAGCCTTAGCATTAGTAGCAGCACAGTTAGATTTAGTAGGCATGCATTTAAACGTGTCTTATTTTAACACCGTGAACGGTTCCTTGGGCATTGCCCATCATCTTTTTTTAGCAACATGCCCTTTTGCCCCACATTTATTCGACAAACCTACATTTCTGAGATTGCTGTTCAACAAGTGCCCTTTTAAACATTTACGACCCTTAACGTTTTGTATTTTATTCAACACTTGTTTCAACAGTCCCTAAAATTTTTCACCTTGATTTATTATTCTTTACCATAAGCATTATTTTTGAGTTTCATTATAGCATTAGTAGTAGTATCCACATCATCTTTTTTTAGCAAAATTAGTAGCATATGCTGAAACTTTCAAGTGTTTAACACCGTTAACGGTTCCTTTGGTTTGCCCATATGCCCTTTCGACAACCTACAGCACTATAACGTGTTTGTTTTAATTAAACTGTTTCAACAGTCCCTAAAATTTTCACTTGATTCTATTTCACCATAAGCATTATTTTTAGTATTAGTTAGCATTAGTAGCACTATCCACATCATCTTTTTTTAGCAACATCCCCACAGCATATGCTGAAACTTTCAATTTAACACCGTAAACGGTTCCTTGGGCATTGCCCACATGCCCTTTTTGACAACCTACTGCACATATAACGTGTTTGTTTTTAATTCAAACACTGTTTTCAACACGTCCCTAAAATTTTCACCTTGATTCTATTAGCTTCACCATAAGCATTTTTTTAGTATTAGTAGTAGCATTAGTAGCACTATCCACATCATCTTTTTTTTAGCAACATCCCCCACAGCATATGCTGAAACTTTCAATTAGCACCGTAAACGGTTCCTTGGGCATTGCCCACATGCCCTTTCGACAACCTACGTGCACATAACGTGTTTGTTTTAATTAACACTGTTTCAACAGTCCCTAAAATTTTCCTTGATTCTATTAGCTTCACCATAAGCATTATTTTTAGTATAGTAGTAGCATTAGTAGCACTATCCACATCATCTTTTTTTTAGCAACATCCCCCACAGCATATGCTGAAACTTTCAATTTAACACCGTAAACGGTTCCTTGGGCATTGCCCCTATGCCCTTTCGACAACCTACATGCACATAACGTGTTTGTTTTAAAACACTGTTTCAACAGTCCCTAAAATTTTTACCTTGATTCTATTAGCTTACCATAAGCATTATTTTTAGTATTAGTAGTAGCATTAGTAGCACTATCCACATCATCTTTTTTTAGCAACATCCCCCACAGCATATGCTGAAACTTTCAATTTAACACCGTAAACGGTTCCTTGGGCATTGCCCACATGCCCTTTTGACAACCTACATGCACATAACGTGTTTGTTTTAACTCAACACTGTTTCAACAGTCCCTAAAATTTTCACCTTGATTCTATTAGCTTCACCATAAGCATTATTTTTTTAGTATCAGTAGTAGCATTAGTAGCACTATCCCACATCATCTTTTTTTAGCAACATCCCCCACAGCATATGCTGAAACTTTCAATTTAACACCGTAAACGGTTCCTTGGGCATTGCCCACATGCCCTTTCGACAACCTACATGCACATAACGTGTTTGTTTTAATTCAACACTGTTTCAACAGTCCCTAAAATTTTCACCTTGATTCTATTAGCTTCACCATAAGCATTATTTTTAGTATTAGTAGTAGCATTAGTAGCACTATCCACATCATCTTTTTTTAGCAAATCCCCCACAGCATATGCTGAAACTTTCAATTTAACACCGTAAAACGGTTCCTTGGGCATTGCCCACATGCCCTTTCGACAACCTACATGCACATAACGTGTTTCGATTTTATTCAGCACTGTCTCAACAGTCCTTAAAAATTTTCCCTTGAATTCCCTAAGCTTTAGTAGCAGTAGTAGTAGCAGGAAAGGTAATCGTAGTATTAGCAAGTAAATATTGCGTTTTGGCAAGTTTCAATATCCCATACAACAAGCCATGTAAGTTTATACTTCATACTTCAAGCGTTCCTAAGATATTGCTGTTACGCCCTTTTGATAATCTGTATGCACACAGTCCATCTTTCCCCTCAATTTTACCTTAAATGTTAACCTTCATACCTTAGCATTAGTTTTTAGTAGTAGTTCCAGTTGCAATAGTAGTAGTAGGGTTAGCAGTAGCACTAATACTAGTAGCAGTAATAGTTTGCACATATTACCTTTTGGTCAGTTGAATATCCTCTTTATCAAACCCTGGAGTTCCAGCTTAATACTTTCTATTATGACGATGGGATTAAGATCTTATTCATCATGCCCATTTATTTTTTTTTTGTAGTTAGTTTTTACTGTTAACTTTAGCCATAATAACAGTTGCGATCCTTAAATCAGTTTCAAATGGTGATTCTTCTTTTTTTACAGAATTTTTCAAAACAGGCTTTCATTTTCAGTGGTTTTAGGCTAGGGTTCGCTTTTTACTAACTTTTAGCTGTTGGTGCAACAATGATGCCAGAAAGGACTTTCGATATACGTTCTTGCTAAGCGAGAAATCTAGACCGACAAGGGAGCAAATTTTCTAAAGAAACGATTAACTCCATTCTATTAAAACTTTATTTGTTCTTTAGTGGTAAATATTAAGCTAGTAAAAAGAACAAAAATATTTTTGATCAGACTATTTTTCATAAGTAAACCTTTCGTTTTTCTGTGTACCTAGACTTTTGATTGGTACTCGTCGGAAGATATGCCGGTGTAGCAGCAAATAAAGACGATATCTAAGTTCGAGCTTTGTTCACCCTGACTGATCTCTCGAGCCAAGGTATGTCTCAGGATCCTCTATGGAATAGTTCTTGAGCTCAAGAACTTCTCGAACAAACCAAAACTTTGCTCAAATTGTGATCATCTCGAGCAGCTTCTGCGATTCATAAAAACTTATCTCATGGAAAAGGGAAAAGAGGCAGGAATTTCCTCCGGGGTCAAGACTATACCGTAACTCATGCACTTTTTTTATTTACGGCACCTGACCCACACTCTCTCTTCTACTAGTGTCCAAAATAGCAATAAGTAATCTTTACCAGTATTTCGGCCCTTGTTGAGTTGGATTGACGTTAGCAAGACTGTAGAAAGAGGGGGGGGGAGAGGGCTCATGACCCCTTCCCTCAGCACCTTTCCCTTGACAAATGCTATATGCAAGCAATGGATGAATTACATAGCATAGAGCCCTTGCCCTGAGGGGTGTGGTGGCGACATCCTCAGAGACACAGTTATTGGCCCCTTCAATTATGCTGAACATAATAGCTGTCTCTCAATTTCAATTAGATTTGTTTGAGGAATAAAGTCACTAAAGGGGGGCTGGTTGCCCTCCCATCACCTTTGACTCTTAAAAAGGGCACTAGAACTTCAATCTCCAATCAAATAAGCTCCACCCGAAGTTTCTGCTACGACTCCATCTATACGAAATGCCTTGGTGAAAAAAATTCATTTTGCCCACTTCTGTCTCTGTTTAGGCAGTGTACTTGTGTTGCCTATGAATAAACACTTATTAAGACACAGAAAATAGCCTTCAGTTTTGTTTTTATTTTATTAGCTGGAACCTAGTAAAGAGCGAACCATGTTCTGAAGGCTATCGCTCCGCATGGTTGTAGCGGCAGCTGCAATCTAATAAAGGACGAATCATGGCACATAGTAACCCAAAACAATTAAGAAGTAAGGATTTCATGGGATCATTCCCGAGTTCTTTCTTGTGTTCGTTACCCAACAGCTCTCTTTGATGTTCCCGTTCCCTGCTAGCAGTGGAGACAAAAGAGAGTGGAGTGGAGCTAGCAGTGGAGTGAAGCATCAGTGCTATTCATGCAAAAAAGTAATGTTCCTTTTTGTTCAGGCCAGGAGACTGCAAGTCTCCTGTATTATGTTTTTTTGGTGGCAGTTCCAGCAGTGTATTTTTTGTTTTTCTAGGGGTTTTAGGCTGTTTATAAAATTCCCATAGGTTTGTTTTAGAAATAATGTAAAGGCACAAAACAAGACTAATCGAGATAATAGTTAGGCCCACCATTTCTGAATTATAAGAAACAGCTATAAATAGCTATTTTTTTCTCACTAGCCAGTTTTTTTTTTTTTGGTTACTATGGACCAGATTTCATTCTTTACTAGGTTGCAGCTACCGTTTTAAACCATGATACAATGTAAGAGATACTATGAAAACAAGTTTATGACGACATTTCAAGGAAAAAGATGGTATTTTCAGCGAATAAGGCAACAAATCACTCAAATATGACATAACACCCCAGAGCAGCGACTGTTCAATAGATACCCATGTTAATTTAATCTTGTATGTGAAGGTATAGTTTTGTCAAAATTGTTCTACAACTCTCTTTTGCAACTTAAAAAAGATGCTAGATACGGAAATTTCTGTTCAGTACGGGGGGCTGTAATTCTCCTATGTGCGGTTTTCTACAATGAAGATCCTCAATGGTGCATATTTCATCTTTATCCGACACACCTTTTGATGGGTTACAGGCTCTTACAAAATTCTCATTAATTTGGTTTTTCGATTAATTTTTACTGTTAACATTAACCAAAATAACAGTCAAGATCGCTAAATCAGTTTTCAAATGAGAATTGTTAATCTTTTAACGTAATTTTTCAAAACGTGGTTTTACTTTTCGGTTATTTTGGGTTAGGATTCGCTTTTGACCAGTTTGTAGCTAATACTGCAACCATGATGATAGAAAGGTCTTTTGATATACGTTCTTGCTAGCGAGAAATCTAGACCGTTAAGAGAACACAGTTTCTAAGAAACAACTATCAATTAGAAACAATTGTTTATAAAGAAACAATTGTTTCTTGTTTTAAATATGCCGAAAAACTTTAGCTTGAAGAGCGAAGTGTTTAGGAGGGAGCAACCCCCCCCCCTCATATACGTAATAATTTTTGTTCGTTTTAAGTTTTAATACTGCTCTTTACTTTTAGTTGAAAAAACTTTTTTTCATAAAATTGTTCTAAACTATATAGTGCTACTTAAAAAGGCACAAGATTTGGCGATTTCTGTTCGGCATGGAAGATTGTAATTCTCGTATTTAGTGTTTTCTACAATGACGATCCCCAATGTACCTGTTTCGTTTTGATCCGACACAACTTTTGATGGGTTTCAACTATTTTCAAAATAGTTGAAACCCATTAATTTATTAATTAATTTATTAATAAATCATTAATTTATTCTCGCTGTTAGTTTTTACTGTTTCGCCAAAATAACGCCAGTTTGGTAAGTAAGGTAGTTTGGTAATTGGTAAATGTTTAAGTTAATAACGCCAGTTTGGTAATTGTTTAAGTAAGGTAGATATTGGTCCCAATTCGCCAAAATAACAGTTACGATCGCTAAATCAGTTTCAAATGTTGATTCTTCTTCTTTTGACAGAATTTTTCAAAACACATTTTTGATTTTTAGTTATTTTGGGTTCGCTTTTTACCAGGTAGTAGCTATTGCTGCAACCATAATGCCAGAAAGGCCTTTTGATAAACGTTCTTGCTAAGCGAGAAATCTAGACCTACAAGAGAACACAGTTTCTAAGGAAATACTTATCAATTAAAAACAATTGTTTCTAAAGAAACAATTCTATTAAAACTTGATTGATTCTTTAGTGAGAAATATTAAGCTAGTGAAAAGAACAATTGTAAAGTGATGAGAGCTAGTGAAAAAACAGTAAATATATCTAAATATCTAAAGTGTCTAGTTAAGTGTCATCTTTACTTTTATTGACAGTGGCGTAAAATCTAGATTAAACATTCACCTGTAAGATTGCCCTACTTATTTAGGACTGAGAGTGGTAGCCTATTAAAAAATGAGGCTTTTGGTAAGAATCGGTACTCAAAATTCAGTGACAACTAATATTTATTATTAAATAAAATAAAAGGATAAAATGTTGCAATTCTTATTGCTATAAACCCTTCCAATAGATCTCTTCTGTGTTGGGTAATCATGCATTGTATATGTGTCCGTTGTTCAGCAGATCTCATCTATAGCCCACGTCGTTCACCGAAAGAAAGGGCTTATTTTAGTTTTAAGGCGATCGAATACTTCTAATTGTATGCGTTACACTTGAATAGCTAGGCAAGGCTTGAGTTCTGGGGTCTTAAGATCATTTAGTTCAAATTATTGTTTCTTGGGTGAGCCAAAAACTAGGAATAACTTTAGCCTACTTGATTAGATATCAATCTATTTGCTTAACCTAAACCAAGATATCCTATGTTTATATCTTGTAAAAGAGATAAGTGTTCCTTGGAATTTTGATAAACCTTAACTTCAGCAGGGAAAACTATTAATTGAGTCATTATGGACAGAAAGGACTTGAAATTCTTAGTTTGACAATAAAATTCCCCCTTCTCCCTACTCTCTCTGTATATACATCGAGGTCGCCTTTGTATACACAGTCGGCACGGGTTAACGAAATGAAAGAGTAAATAAAAAGAGGAATAAGGTCCCCTTTTGTATACACGTCAGAGAATAAACAAGGAGGAAGTAATGTTAGTGTCCGATATACCCAATTTTCTTATATGTAAGATTTTTATAAATGCCAGGTTAAGTTCGAAGGGTCACTAGGCTGGAAAAGGGAAGCACAAAAGCTCTCATAACGTTGACTTCTTCGTTAGGGTGTTTTCCCCCTTTCTAAGCCTTTGGTTCTAAGCCTTTGGTATATTCTGCACCCGTTCTCTATGTAGAAAAATACGACTTATGAAAATTTTAACCTTTTGAACATTCTGAACTCATCTCTTTTGTCGGATAAAGAAAATCACAAATTATTACCAGTTTAAGTTGGTGTTCGGCTATGTTACATAGCCGAACAGAGCTTTATATATATTTGTAACATAGCCGAACACCAACTTAAACTGGTAATAATTTGTGATTTTCTTTATCCGACAAAAGAGATGAGTTCAGAATGTTCAAAAGGTTAAAATTTTCATAAGTCGTATTTTTTTACATAGAGAACGGGTGCAGAATATTTTCCTCGTAGAATATATTTTTTATTTGCCTTTGGTTTTTCAAGTCTTCCATTGTTCCTGGACCTTTTGGCACCTTTAAACACTCTTTAAAGAATTCACTTATAATTTGGAAAAATGTCTCTAATATCCTCACCAAAGTAGTCATGATTGTCAATAAAGGACAAGAGTTATGACTGAGCCGTCATTTTACTTGGTGACACCACGATTGAACTATAAAAGCTAAAGGAAAATCTGAAACATCTGAAGCATGTTTGGAAAGCTTTTATTAAGACCTAGTTGTACCCAAATATTTTTTAATAACTTTTACCAGATTCAGGATAAAAGACTAAACAGTCTATTGAATTTTGGAAGACGAAATTGAATATTTACTTTCTATTTACTTTCAGAATAGGGTTAGTTCAACCATTGGCCTGGATGAAGTTAAGCAAATACGTGTTTCCTTGGAAGAAGGAAAAAGGGAAAGATGTAACAACAAATTGGACATTGACTTTTAATATTTTTACATTCTTTATATCAATAGTAGAAATTCTTTCAATAGGACTGATATTCAAAAAAATTAAGAGAATTATAGACAGACTATCGAGACAAAAAGTTTCGGGGGTTCCATTTAGAAGTAGTATAAGGAGAAACTGAGTTACAATGGATCTTAGTAAAGTTGTGTTTCTTTTTTTTATTCCTTTTAAAACAAAAATTATACTAAGATTTTAGGTGGGGGAGATTTTAAGGAGGCCTTATTTTTGTATAGCTTGGGTAACTCAATTTCAGTAAAAGTTGGAATCTCCTTTGCTCCAACAGATCATAAGTAAACCAACTATTTCAAATTAGCTTAATTGTGGAAATACCTTCTCTTTGTATGCAATCGTAAATCTTGAAAAGACATTTCTTTGTTTAAACGTCGAACGACATTTGAACCCGTAATAAATATTTGAAGACCCAATCTAGACCAGTTTCGTATAAGAGAGAGAGGAACATCCTAACTGTTACGACATTTTAAGTTTTAGAATCAAGGCTTTGAAACACTGGAAAAAAATAACTTTTTAACAAAAAGCTTAGTGATTGGCTAAAAAGACGGGGGAAAGGTCGCTAAGCGAATCAAGTGCTAAATTGAATAAAATGTAAGGATCAAAGATAAATCGGGGTAGTTTTATCTCGGAGCCTAGGAACTGAGTAAGTGAATTTCTTTTTAACTGTGATAAAAAGCTTCCACTAGCCTGGTTAAATTTCCTTTGAGAATAACACTGAATAAAGTAATAAACTTCAGAGTGATTTCTGTCGCTTGGGCTAAATCAAGATCCTACTTTGAATTAATTTAATACTTACGTTTGAGGCATTTAAACTGAAATTTGAGTCGGGGCGTAAAATCCCCTTTGAGGGTAGTTCATATATTTTAAAGGGTTTTGAATCTTACTGCTAGTGAGGTAACCCTGAGGACTTTTGTTATTAATTAAAGGATGCGTAATCTAAAATTGATTAGAAGTGGAAAAATACGCGCGTAAATAGCTTCGTAGGACTCAAGATTTTATTCTATTTGGTGATTAGTTTATAATTCGGTTAGTATATCCTAACTAGCCAAAACTTGGGCCATTTAAACAAAAGGCAGCATTTTAAAGATTAAAATAAGATAAAATTAGTTTCTTCCCAGAACTTAAAACTTGTAGAGGAAGCTTCGAATAACCAAAGGCTTAGAAAGGGGGAAAACATCCTAACGAAGAAGTCAACGTTATGAGAGCTTTTGTGCTTCCCTTTTCCAGCCTAGTGACCCTTCGAACTTAACCTGGCATTTATAAAAATCTTACATATAAGAAAATTGGGTATATCGGACACTAACATTACTTCCTCCTTGTTTATTCTCTGACGTGTATACAAAAGGGGACCTTATTCCTCTTTTTATTTACTCTTTCATTTCGTTAACCCGTGCCGACTGTGTATACAAAGGCGACCTCGATGTATATACAGATAGAGTAGGGAGAAAGGGGAATTTTATTGTCAAACTAAGAATTTCAAGTCCTTTCTGTCCATAATGACTCAATTAATAGTTTTCCCTGCTGAAGTTAAGGTTTATCAAAATTCCAAGGAACACTTATCTCTTTTACAAGATATAAACATAGGATATCTTGGTTTAGGTTAAGCAAATAGATTGATATCTAATCAAGTAGGCTAAAGTTATTCCTAGTTTTTTGGCTCACCCAAGAAACAATAATTTGAACTAAATGATCTTAAGACCCCAGAACTCACGCCTTGCCTAGCTATTCAAGTGTAACGCATACAATTAGAAGTATTCGATCGCCTTAAAACTAAAATAAGCCCTTTCTTTCGGTGAACGACGTGGGCTATAGATGAGATCTCCTGAACAACGGACACATATACAATGCATGATTACCCAACACAGAAGAGATCTATTGGAAGGGTTTATAGCAATAAAATTGCAACATTTTATCCTTTTATTTTATTTAATAATAAATATTAGTTGTCACTGAATTTTGAGTACCGATTCTTACCAAAAACCTCATTTTTTAATAGGCTACCACTCTCAGTCCTAAATAAGTAGGGCAATCTTACAGGTGAATGTTTAATCTAGATTTTACGCCACTGTCAATAAAAGTAAAGATGACACTTAACTAGACACTTTAGATATTTAGATATATTTACTGTTTTCACTAGCTCTCATCACTTTACAATTGTTCTTTTCACTAGCTTAATATTTCTCACTAAAGAATCAATCAAGTTTTAATAGAATTGTTTCTTTAGAAACAATTGTTTTTAATTGATAAGTATTTCCTTAGAAACTGTGTTCTCTTGTAGGTCTAGATTTCTCGCTTAGCAAGAACGTTTATCAAAGGCCTTTCTGGCATTATGGTTGCAGCAATAGCTACTACCTGGTAAAAAGCGAACCCAAAATAACTAAAAATTAAAATGTGTTTTGAAAAATTCTGTCAAAAGAAGAAGAATCAACATTTGAAACTGATTTAGCGATCGTAACTGTTATTTTGGCGAATTGGGACCATATCTACCTTACTTAAACAATATGGCTACCTTACTTAAACAATTACCAAACTGGCGTTATTAACTTACCAAACATTAACCATTTGAAACTGATTTAGCGATCTTGACTGTTATTTTGGGACCAATATCTAACAGTAAAAATTAACTCGAAAAACCAAATTAATGAGAATTTTGTAAGAGCCTGTAACCCATTTCATGAAAAAGGTGTGTCGGATAAAGATGAAATATGTAAGAGCCTGTAACCCATCAAAAGGTGTGTCGATAACCATTGAGGATCTTCATTGTAGAAAACCGCACATAGGAGAATTACAGCCCCCCGTACTGAACAGAAATTTCCGTATCTTGCATCTTTTTTAAGTTGCAAAAGAGAGTTGTAGAACAATTTTTGACAAAACTATACCTTCACATACAAGATTAAATTAACATGGGTATCTATTGAACAGTCGCTGCTCTGGGGTGTTATGTCATATTTGAGTGATTTTGTTGCCTTATTCGCTGAAATACCATCTTTTTCCTTGAAATGTCGTCATAAACTTGTTTTCATAGTATCTCTTACATTGTATCATGGTTAAAACGGTAGCTGCAACCTAGTAAAGAATGAACTCTGGTCCATAGTAACCAAAAAAAAAAACTGGCTAGTGAGAAAAAAATAGCTATTTATAGCTAATTCAGAAATGGTGGGCCTAACTATTATCTCGATTAGTCTTGTTTGTGCCTTTACATTATTTCTAAAACAAACCTATGGGAATTTTATAAACAGCCTAAAACCCCTAGAAAAATAAAAAATACACTGCTGGAACTGCCACGACCAAAAACATAATACAGGAGACTTGCAGTCTCCTGGCCTGAAAAAAAAAGGAACATTACTTTTTTGCATGAATAGCACTGATGCTTCACTCCACTGCTAGCTCCACTCCACTCTCTTTTGTCTCCACTGCTAGCAGGGAACAGGAACATCAAAGAGAGCTGTTGGGTAACGAACACAAGAAAGAACTCGGGAATGATCCCATGAAATCCTTACTTCTTAATTGTTTTGGGTTACTATGTGCCATGATTCGTCCTTTATTAGATTGCAGCTGCCGCTACAACCATGCGGAGCGATAGCCTTCAGAACATGGTTCGCTCTTTACTAGGTTCCAGCTAATAAAATAAAAACAAAACTGAAGGCTATTTTCTGTGTCTTAATAAGTGTTTATTCATAGGCAACACAAGTACACTGCCTAAACAGAGACAGAAGTGGGCAAAATGAATTTTTTCACCAAGGCATTTCGTATAGAAGGAGTCGTAGCAGAAACTTCGGTGGAGCTTATTTGATTGGAGATTGAAGTTCTAGTGCCCTTTTTAAGAGTCAAAGGTGATGGGAGGGCAACCAGCCCCCCTTTAGTGACTTTATTCCTCAAACAAATCTAATTGAAATTGAGAGACAGCTATTATGTTCAGCATAATTGAAGGGGCCAATAACTGTGTCTCTGAGGATGTCGCCACCACACCCCTCAGGGCAGGGCTCTATGCTATGCAATTCATCCATTGCTTGCATATAGCATTTGTCAAGGGAAAGGTGCTGAGGGAAGGGGTCATGAGCCCTCTCCCCCCCCCCCTCTTTCTACAGTCTTGCTAACGTCAATCCAACCCAACAGGGCCGAAATACTGGTAAAGATTACTTATTGCTATTTTGGACACTAGTAGAAGAGAGAGTGTGGGTCAGGTGCCGTAAATAAAAAAAGTGCATGAGTTACAGTATAGTCTTGACCCCGGAGGAAATTCCTGCCTCTTTTCCCTTTTCCATGAGATGAGTTTTTATGAATCGCAGAAGCTGCTCGAGATGATCACAATTTGAGCAAAGTTTTGGTTTGTTCGAGAAGTTCTTGAGCTCAAGAACTGTTCCATAGAGGATCCTGAGACATGCTACACCGGCATATCTTCCGACGAGTACCAATCAAAAGTCTAGGTACACAGAAAAACGAAAGGTTTACTTATGAAAAAATAGTCTGATCAAAAATATTTTTGTTCTTTTTACTAGCTTAATATTTACCACTAAAGAACAAATAAAGTTTTAATAGAATGGAGTTAATCGTTTCTTTAGAAAATTTGCTCCCTTGTCGGTCTAGATTTCTCGCTTAGCAAGAACGTATATCGAAAGTCCTTTCTGGCATCATTGTTGCACCAACAGCTAAAAGTTAGTAAAAAGCAAACCCTAGCCTAAAACCACTGAAAATGAAAGCCTGTTTTGAAAAATTCTGTAAAAAAAAGAAGAATCGCCATTTGAAACTGATTTAAGGATCGCAACTGTTATTATGGCTAAAGTTAACAGTAAAAACTAACTACAAAAAAAAATAAATGGGCATGATGAATAAGATCTTAATCCCATCGTCATAATAGAAAGTATTAAGCTGGAACTTCCAGGGTTTGATAAAGAGGATGTTCAACTGACCAAAAGGTAATATGTGCAAACTATTACTGCTACTAGTATTAGTGCTACTGCTAACCCTACTACTACTATTGCAACTGGAACTACTACTAAAACTAATGCTAAGGTATGAAGGTTAACATTTAAGGTAAAATTGAGGGGAAGATGGACTGTGTGCATACAGATTATCAAAAGGGCGTAACAGCAATATCTTAGGAACGCTTGAAGTATGAAGTATAAACTTACATGGCTTGTTGTATGGGATATTTGAACTTGCCAAAACGCAATATTTACTTGCTAATGCTACGATTACCTTTCCTGCTACTACTACCGCTACTAAAGCTTAGGGAATTAAAGGGAAAATTTTAAGGACTGTTGAGACAGTGTTGAATAAAATCGAAACACGTTATGTGCATGTAGGTTGTCGAAAGGGCATGTGGGCAATGCCCAAGGAACCGTTTGCGGTGTTAAATTGAAAGTTTCAGCATATGCTGTGGGGGATGTTGCTAAAAAAAGATGATGTGGATAGTGCTACTAATGCTACTACTAATACTAAAAATAATGCTTATGGTGAAGCTAATAGAATCAAGGTGAAAATTTTAGGGACTGTTGAAACAGTGTTGAATTAAAACAAACACGTTATGTGCATGTAGGTTGTCAAAAGGGCATGTGGGCAATGCCCAAGGAACCGTTTACGGTGTTAAATTGAAAGTTTCAGCATATGCTGTGGGGGATGTTGCTAAAAAAAGATGATGTGGATAGTGCTACTAATGCTACTACTAATACTAAAAATAATGCTTATGGTGAAGCTAATAGAATCAAGGTGAAAATTTTAGGGACTGTTGAAACAGTGTTGAATTAAAACAAACACGTTATGTGCATGTAGGTTGTCGAAAGGGCATGTGGGCAATGCCCAAGGAACCGTTTACGGTGTTAAATTGAAAGTTAAAAATAACTTTCTTAAATTACAATTTTTTTATCCACATCAATTTTCTTTAAAATGAGCCATTAAACAACTTTCTATGGTCTTCCAGTGCCAAGCTATCCGAGGAAAAGAAAAAAGGATAGAAAAAAGATACCGTTCATGCAGAATATCGTGGTTTCAGCCGTTCAGCCGCTTTTTCTTGGTTTTCAAGCCAATATATTTCCTTTGTTGGTCGAGACAAGGAACGATAATTTTCCCACATACGGGTTTCGGACAAGGCGGTTCTAATAGTGTACTTTGTTTTTTGATAGGACTCTATTTTTAATAGTTATGGGTTATCGTAATTTTTATTATGGGACGCGATCTTCTCTTGCTAGGTTGCTAGCTACCGGTGCAACCCAGATGAAGCGTTAATAATTGCTAAGAAAAAAAACGTCTATTACATAAAGAATTATAAATTTTCATTTCAAAGATTATAATAGTTCAGAAGAAACTTATTATATTATTCGAATTATTATGCAGTTTTCACAAACTTTTACGCTTATATAAATCCGTATTTGTCGATGTATTCATTTATCTATCTCCGTTGATTCTACTGCAGACACCAAACTTCATAATGGGTTCTTAATTGATACACGTCATTGGTTTTGCTGTATGAAATTATGAGCCAATAAAAAGAACAGAAAGTTTTGAGACATAACTTTTTTCAATAAATAGATTCTGTTTAACCATGGCTTCTGATTCTACTGACAGAAGTCACTCTGTACTTACGGTTCTTTACCATAGATGCTTTCATAAACAAAATTAAAATCCGCATAAACATTGAACTATGGCATACAAATCCGTAGAAACATTGGTTAGTTTTATGGCATATTCTTTTACGAGTAAATTTGGAATTAACTTGTCAAACGATCATACCACAATCGAAGAGAAAAACTATTTTTTAACTACCTAGACTCTGGTGCGTAAGGCCTTATTTTTTCTTTTATTCTTTTCTTTTATTCTTTTATTCTTATTTTATCTTTTCTTTTATTCCTTTTAAAACAAAAATTTTACTAAGATTTTAGGTGGGGGAGATTGTAAGGAGGCCTTATTTTTGTGTAGCTTGGGTAACTCAATTTGAGTAAAAGTTGGAATCTTCTTTGCTCCAACAGATCATAAGTAAACCGACTATTTCAAATTAGCTTAATTGTAAAAATACCTTCTATTTGTATGCAATCGTAAATCTTGAAAATTGTAAGGAGGCCTTATTTTTGTGTAGCTTGGGTAACTCAATTTCAGTAAAAGTTGGAATCTCCTTTGCTCCAACAGATCATAAGTAAACCGACTATTTCAAATTAGCTTAATTGTGAAAATACCTTCTCTTTGTATGCAATCGCAGATCTTGAAAAGACATTTCATTGTTTAAACATCGAACGACATTTGAACCCGTAATAAATATTTGAAGACCCAATCTAGACCAGTGTTGTATAAGACAGAAAAGAATGTCCTAAGTGTTACGACATTTTAAGTTTTAGAATCAAGAAATACAAATTGGACATTGACTTTTAATATTTTTACACTCTTTATATCTATAGTAGAAATTCTTTCAATAGGACTGATATTCAAAAAATTAAGAGAATTATAGACAGACTATCGAGACAAAACTTTTGGGGGTTCCATTTAGAAGTAGTATAAGGAGAAACTGAGTTAAATTGGATCTTAGTAAAGTTGTGTTTCTTTTCTTTTATTCCTTTTAAAACAAAAATTATACTAAGATATTAGGTGGGGGAGATTGTAAGGAGGCCTTATTTTTGTGTAAATTGGGTAACTCAATTTCGGTAAAAGTTGGAATCTCTTTTGCTCCAACAGATCATAAGTAAACCGACTATTTCAAATTAGCTTAATTGTGAAAATACCTTCTCTTTGTATGCAATCGTAAATCTTGAAAAGACATTTCTTTGTTTAAACGTCGAACGACATTTGAACCCGTAATAAATAATTGAAGACCCAATCTAGAACAGTGTTGTATAAGACAGAAAAGAATGTCCTAAGTGTTACGACATTTTAAGTTTTAGAATCAAGAAATACTGAAAAAAACTATTTTTAACAAAAAGGTTGGTGATTGGCTAAAAATACGGGGGAAAGGTCGCTAAGCAAATCAAGTACTAAATTGAATAAAATGTACGGATCAGAGACATATCGGGATAGTTTTGCCTGGGAACCTAGGAACTAAGTAAGTGAAGTTCTTTTTAACTAGGATAAAAAGCTTCAACCAGCCTGTGTAAATTTCCTTTGAGAATAACTCTGAAATAAAGTAATAACCATCAGAGAGGTTTCTGTCGCTTGGGCTAAATCAAGATCCTACTTTAAATTAATTTAATACTTAAATTTGAGCCATTTAAACTGAAATTGGAGTCAGGGCGAAAAATCTCCTTTGAGGGTTGTCCATGGGTTTATAAAGGGTTTTGAATCTTACTGATAGTGAGGTAACCCTGAGGGCTTTGGTTATTAATTAAAGGATGCGTAATCTAATTAAAATAAATTAGAAGCGGAAAAATACACGCGTAAATAGCTTAGGACTCTAGATTTTATTCTATTTGGTGATTGGTTTTATAATTCGGTTAGTGTATGTTAATCAGCAAAGACTTGGGCCATTTAAACAAAAGACAGCATTTTAAAGATTAAAATAAGATAACATTAATTTCTTCCTAGAACTCAAACTTGTAGAGGAAGCTTCGAATAACCAAAGATTTAGAGCTTCCCTTTTCCACCTAGTGACCCTTGGAACTTAACCTAGCATTTATAAAAATCTTACATATAAGAAAATTGGGACTATTGGACACTAATATTACTCCACCCTTGTGCATTCTCTGACATGCATAAGAATGGGAACCTTATTCCGGTTTTTAGTCACTCTTTCATTTCGTTAACCCCTGCCGACTGTGTGTACAAAGGCGACCTCGATGCGTATACAGATAGGTTAGGGAGAAAGGGAAGTTATATTTTCAAACTAAGAATTTCCAGTCCTTTCTGTCAAGACATATTCAATTAATAGTTTTGCTTGCTGAAGTTAAATTTTATCAAAAGTCCAAGCAACATCTTGGTTTAGGTTAAAAAAATAAATTGCTATCTAATCAAGTACGGTTATTCTTAGTTTTTGGCTCACCCGAGAAACAATAATTTGACCTAAACGATCTTAAGACCCCCAAAACTCAAGCTTTGCCTAGCTATGCAAGTGTAACGCTTTTAATTAGAAGTATTCGATAGCCTTAAAACTAAAATAATCCCTTTTTTAGTGAACGACGTGGGCTATCGAGGAAATTTTCTGAACAACGGACACGCTCGCAATATATGATTAGCTAACCCTGAAGAGATCTGTTGGAAGAGTCTATAATAATAAGAATTGCAAATTTTTCTCTTTTCATTTTATTTACTAATAAATATTAGTTGTCACTGGATTTTGAGTACCGATTCTTACAAACGCCTCAGTTTTCAACACGCTACCACTTTTAGTCCTAAATAAGTAGGGCAATTTTACAACTGGTGACAGCGGTACTCAAGTTCAGTACAGTTTTCGTTTCAGGGGGTGGATTAATAAAAATTATAAATTTTGGTAAAATTTATTCCTCTGTTCCTCCCAAGAAGGTGTGTGTGTTCAGTTTGTCCGACGATTATCTTCAAGCTTAGCAGCGACAGAAAAGTTTGAAAAAGGGTTCATTTAAGCAATACATTTATATAACTTGACTTGAAAGGAAGTTTAGACAGCTTTTACCTTCCTAGAACTTTTTTCTTTCTTCTCTTTTTCTTTCTCTTTGTTACAAGTTCCAATAACCGTCTCGTCTGTAACTTACTTAAATCCTTTTAAAAGAGATAGGGCCACAGGTTAATCATCCTTAAGAGTGTGTAATCATAATATCTGTCTTGAGGGTTAATTTAAATCGAGATATTGAGCTAATTCTCACACAATTTATAAACGAATTCATTTTAGTGTTTGAAAAAAAATTAAGGGTTCTAAACGTTTCCCACACTAAGAGTTGAAAAAGATAGAGCCATCATGAGTTAAAATGAAAACAAAATCAAAGAATTCGAAATTCCACTACGACAAGCGGAAAAAGAATAAACGCTCTAAAAGAGCAACATAGAGACGCCCCTATCACGTATAGGCTTCAAAATTTATTGTAAACTGACACCTCCCATCTCGTTACTAACATATCCAAATGAGATCCACTCCTGGATTACGACCCTTAAAAACATACAAAGGAGTTTAGGAAAAAAAGATGTTCCTATGATTATCAACCTATTTGCTACACACGGGGAGGAATTCAAATATTTACAACAAATTTAGACATTTCTAAATCAGATATTTAGATCATCTAGAAAGACTTTTAAAAGAAGCTTTTTTACATGAAAAAACTAGCTGCGCAAAAACTACAAGAACTCTTATCCGTGAAACAAAGGCCATCCGAGTTGGTACACCAATTTTACTCCCGAATTAGTAGAAAGGCACTAGAGTATGCAAGAAATTCTCCTGGTATAAGGGCAGATGACATAACTATAAGTATTTTTAAAAGTGGTATGCTCCCTTCAATTGGAAGGAAAGTTTTTGAACAAACTAAAGCAACAGACGACAAAGATGAATTATTAGCGCTGGTAAAGAGATTTGAATCGATTGATTTAATGCATAGGGACTTCTCAGACATGTCTAGGGAGCAGCGGTGGTTGACTCAAGAGACAAGACTTCCCCTGAAGATCAAAGAGACGACTCTAGAGTAGAATTCTAAAACATAGGAAATTATAATCACAACCCAAAGAAATGTTTGAACTGTGGAGAGTCCTGCTATTTTAGGATAGATATTTCAGACTAACTAGGGGTAATTATTCCAGGAATAAATTTATTAAAAGAAAAAACTCTCACTAAGAATATTGAACTTGCGGGGGTCCACATAGACAATCAAAATGTCAAAAACCTCCAACGTGTGTCCGCTGTGGTGAAACAGGACACAAAGCAAAATGTTGTTTAGCTCCAGCACCTATAAACCAACTCCAAAAAAATGTTTAGGACAATTTTTGCCGAAAGTACTGTGGCCTCCGGGCAATGGTTAGGGAACCACCAGAAGGCACAGGCCCAGATTCCACAGTTTGTAGAGATAGTTTAATCATTAGGAGTAGACCTAGTGTGACTAGGAGTCACGAACAAGTCATGACAAGGAGTCATGTAATTCAGAGGGGAGTTGATGAGGCCCCTCTTAAAAATTCAAAAAGGGTTGCGTCTACCCCTATTGACGCAAAATGGGTTACGTCTAGCTCTTAAGGATGCAAAATGGGTTGTGTCCACTTCCCTAAGGAAGCAAAAAAGGTTACATCCATAGGGATGCACAAAAGGGTTGCATCCCAGCACGCAAAGGTTACATATGTATATGATCACAGAGTGTTCATGATAATGAACCTGGATTGAAGTCTCCCAGGCTAAAAAATTGAGACAAAGAAAGCAAGCACATTACTAAAATGGTTTGTAAAATAATCAGGATACCGAAAAATTTCCAAGATTTGACATTTTGGGTGGAGATCAGAACCAGAAATCTTGAATTTGGGAAAGAAAGGAAATCCCAGTTTTGTAGGAAAAGGTTAGGAGATCTCCATATGGTTCCCATGAATGGCTTATTGTATACACTGGATGATTCTTTCAAGAAAAAAAGACGTCAATTTAAGGTCATTTTATAAAAAAAAACTAGTTAATGGAGTCATCCTTTTCCTGCATTCAAGTCCTTTTTTGAGGGGGGTGGAGAGATGGGAGCTGTCAAAACCTTAAATAATTTAAGACAATATGGCGTCTTTGGAAATAAATACTAACAGGTTGAAGAGGCACTAAAGAAGTATGACCTCTGTTAGAGAGGAGATAATGTTAGTGGTAGTTACCCTACAGAAAAAATATTTCAGTCGTGACCTTTTTGATATTCGATTAATTGGTACCAGAGGAAAATCGCAACTTAGGGCGAATGTTGACCAATGCACATTGGTAAAAATATAGTAATAGCACCATCTAAGGAACATTGATAAGACTAAATCACATTGCCCATAGGATTTAGAATATTGTTAAAAATAAAAGGCACTGCCGAAAGGATTTAAATTATCTGTCAAAAATAGGATATGGATTATGAAAATTATATAAAGCTACTATAATTATATAAAGCTCTTGCATACTCTAGTGCCTTTCTACTAATTCGGGAGTAAAATTGGTGTACCAACTCGGATGGCCTTTGTTTCACGGATAAGAGTTCTTGTAGTTTTTGCGCAGCTAGTTTTTCATGTAAAAAAGCTTCTTTTAAAAGTCTTTCTAGATGATCTAAATATCTGATTTTAGAAATGTCTAAATTTGTTGTAAATCTTTGAATTCCTCCCCGTGTGTAGCAAATAGGTTGATAATCATAGGAACATCTTTTTTTCCTAAACTCCTTTGTATGTGTTTAAGGGTCGTAATCCAGGAGTGGATCTCATTTGGATATGTTAGTAACGAGATGGGAGGTGTCAGTTCTACAAATAGATTTGAAGCCTATACGTGATAGGGGCGTCTCTATGTTGCTCTTTTAGAGCGTTTATTCTTTTTCCGCTTGTCGTAGTGGAATTTCGAATTCTTTGATTTTGTTTTCATTTTAACTCATGATGGCTCTATCTTTTTCAACTCTTAGTGTGGGAAACGTTTAGAACCCTTAATTTTTTTTTCAAACACTAAAATGAATTCGTTTATAAATTGTGTGAGAATTAGCTCAATATCTCGATTTAAATTAACCCTCAATACAGATATTATGATTACACACTCTTAAAGATGATTAACCTGTGGCCCTATCTCTTTTAAAAGGATTTAAGTAAGTTACAGACGAGACGGTTATTGGAACTTGTAACAAAGAGAAAGAAAAAGAGAAGAAAGAAAAAAGTTCTAGGAAGGTAAAAGCTGTCTAAACTTCCTTTCAAGTCAAGTTATATAAATGTATTGCTTAAATGAACCCTTTTTCAAACTTTTCTGTCGCTGCTAAGCTTGAAGATAATCGTCGGACAAACTGAACACACACCTTCTTGGGAGGAACAGAGGAATAAATTTTACCAAAATTTATAATTTTTATTAATCCACCCCCTGAAACGAAAACTGTACTGAACTTGAGTACCGCTGTCACCAGTTGTAAAATTGCCCTACTTATTTAGGACTAAAAGTGGTAGCGTGTTGAAAACTGAGGCGTTTGGTAAGAATCGGTACTCAAAATCCAGTGACAACTAATATTTATTAGTAAATAAAATGAAAGAGAAAAATTTGCAATTCTTATTATTATAGACTCTTCCAACAGATCTCTTCAGGGTTAGCTAATCATATATTGCGAGCGTGTCCGTTGTTCAGAAAATTTCCTCGATAGCCCACGTCGTTCACTAAAAAAGGGATTATTTTAGTTTTAAGGCTATCGAATACTTCTAATTAAAAGCGTTACACTTGCATAGCTAGGCAAAGCTTGAGTTTTGGGGTCTTAAGATCGTTTAGGTCAAATTATTGTTTCTCGGGTGAGCCAAAAACTAAGAATAACCGTACTTGATTAGATAGCAATTTATTTTTTTAACCTAAACCAAGATGTTGCTTGGACTTTTGATAAAATTTAACTTCAGCAGGCAAAACTATTAATTGAATATGTCTTGACAGAAAGGACTGGAAATTCTTAGTTTGAAAATATAACTTCCCTTTCTCCCTAACCTATCTGTATGCGCATCGAGGTCGCCTTTGTACACACAGTCGGCAGGGGTTAACGAAATGAAAGAGTGACTAAAAAACGGAATAAGGTTCCCTTTCTTATGTCAGAGAATGCACAAGGGTGGAGTAATATTAGTGTCCAATAGTCCCAATTTTCTTATATGTAAGATTTTTATACATGCTAGGTTAAGTTCCAAGGGTCACTAGGTGGAAAAGGGAAGCTCTAAATCTTTGGTTATTCGAAGCTTCCTCTACAAGTTTGAGTTCTAGGAAGAAATTAATGTTATCTTATTTTAATCTTTAAAATGCTGTCTTTTGTTTAAATGGCCCAAGTCTTTGCTGATTAACATACACTAACCGAATTATAAAACCAATCACCAATAGAATAAAATCTAGAGTCCTAAGCTATTTGCGCGTGTATTTTTCCGCTTCTAATTTATTTTAATTAGATTACGCATCCTTTAATTAATAACCAAAGCCCTCAGGGTTACCTCACTATCAGTAAGATTCAAAACCCTTTATAAACCCATGGACAACCCTCAAAGGAGATTTTTTGCCCTGACTCCAATTTCAGTTTAAATGGTTCAAATTTAAGTATTAAATTAATTTAAAGTAGGATCTTGATTTAGCCCAAGTGACAGAAACCTCTCTGATGGTTATTACTTATTTCAGAGTTATTCTCAAAGGAAATTTACACAGGCTGATTGAAGCTTTTTATCCTAGTTAAAAAGAACTTCACTTACTTAGTTCCTAGGTTCCCAGGCAAAACTATCCCGATATGTCTCTGATCCGTACATTTTATTCAATTTAGTACTTGATTTGCTTAGCGACCTTTCCCCCGTATTTTTAGCCAATCACCAACCTTTTTGTTAAAAATAGTTTTTTTCAGTATTTCTTGATTCTAAAACTTAAAATGTCGTAACACTTAGGACATTCTTTTCTGTCTTATACAACACTGTTCTAGATTGGGTCTTCAATTATTTATTACGGGTTCAAATGTCGTTCGACGTTTAAACAAAGAAATGTCTTTTCAAGATTTACGATTGCATACAAAGAGAAGGTATTTTCACAATTAAGCTAATTTGAAATAGTCGGTTTACTTATGATCTGTTGGAGCAAAAGAGATTCCAACTTTTACCGAAATTGAGTTACCCAATTTACACAAAAATAAGGCCTCCTTACAATCTCCCCCACCTAATATCTTAGTATAATTTTTGTTTTAAAAGGAATAAAAGAAAAGAAACACAACTTTACTAAGATCCAATTTAACTCAGTTTCTCCTTATACTACTTCTAAATGGAACCCCCAAAAGTTTTTGTCTCGATAGTCTGTCTATAATTCTCTTAATTTTTTGAATATCAGTCCTATTGAAAGAATTTCTACTATAGATATAAAGAGTGTAAAAATATTAAAAGTCAATGTCCAATTTGTATTTCTTGATTCTAAAACTTAAAATGTCGTAACACTTAGGACATTCTTTTCTGTCTTATACAACACTGGTCTAGATTGGGTCTTCAAATATTTATTACGGGTTCAAATGTCGTTCGATGTTTAAACAATGAAATGTCTTTTCAAGATCTGCGATTGCATACAAAGAGAAGGTATTTTCACAATTAAGCTAATTTGAAATAGTCGGTTTACTTATGATCTGTTGGAGCAAAGGAGATTCCAACTTTTACTGAAATTGAGTTACCCAAGCTACACAAAAATAAGGCCTCCTTACAATTTTCAAGATTTACGATTGCATACAAATAGAAGGTATTTTTACACAATTAAGCTAATTTGAAATAGTCGGTTTACTTATGATCTGTTGGAGCAAAGAAGATTCCAACTTTTACTCAAATTGAGTTACCCAAGCTACACAAAAATAAGGCCTCCTTACAATCTCCCCCACCTAAAATCTTAGTAAAATTTTTGTTTTAAAAGGAATAAAAGAAAAGATAAAATAAGAATAAAAGAATAAAAGAAAAGAATAAAAGAAAAAATAAGGCCTTACGCACCAGAGTCTAGGTAGTTAAAAAATAGTTTTTCTCTTCGATTGTGGTATGATCGCTTGACAAGTTAATTCCAAATTTACTCGTAAAAGAATATGCCATAAAACTAACCAATGTTTCTACGGATTTGTATGCCATAGTTCAATGTTTATGCGGATTTTAATTTTGTTTATGAAAGCATCTATGGTAAAGAACCGTAAGTACAGAGTGACTTCTGTCAGTAGAATCAGAAGCCATGGTTAAACAGAATCTATTTATTGAAAAAAGTTATGTCTCAAAACTTTCTGTTCTTTTTATTGGCTCATAATTTCATACAGCAAAACCAATGACGTGTATCAATTAAGAACCCATTATGAAGTTTGGTGTCTGCAGTAGAATCAACGGAGATAGATAAATGAATACATCGACAAATACGGATTTATATAAGCGTAAAAGTTTGTGAAAACTGCATAATAATTCGAATAATATAATAAGTTTCTTCTGAACTATTATAATCTTTGAAATGAAAATTTATAATTCTTTATGTAATAGACGTTTTTTTCTTAGCAATTATTAACGCTTCATCTGGGTTGCACCGGTAGCTAGCAACCTAGCAAGAGAAGATCGCGTCCCATAATAAAAATTACGATAACCCATAACTATTAAAAATAGAGTCCGATCAAAAAACAAAGTACACTATTAGAACCGCCTTGTCCGAAACCCGTATGTGGGAAAATTATCGTTCCTTGTCTCGACCAACAAAGGAAATATATTGGCTTGAAAACCAAGAAAAGCGGCTGAACGGCTGAAACCACGATATTCTGCATGAACGGTATCTTTTTTCTATCCTTTTTTTCTTTTCCTCGGATAGCTTGGCACTGGAAGACCATAGAAAGTTGTTTAATGGCTCATTTTAAAGAAAATTGATGTGGATAAAAAAATTGTAATTTAAGAAAGTTATTTTTAAAATAAAATCATTTTTTTACGAAAAACTGCATTTTTCTATAACACTGGAGTAGGTTGTATTATTATAACATCAGGAAATTCATAAAAGATCGATACAGTTCATTATAAATAAGGGCATATGCTAGTTGTCATCGGATATAGCTGAAACCTAGTAAAAAACAAACCAGTACACATAGTAAATAGAATTTATTTTCTACCAAAAACTACATTTTTGTACAACACTGTAGTGGCAAATGTTAACATCATCATATATATGAAGCTCAAAATAGTGTTTTTAAAATAATCAAAAACATGTAGATATAGTTATATAGAATGCAGTAATCCATTTAGAGTCTAACAAAATATCTCATTAGTGAATTAAAACTAGAGTAATTCCTAAAAATTTTAAATTGCTCGCTAAAGTTATAATGTAAACTTCAAAAATATTTATGTTGTCTGAGCAATAATTCTATTTTTTAAATTAAAACTATAAAAATACCTGAAAATTTAAAAATTAGTTTTATTTTTTGCTAAGTCCTAATTACTTAATTCCTTTTTTTCTCCTCAGCTAGCTCGGCACTGGAAAATAATAGAGAGATGTTTAATGGCTCATTTGAAAGGAGATTGATTTATTTAATTTTATAATAAAAAAACAAACTCTTGCCTATCTGTGTTGCAGCGGTAGCTAGCAACCTAGGAAGAGACGATCACGTCCCATAGTAAAAACTACAATAACCCATAACTTGTAAAAATAGAGTCAGATAAAAAAAAAGTACACTATTATAACTGCCTTGTCCGAAACCCCTATATAGGAAAATTACTGTACCTTGGCTTGAATAACAAGGGAAACATATTGGCTTTGAAAATCAAGAAAAGTGGCTGAAACCACGATATTCGGCGTAAACGGCATCACTTTTGTTTTCTTTTTTTCTTCAGATAGCTTGGCGCTCGTACATCGTATAGAGCTGTTTAATGGATCATTTGAAAGGAAATTGATGTGGATTTTAAAGGAAATTTTTTTTAAATTTTTTTAAATATAATCAATTGTTACGAAAAATTACATTTTCCTACATCACTGTAGTAGATTGAGTTATTATAACTTCGGGAAATGCATAAAAGATCGATACAGTTTATTATAAATAGGATATATGCTAGTGTCATCGAATATAGCTGAAACCTAGTAAAATACAAACCACTGCACATTGTAAATCGAATCGATTTTTTACTAAAAGCTACATTTTTGTACAACACTGTAATAGCAAATGTTATTAACATCATCTTGCATATGAAGATCAAAATAGTATTTTTAACATAATCAAAAACATATAGATATAATTATATAAAATGTAGTAATTCTTTAGTTTTATCAAAATATCTGATTGATGAATTAAAACCAGAGTAGTCCCTAAAAACTTTAAATGGATCGCTAGAGTTATTATGTAAATTGCACAAAAATATCTATGGTGTCTGAGTAATAATTTTGATTTTTTAACTAAAAAAAGAAAATATCTGAAAATTTTAAAATCAATTTGATTTTTGATAGGTTTGATAGGTTTTTAAGATTTAACATAATCCACAGCATGTAGATATAGTTATATAAAATGTAGTTGTTCCTTTAGAGTCTTAACAAAATATCTGATTGGTGAACTGAAACTAGAATAATACCTGAAAATTGTAAATAAAATAATTTTATTTCATGGATAGCTGGAGCTATTATGTAAACTGCAAAAATGTTTATGGGGTCTGAGCAATAATTGTAAATTTTTAATTAAAACTAGAAAAATATCTGAAAAATTTAAAACTAGTTTTGATTTTTGATAGGCTCTTGCTACTCGACGCGAGATTTAGGACCACATACTTAATGCAACAGTAGGTGGCTTCTCAAAAGTTTAAAATGTTTGGTATGTGGATGCAACAAAATGAACAAAAACTGGCTTCTCAAAATGTTTCTCAGAACTCTCAATCAAACCATTTTATTCCTAAACATTGTCAATTCACGTACGAAGGAGACAAAAATGATGAAGATGTATCCTTGCATCCGTGCCAAAATAAATATGAATTTCCTGATGAAATAATATTGTGTCCTTTCAATCTTTTGGGGTCTTGTCGTTATGGTGAAGAAAATTGTTTTTATATTCACGGTGAAATATGCAAGTACTGTGACATACCCTGCATACTCCCTGGGAATGAGCAACATAAGGCGAAACATATCCATGAATGTCTAGGGCTGTATGAAAACCATATGAGATTTTCATTCGATGTGGCCGAGTCTGAAGACAAAGTCTGTGGCGTATGTTTGGAAAAAGTTTGGGAAAAACCTTTATCGAGTAGACAGCGCTTTGGACTTTTGCCTAATTGTAGTCACACATTCTGCCTTGACTGCATCAGATCTTGGCGACAAACGCAGACTCTTGATAAAAAAGTGGTAAGATCTTGTCCAGAGTGTCGTGTTCATTCTGACTTTGTTTTTCCAAGCTGTTTTTGGATCGAGTCGAAGGAAGAAAAGAAGAGGCTAATTAGGAAATACAAACAAACTTTAAGAACTAAAACTTGTCGATACTACAAAGAAGGAAGGCGCAAATGTCCGTTTGGTAAAAAATGTTTTTACCTTCATGCCCTTCCTGGTGATAAAACAAATTGATGAGAAAATAAATCTTAATGAGAAACTGAACATTAATGCTTCTGTTCCACTTGATAGTGCCATTAGGGTTTAAGATAAGTTTCATTAAAGTATCATCAGGTATATAAAAAGGAAAACGTAAATGTCAAAATAAAAACAAAAAGATAAATAATATTCGGGTTTAAAATATGTCATTAAGGTTTCATCAGGTATATAAAACGGAAAAGGTAAAAAGGTAATTAGGGTTTAAGATAAATCTTATTAAGGTTTCATCAGGCATATAAAAAAGGAACGTGTCAAAATAAGAAGGAAATGGTGAATGTCATTATGGTTTACGACTTCGAGTATACAATAGGATAAGGGGTATTTGTGCTCGGATGTGGTTAACAGCAGAAACCACACCGGGGAAATATGTACCCAACCGGGGAAGCATGAAAGAGGAAGATAAAAAACTAGAAAATACTGTTTCAAAGATGACGTCATATCATTTATCATTCATGGCTCTATCATTCATGGCCTTATTATAATTCATGTGACCTTTTGTAAAGTATACACAACTTCTGAAACTAAGAACTTCATATCCAAATTATTGACCAGAATTTTTTAAGAAAAAAGATTAGTTTTATATTATTTTTATTTACTATTTAATTTTTTATTTATTTGCAAACCTACTATAAAAACACAAAGAAACAAGTGGAGTATATAAGAAATAAGAAAACAATTGGACATCATAAATTACTTAAAGAACTATTCACACAAAAAAGAGGCACGATGCGTGACATCGCTGATGCTGATTTATGCTTAGGATGGAGCTCAATACTATCTAAATGATACAAAGGATCCTGGAAATGGAAATTCTGAATTCTTTGGAATTACTGTGCGTAGTAGGAGGATATAGGAAATATTTACAAAGCCTAAATTCATTTTTTCTAAGGCGTGACATATCTCTTCCTGTCAGGTCACCGCAACACAGGGCGAGAAAATCTTTCCAAGATCTATCCAGCGAAATCTACCCCAATTCGGTACAATCGAATCATAACTATATTGGAGACTTTTCACTATTTGACAACATATTGCCTCTCTTGTAAAAAAAAAAAATAGAAACGAAGACCACACTGTTTTGAGTCTTTTTTCCTTTATTTATTTTTGTCTTGCTGAGGACGGCCCTGGGACATATTCATATTCATACAAATTATCTACACTGTCTTACAAAAAGATTTCCCTATAGCTCTTCGCGCTTATGTTGTTTGCCTCTTGTCTGACGTAACTTACAAGCGAACCATGCTCCCAGATTCGGGTTGCAGTAATAGCTAGCAACCTAGTAATACATAAATAAATCAATGAAAGAAATAGCAGAAGTACCGATATAAACAGAAACTGAGTAATCAGAGCTAAACGCTAAAATTCACAACTATTAATTCGCAGACCAACACTAGAAAAACCCTACAAGAGCCTATCAAGAATTGATTTTGTTAATTCCCGCTTTAATAAAAGAATTAATTGCTTAATGATGATTCATAATTGAAGTATTCTTGTATTATGCACCAACAAGGATATTGGACAGAAGTTGATAGGCATGTTGACAACCAGGACACTTCAAGAAACCGATTTGATTTGCACCGCAGTCTTCAAAAGTGGTAATGGGCATTATTACATACTCGAACGCTGTTCACATTAAAAGCAACTGTGATTTGGCTATATTATTCACAATAATCTGGAGATTTACCTCTCTTTAGCACAGACAATATATGGCCAATTAGAAAACCATTTGGCACGATTCGATTGCATAAAACATTTGAAAAATCAACTGGAGATGAGAATGAAGTTCATTCTGTGCTCTAACAAGGTGTTAGAGCACTGAATGAAAACGAGGGTTTCAACTTCAGTAAACCATTTTGGATGCTAGTGATTGTAACAGCAGGAATATGTGATTGCGTGAATCGAGCAGGCAGTAGTGAATGAACACAAGCAGAAAATTTTGCACTGCTTGAAGGATTCTTATCAAAAAAAGGTTCCTTATAACATTCTTCCCATGCTCTAAGTGAGAGATTGAAGGTGGTTGGCCGTACAAACCCTCTTTAGCTTATGAACTTAGCGCCGTGATTTCTGTGAACCAGAGAACTAAAAATTCTTTCAGGCAAAACTTACGGAGTTGTTTTTGTAGTTACACTTTGTCCTGCACCTCAGGTCAAAAGTATCTCCACGATGTGGTCTTCTGTAGGTAATACACATGCGCAAACAAGACTTGGCGTGCGTTCTGTAATCTCAAAGAATTAGGCAGCTATGTAAGTCAAATATGGCACCGTATTCTAGAAAAATAACTGCTGAAAAGATGAATGTTTCATCTTAGCTTTTAGATACGATATGCCGAGTTTTGTTCTTTACTCAGATTCAGCATAACCATGATACAGCTTAAACTTACATAAGGCACATTTAAAATGAACTATACAGATCCTTCTTGTACTTTGGTTACTATTGGCTGTGTTCGTCTTTTACTAGGTTTCAACTTCTACTGTAACCATGATGTACCAGCATTTAGTTTTATTTGTAAACAATATATAACATGAACGTACTGTCAGAAATTTTCAGTCATTTACCACTGTTAAAAAATAATCTTGATGACCACGCTATTTGCCATAGTTTGTTTTTTTAATATAATATTTGGCTATGTTTTGTTACTATGGGTAATTAACGTCTCTTACTAGGTTGTACAACCGTGAAAAAATAGTTACAAGTAGGAAATAGCCTATGGCTTTTCCTTAGTTTGAATATTAAGAGAGGAACCACAAAGAACTGGGCAGCTAAGTAAGGCAATTATGGCACTATACCCTAGAAAAGCAACTTTCTACTGGTGAAATCTTCCAATGCCTACGGCTTTTTCTCAGTTGGAATCGTAAAAGACATTTTGGTACCCCGTGAGACCCACCACTTGAGAATTAGCAGTAAAATGCAGTTTTTGTAAAATTTTGATTTTTTTTTTTGTTAATTGCAAAGGAACTAGATGTAGCAATTCCCTTTAAAATAAGCAATTAAACCACTCTCTATGATGTTCTGCTGACCCGCTTGCCCTGGTAGAAAAAAAAAAAACAAAGATGCTTTTGATGCAGAATATCGTGTTTGAGGCAACTTTCTTTGTTTTTCAAGCCAATGGATTTTCCTTGTTGTTAAAGCCAAGGGACTGTAAGTTTCCTTTATAGGATTTTCGGACAAGGAGTTTGTAATGGTGTGCTTTGTGTTTTATCCTGACACTATTTTTAGGAATCTCGAGCTATTTTTTTTGTTATTACGAGACGAATTCGTCTCTTACTACTGCTAAAATCACAAATTCAAATGGTGAACAAACGCAGGTTTTCGTAGAAAATTGATTCTATTTTGAAATTTATTATTGATAATTACGAAAGATTTTTAAATACATCAATGTCCTTTAAAATTAACCATTAAACAACTCTATATGATTTTCAAGTGCCCTTCTAGCTGAGGAGAAAGAACGGAAAAAAATGCCTCTGACCCTGAATACCGTAGTTCAAGCCACTTATCTTGTTTTCAAAGCCAACATATTTTCTTTGTTGTTCAGGCCAAGGGAGAGTTAGTTTCCCTTATAAGAGTTTCGGACAAGGTGGTTCTAATAGTTTACTTTGTGTTTTGATCTGATACTACTTTTAGGAGTTGTGGGTTATTGTATTTCTTAGTATGTTCAGTGTTCGTCTTTACTAGGTTGCTCCCGCTGCAACCATCGTCGATTGTAATTTTTCTATTGTGCATAACATTCGGTTTATTCATCAAGGTTAAGGTCAACAATTATTATTATTATTATTATTTATTGAAAAACCCGTCATACAAAAAAGAAAAAGACGGGGAGCAATAAACGAAAAAAAAGAAGAAGAAATACACATAAACTTAGCAGTTATACATGATCTAGTGACGAACGCTGGAGCGATGATCTAAATCAGATCTTATAACAAATTACAAAATCACAAAAATTACAAATTACAAAAAATACTTTCACAAGCCTTGAAGAACACATCCTTCAGCTAGTGCATCTTTAAATATATTACCTCGACACGGTTTTTCAAAGATAAACACAAAAAAATACAGTTGAGTAAGTCAACTATGTTGTAATTCCCCAGGAAAGCAACTATTCAAAAAATTACTTTTATTATATTAACCTTTAGTAACTATATGCCTTGGTTTGTTCTTTACTATGTTTCATGTATCTCTAAAAACATAATACCGATGAAACTTACATAATCTGCATTTATAATAAGCTGCACCGGTCCTTCATGTAACATTTTCTTAAATTCTGGATCACGTCCTTATGCGTGCTTGAGCCCTCTTCCATTCAGCAGCCTTTCTATCTAATTTAAATATGTTTTTTTTATGTTTTAGAATGCTACCTCAATTTCTTCTGTGGTGATGTTTTCTTGAAATAGACATTTTGGTTGCTTGGCTGGGATACATTTTTCAGTTTTTCTTCCGTTTTTCTCAGTTGTCACTATAATGATGTACTTACTTATACTGGTTAGGCACTGTAATCTAGCACCGATTTGGCTGTATCTAGAATCTAGCACCAGAAATGGCTGTATCTAGAAACATTTTGTTATTAATAAATAAATCATAAAATCAATTTTTAGTTGCATTAAAAAAAATATATATTTTTGTAAAACACCAGAGTAGCGAATGTTATTAGCATCATCTTGCGGTCGAAAATCAAAATAGGATTTCATTTTTTAATATCATAGGCAGCGCAATAGCGCTGCCTAAGGAAAGAAGGATGTTCGCACAATGTATTATTTTGTTTTTGTTTTTTATTTGTTTTTTTCCTAGGTCTTAGACCAGGACACTTCGTATCGAAGGAGTTGTCTTAGAAACTTCGAAAAGAGCTCATTCAATTGGAAATTGGAGTGGCTTGTCCTTTTTAATAGCCGAAAGTGATTGGAAGGCAAATAACACCCCTTTCACCCCCACCATTTCCCCAAACACATCCAATCAAAATTTTGAGATAGCCATTTTTGTTCAGCATAATTAATTTCAAAATAGAAATTAGACTTTTGAGGAGGACACTCCCCCACAGCCCTCAGGGCAAGGGTTGTAAGTTATGCCCTGGGGGCATACAAGGTTTCTATAGAAAGCGTAGAAAAGATTGTCGTAGAAACTTCAAAAAGTGCTCAGTCGATTGGAAATTAAAAGGGATAGTGCCCTGTTTAATAGTCGAAAGTGATTGAAGGGCAACTAACCCCCCTCTCACGCCCAAATCTCCCCCAAACAGATCCAATCAACTTTTTAAGATAGCTATTTTGTTCAGCGTAGTTGAAAGGTCCGGAAATTATATCTTTGAGCAGGACGCTCCCCGAAAGCCCTCAGGGCGAGGGTTATAAATTTTGCCCTGGGGACATATAAGGTTTTTATTGAAAGCTTTGTCATAAAAACTTGAAAAAGGCTCATTCGATTGGAAATTCAAAGGGCTAGTGCCATTTTTAACAGTCGAAAGTGAATTGAGGGCAATTAGCCCCACCTCTCACGCCCGCTTTTTCCCCAAACACATCCAATCAAAATTTTAAATAGCCATTTTGTTCAACGTAGTTGAAAGTTTTGAAAATTAGGTCTTTAAGGATGACAACCCCCCCCCCCCCCCTCCCCATAGCCCTCAGGTCAAGGGTTGTAAGTTAAGCCCTGGGGGCATATAAGATTTTTTATAGAAAGCGGTGTTGTAGAAACTTCAAAAAGGGCTCTTTCGATTGGAAATTCAAAGGGCTAGTAACCTTTTTAATAGTCGAAAGTGATTGGAGGCCAACTAACCCCCCTCTCACGCCCACTATTTCCCCAAACACATCCAATCAAAATTTTGAGATAGCCATTTTCTTCAACGTATTGAAAGTTCTGGAAATCAGGTCTTTCAGGATGATATAACCCCCTCACACCCCTCAGGACAAGAGTTGTAAGTTATGCCCTGCGGGCATATAAGGTTTTATAGAAAATTCTGTCGTAGAAACTTCAAAATGGGCTCATTCGATTAGAAATTCAAAGGGATAGTGTCCTTTTTAATAGTCACAAGTGAATGGAGAGCAACAAAACCCCCTCTCACACCCACCATTTCCCCAAACACTTTCAATCAAAGTTTAGAGCTTGCCATTTTATTCAGCGTAGTTGAAAGTGGGTTCTGGAAATATTTGAGGATGACAAACCCCCCAGAGCCCCCAGGGCAAAGGTTGTAAGTTGTGCCCTGGGGGCATACAAGGTTTTTATAGATAGTGTTGTCGTAGAAACTTCAAAAGGGACTCATTCAAACACATGCAATCAGAATTTTAACATAGCCATTTTGTTCAACGTAGTTGAAAGGTCCGGAATTGTGTCTTTGAGGATGACACTCCCCCCACAGCCCTCAAGGCAAGGGTTGTAAGTTTTTCCATGGGAGCATATAAGGTTTTATAGAAAGCGTTGTGGTAGAAACTTCAAAAATCGCTCATTTTCTTTTCTAGGCAAAGAAAATATAATTTCTTTGCCTTCCCAAGGGCATAACATAATTTGCACTTTACTGAAAAAAAATACAAATGAATCTGCATTGTCAGTTTAATATATATACTGATATTTATTAATCAAATTGTTAATATCATTTGATTTATTTAAGTTGTAAAAGGAAAAAAAAAATTATATTTTTTTCAGTAAAGTGCAAATTATGTTCTACCCTTGGAAAGGCATAGGGTTTTAAGTCCTACTTATGTTAATTTCTGCTCGTTTTGAGTTTGACTCGATTATTTATTGTAATTTCACTTTGTTTTGGGCTTCATTTATTTATCAGTGCTGACTTGTGGTAGTTTCACCGTTGGTAGATTATTCGATTTTATTTTTGTCCATTTTTGGTTTAATGGAGTTCTTTACTTTTCTTTGAAAAACTTATTTTTTGGAAAAAGTTTTTTTTAATTAATTATCATAAAAGGCACTCAGATATAGTTATAAAAAGGATTTCAATTTTAACATTATAAAAGGCACGTAAATATTCTTGTATAAAATAAATAGTTTTTTTACATTATAAAAAGCTAGTAGACATAAAGTGCAGTAATGTTTTTAGAGTTTTAACAAAAAACCTGATTTTTGAATTAAAACCAGAATCATTCCTGAAATTTTTTAAATAAAATAATTTTCTTACGTCTCTCAGTTCAAAATTACTATATAAAATGCAAAATATTTATCTTAGCAACAATAATTTTACTTCGTGAACTGAAACTTATAACATAAAAGAAAATTTCAAAAAATTTTATTTTATTGTAGTTATTATCATAAGGAAGAAAAAGAAATCTCACAACCAAAATTCTCCAGACTTTTTGATTGTGAAGAATTTTTGAATTTTTTGCTATGATCAAGGATATTCTTCTTAATTAATATATAAATGACGATCTAAAGATATCAAATGTCGTATAATTAAGAAGAATGTCCATGATTAAGGTTTTCGCCAACAAAAGTTAAAACTTTGTCCGGGACACATTTTTCTTCTTGTGGTATTTTGACGATGCGCTTCAGTAGTTCAAAGACATAACACCTTTATTGCTCTAAGGCTGTATTATGAACGACTGTGCTAAATCCAGTGATCGAGGCTGATTCCCCCCCCCCCCCTTTCCTTTAGAAAAATCAAACCACGCTTACTATATCTACCAGTAAAGGCTCTGAGAAGTTATTTTGAGTCTCTTGGAAGTTCTTTTCTGACTCACGCTTAAAATATTACCTCAACGGCTCATTAAAATTTCCACTGGAATATTTTTTGTGGGGCCACTATTGGTTCATTAGCATTTACCATGGCTTTCAGATATGAAGTTTTTTTTGAAAACCTGTAGAACTTAGAATAGTTTGTTCATTAAGATTTTAATATTACATTTATCACTCAAACAGTAAGTCATCAAACAGTATCTCAAACAGTAAGCTGTACAAAAAATGTGGGTTGTAAAGAGATTTAACGCCCGGGTCTGTAGAAACAGGAATGGATGGTATCCTAGCCCAGGTAAATTTGGTTTAGGAAAAGAAAACACTAATGGCTACAGACTGCTGCAATTTTGTAAACATAACAATCTAATTTTAACCAAAACGGTGTTTTGTTATAAAATTGCCCATAAGTTAACATGGTACTCGTGTGACGGTAAGACAGCAAACCTTATTGATTGTGTTATTGTAAACCGAAGACTGGCAGGATCAATGCATAATATTAGGGTATATAGGAGCGATGTTATTGATGTTAAAAGAAAAGATCACCATCTAATAGTGTCTAGGGTTAATTAAAGTTGAAATTTCACAAGGGTAACTACCTCCCGGGGAATTATGATGTTGGTAGACTCCAGGATGACAATTTTAAGAAACTTTCAAGTAAAAGTGGAATACTAAGCAGGAGAGTTTAAATTTAACAATATAGAAGAGGGATAGAATAATTTTAAGAAAAATAAAGTTTGGAGAAAAACAGGAAGATAAGTCTGCAAACCAAAGTTAGAATTTTGGAAGCTACAGTGACGACAGTGGCCAACTATGGCTCTCAAGCATGGGGTCTCCGAAAAGTGGATAAAGATTTGCTAGATGTTTTCCAAAGAAATGGCATACAGATTGTCCTGGGTAACCGGCTGACTGACCGTATTTCAAACATTAGGCTGTATGAAATATGTGGTTCAATCCCACTTTCTATGGCTATAATAAGAGAAAGGTTGAGATGACCAAGGCACGTTTGAGGATGAAGGATGACAGATTGCCAAAGATTGTCCTTTTCGACCAATAGTCTAGGGTTAAACGAAAAGCAGGTCGTCCCTCGTCCGCGGTTGGGGTGGGAGGATGTCATAAAGAAATATTTAAAGGAAATGAAAAATGCCTGGGATAGTATAAAGAGAGAGCCTTTGATTAGATTGGGATGGAAGAGGAGCGTGCTTAGCTGAGTTGGCCTCAGGCGAATTGGTGCTGCGGTGAGTTGTTGGTAGGTTTCAAACAGTGTTGTGGAGCTCTCGGTTTTCTCTTTCTCAAGCCCCTATAAGGTTTGATCTTCTCCCTTCATCCAAAGAAATTACTTAGAGAATGATTCGGCTACTTTCACTGCTGGGCCATTTTTTATGTTTCATTTTCGCAAAACTGTTAAGTTGGGCAGTCAAAGAGAGCTCATGTTTATTAAAATAAAATGGAAATATTTTGGCTAGATTTGCTATCAAAACATCCTTAATGAGCGCATAGCCCACTCGCACCTGGGAACTTAATTAGAACGTTCCATATTATTCAGTTTATTTATGTATAGGCTAGTCACGTTTTCACTATTCAAAAGAAACGCCCTAATTTCTGATTGGCCAAAATTCCAAAGATTGACGTGCTACTGGACGAAATTTCCTCCCTGCTGAGTTGGAACTTGCAAAAAGCATGCAAATAAATCAGTGAAGTTGGCGGATATTTGTAAATAATATTGGTCTCCTTTTCAGGTAGGTACACTTTTTCTTTCAGCCTAGCTCTACTTTTCTAGCTGGACTGATCTTTCCTAGGCTACCCAATTAGGCCTAGGTTATTTACACTTCAATTAGCCTATGTTGTTCATTTTCCATCCGTAATAGATGCATGTTTACTTTTGTTTGTGAAACATTGGTAAAGATAAAATTCTTCTTTAGCTTATTTTGGCTAGGCCTATCTTGGAAAGGGATTAGGTCACAAATGGATTTGATTAGGTCACAAATGGGAATGGTCACAAGGGATTTGTCACAAATGAATTTCATACCCACCCCTATATATACCAATTCAGGGTATATATTTGCACATTAGGGGGATGGGGGTAAAGTTTATTTCTGATGCAAATGAAATGAGAGGTAAGTTTAAACTTTTTTTATGCTCTTTCCCAATATGATAGGCTAATTACTTTACTCAGAATTTGCTTTCCCCATGTAATACATAGAGCAGTCTATATTTCTGATTTACAAATAAATTAAACAAATCCCTCAATGTCTTTTTTTATGCTCTTTTGAATTTAATAATTGGTAGCCTATAGATGTATGAGCAGTCCACCACACATAAGGAGACATGTTGATAAAACAGTTCTTACTTCACAATATGCACAATAATCTTAGTTAATATATTTTGCTGCAGGATAACCTTTTTATTCAATTCTTTCCTTGTCTTTCCAGTTTTTCTAAGAAATTCATGAATTTCTTAAAACCTATATATTAACAGAGTATATACCTTCTCCCAAGGCTGTACCCAGAACAGGGGGGGGGGTAGGGGGGTTCAAACCCTGATATCCTAATTTGGATATATTTAGGGGTAGGGATAAAGTTCATTTTCAATGCAAATGAAGGTTATATTTAGATTCAGAATGCAATTCTGGTTATATAGGCCTGTTTGCACATTAGGGGGGTGGGGTATATACTCTGTTAATATATAGGTTCTAAGAAATTCATGAATTTTTTAGAAAAACAAGGAGAGAAGTGAAGTTAAAGGTTCTCCTGCTGCAAAATATATTAACTAGGATTATTATGCATATTTTGAAGTAAGAATTGTTTTCTTAACATGTCTCCTTATGTTGTGGTCTGCTCATGCATCTGTAGCCTACCTAATAATTGTTTTTTTTGGAGTAAATTTAAACCTAACATAACCTAAACTTTCTAAGGTAAATCCTTGTTTAGCCTTTCCTATCTTGGAAAAAGGAGAAAATGAAACTTTCAGCAATGAATCCAAAGCCAAAAACATGCTCTAGGAAGGTATTGCCAATCTTTGATGTTAACCCTCTTCTGATTTCTAAGTCTTAGAAATTTGATACAGCATTAGGAATTTGAAACACCTATTGAAGTTTTGGATACTTGTATGATCTACACCCTACCTAATATTTTTCTAATATATTTTTCTGAAGCTCTATCCTAATGAAATATACCCAAGTATGATAAAAATCAAATAAAAAAAAAATTAAAATTTGTAACCAAAACATTTATTTTATTCAGAAAGAGTATAAAAAAGGCATCAAGTTATATGTTCCCTTTATTCTTAGGTTAGAGACATGGGCTGCTCCATATTTACCAGAAAATTCAATCTTAAGCCCTTTACAGGCCCTCAAAGATGATACCTTTTTTTCTTATTTCAACTATGGTTTAAACACCTTTAGGGCTGCTTTTTCACTCATCAATGTGCTAAGATCTTACATCCTTTGTCAGAAAATGCTTAAAAGTGAAATCTTTGAACTAGGATCTTACATCTTTTGTTGTTTTATGCAAGACATCTTTCATCATTCTGCTCTGATCAGTGGTCTGAGAATAATGATGAGTATATCATCAAAGTTTTCTATATGGCAGAACAGTGGCAGTCTTCACACTTTTTGCTAACATCAGTGAGCTGCTAGATCTTAGAACAAAGATGAGTTAAAAAACAATAATCTTTGCAGAAAGATGTAAGATCTTAGTGCTAAAAAACAGGATCACTCCTGTTTACACTAAAAAACAGGATCACTTTTGTTAGCATCACTCCTGTTTTAAACTGGTTTATCTGTATATTGTTTATCTGTATATGTAAGATCTTAGTGCTAAAAAACAGGATCACTCCTGTTTACACTAAAAAACAGGATCACTTTTGTTAGCATCACTCCTGTTTTAAACTGGTTTATCTGTATATATTTTTATCTGTATATGTAAGATCTTAGTGCTAAAAAACAGGATCACTCCTGTTTACACTAAAAAACAGGATCACTTTTGTTTAGCATCACACTTAAACTTGTTTACAGGATCTGTTTTTGTTAGCATAAAAAACTCCTGTTTACACTAAAAAACTGGTTTATCTGTATATTGTTTATCTGTATATGTAAGATCTTAGTGCTAAAAAACAGGATCACTCATGTTTACACTAAAAAACAGGATCACTTTTGTTAGCATCACTCCTGTTTAAACTGGTTTATCTGTATATTGTTTATCTGTATATGTAAGATCTTAGTGCTAAAAAAAAAACAGGATCACTCCTATTTACACTAAAAAACAGGATCACTTTTGTTAGCATCACTCCTGTTTAAACTGGTTTATCTGTATATTGTTTATCTGTATATGTAAGATCTTAGTGCTAAAAAACAGGATCACTCCTGTTTACACTAAAAAACAGGATCACTTTTTGTTAGCATCACTCCTGTTTAAACTGGTTTATCTGTATATTGTTTATCTGTATATGTAAGATCTTAGTGCTAAAAAACAGGATCACTCCTGTTTACACTAAAAAACAGATCACTTTTGTTCACTCTGATGTTTACACTGTATATGTAAGATCTTAGTGCTAAAAAACAGGATCACTCCTGTTTACACTAAAAAACAGGGATCACTTTTGTTTAGCATCACTCCTGTTTAAACTGGTTTATCTGTATATTGTTTATCTGTATATGTAAGATCTTAGTGCTAAAAAACAGGATCACTCATGTTTACACTAAAAAACAGGATCACTTTTGTTAGCATCACTCCTGTTTAAACTGGTTTATCTGTATATTGAATTGACTATGACAAAATTGAGAATCAGAAAACAGTATAATTCTAGTTATGCTACTTTCTGCTATCTTGGAAAGGGGTTAGGTTAGGAAAATGAAACTTTCAAGGATGGGTCTACAGGCTAAATTATGCCCAGAAGGTATTTTGAAGTACCTATCCCCACTCCTTCTCCCTTTAGAGGGTCCTGACCTTTGATGACCTTTAAAAATCTGTGTATTATAAAAGTGAAACTTGCAAAATAGATCATCTGCTCAAAATGAAGTACAACAAAATTGTTTTCAGCTTCACAACTTTGCTGAATCCCAATTTACAAGGTTTAAAGATACATAAATACATTTCAAAATTTTGAAAAAAAAAGAACATTGATATGGCTCAAATATCCAAATTATATATATTTCCTTTCTATTCTGTCACTTGCCTTGTCTCATGCTAAGCTGAAAGAAACTAACAAAGAAACCTGTTTTTTCTTGAGTTTTAGACAGTATACACTTGAGTGAGTGCCATATAATACACAAGTACCCAATGAAGTTCATACTTCATGTAGCTACATGTAGTTACATGTAGCTACACATACTTCATGTAGCTACACTTCATGTAGCTTCATGTATCTACAGAAGGAGCTATTTCTATGAATTAGATTATCTTGTTCTTTCTATTGTTGTCTACATTTTAAAAGCATTTTAAAATATCTAGTAACATTCTAGTTTGGCAGCTCCACAGTTGAAAAAATTTTGATGAAATAAAAATACTACCATTAAATTCATTATTTTATGCTTTTCCCAAATATCATGGTTGCTTTTCTGGAAAACAACCATATTATTATTTTATAATATGTTGGATGTTTCTGTTAATCAGATTACTGTTTCCTTCCATTATTATCTGTTTATCCAAATGATTTCAAATAATATTTTCATTCACAATTCTGTTGTAATCACTTAGACAAAACCATATTTCATCAAGTCAAGAATGCAAAAACCTTTTGTAACATTGAATTCATGAAGTGTCACAAAATTCAAAGTAATGGAGAAATATATAATTAGGGCTATATGTGAGACCATCATGGGGGAGGGGTAGAGTGCAGTTACAGAAAAGCAACCATAGTAATTAGAAAGAGCATAAAGTAAGAAATCTGATGGTGTTACTTTTATTTTATTTGCATTTTCTTTAGATGTGGTCAACCCAGTAGCCTAGTGGTTTTAGACCTCATAATGGGGGGGGGGAGGGTGGTGCATAGTAGGAGTGTTAAAATATCTTTATAAAATGTCAATGTCAGATTTCAGAAAAACAGGGTGGTGGCTGCCCCTCCCCCCAGCATGAACTAAAATTCACCACTGAGTCAGCCACAACAAATTTACTAAAGGGTTTCTTGCTATCTTGGGAGGTAGTTGAGTCATGTGTATGGAACTCTTAGGAATAGATTTAGAGCCTCAGTGATCTTCCAGGAAGGTATTTTCAAGTAACAGACAAAGGATCTAAAGTCTAGCATGCTAACCACTTGGCCAGGATGGCTTCATAATATTTGTTTGTTGTGAACTTCCTCAATTTGTATCTTTGTTCCATCATAAAAGAGATAAACAATACATAATTAGCTAGAGTATGTAATTCATCTCACTGCTAAGAAATCCCTAACTAACAATTTTTTGTTTCATCAAGCTTGATTCCAGTCTGCTTTGAAAGAAAAATAAGTTTAAAATCAAACAAAAAGTCTCAAACAGATTTGCTTCAATCTTGGTAGTCATCCAGCTTCTGCTTTTTTGCAAGTTTTAATCAAGGCTTGAAACAAACCAATAGTAAATTCTTGAATCATGCTTGGTTCAATCCTATTGTAATGAAAACATTTTTGGAATTGGTAGAATACCCCCCACCCCTGCCTCATCTGCCCACACCATACATGAGGATCTCAGGTATGGCTCTAGATAGGCTATATAAACTAAATGAAAAACACTGAAAGAATTATATTCTTAGACTACTTTATAATATGCAGGATGTTTTTATTAATTAGGTTATCATGTTTCCTTCCATTGTTCTTCACTTTTTAAAATCACTTCTAATATTTTTTTATTCAATGTTATAATCAATTGTAGACAAAGCTAGATCACATGGAATTGAGACTGCTGAAACCTATTTTAACAAAAGAACCTATGAAATGTCACCAGATTCAGTTACTATGATAACTATTAACTCACTGCAGCCAACACAGTTACACATACTGCTGGGTCCATCCCAACTTGTTCAAAGTCTTCTTCCTTATACCCTCCCAGGAGGTTCCCATTTCCCTCAAATGTTTCATTGCAACTTCCTCTCACCCAACCATTGACAACCTGCTTTCTGGTTAGCTCAAGACAGTTGTCCAAAAAAGACAATCTTTGGCAATCCTTCATCCACAGAACCTGCCCTAGCCATCTCCTCTCATTCTAGCCCTAAAAAGCAGGATTGAACCATACTTTTTATACAGCCTACTGTTTGAAATATGTTTAGTGAGTTGGGTACCCAAAACAATCTCTAGGCAATTTCTCTGAAAAAACCATTATCAAATCATCTTCAATGGCAAGGAAATCCTTGAAGTAAACATGCAACTTTGAAAATATACTAAAAAAAACAGTCTGCAACAACTTTCAACAATTCCAACAGCTCTTAATTTCAAAATCTGTTATAGACACAAAATGTTCACATTGGTCAGCATAGCAGGGGCTAGTAATGTGCTGTGTTGAGGACTTGAAAGTAAAAATTGGCCAAAGCATCATCAATTGGAAACAGCTTAGAGAGCTGAGTTGTACTCTACATATTATTACAACAGCTGTCATATACACATAAAAAATCACTAAACAACTAAAATTGATTACACTATAAAGGACATTTAATTTTAGTCTTTCATTGACACTTGTTAGAAAAGCAATATAAGAGTTGCTGAATCAGTTTGTGCAGCTTCAGTTTATTTCTTGTAGATGTTCACATAGGCTGACATAGCAGGGGCTAGTAATGTGCAGTATTGTGGACTTGAAAGTAAGAATTGGCCAAAGTATTGTCAACTGAAAATAGCTTATAGACTCTTGGTAAATTTGGAGAGCTGAGTTGTAGTCAACATATTATTCCACATGGATAAACATTAGAGCTTGCTTCTGTACACCCTCCAAATCATTGCTAAAGTACTTAAGACTGTGAACTTGTGGGCCTTGTACAAGGCATTCATATTCTAGAGGGGTTCAATATATAAAGTAATACCCTTAGTACTCAGACAGTGCCCTATCTTGGAAAAATATTTACATTGAAATGTATCTTCCATAAACATGAACAGTAGGTTCCTAATTTTGGATATGATGTACATAGTCTTAAACAGTTGGGACTTGGCTAATCAGGATTGGCTAACTACAATCTGGGAAGGCCTTTTTTTAAATTCAAACTGTAACAAAAGTCACCCTTCTTTGTTTACATACAACTATTCAGTTTCACAAAAATTGAACTGGCTTGCTACATCCTTAGTAGAGTTTGTTTATGATTTAGATATTTTGTTCTAACTTTAAAATCCCATGTCTAAGATTGGACAGCATTTTCAAAGTGTAAGCTCAGCCTCAAAGTATTTAAAAGTACATTTGAAAATGTTGTTGCTGTATATGGTTAAAATATTCAAGCTAGTCACATACTTATTAAGGAAATTGAGACACATCCAGTGTAAACAATCCATTTTATAGTCTTTAATCTGTTGAAATGGTGATTAGCTGTCCAACTACTGGGTGTCATACTATCTAAGTTAGGCTGTTCAGATGATAAACCAGAAAATATAAGCAATGCATTGCTATATGTGTCTGAAAAGCCTATTTTCCCTGCTTCTGCTTCCACAGGGTATAACATAAAAACAAAATATGCCACTGGACTTAACAGTCCCTACTTTTGGTACTGATCTTGTTTTTAGGGCTTCGGCCTGGAAGTGCAATGAACGAGAGGGGTAAGAAATCATGTTATAGAGGGTAGAATCACACAATTTTGAGTTGGTTTCATTGACTTGAAAGATCTTTGCCATGCTTGAAATAGTCAAATAAACTGGTTCAGACTTAGTTGCTCCCTGAGAACCCCCAACAAGATATTTTGGAAGTTCCAGTAGTCAGGGCTGCCACCAAGGTCACTATTTTTGAAAAGGTCTCTATAAAGTCACTATTTTGTTGAAAAGTTCCTAAAAGCCACTTTTTTGAAGAAGAACCTTGAGAAGCACATCAGGCTAATGAACTGCATTCCCCTCATAATGTGTAGTGGTTGGGCATGTGCAAGATTATTTTGTTTTATTCTATGGCACTTGGGGCTTTTTTTTTCATTCCTTTTTCAAATAATGCTTAAACGTGCAAAAACTGGTAATAAAATGTTTTTTTTCAGATACACATCTGACACACATGTAGACACATAGCACATATATAGTGTAACAAAAACATGATTTGTGTTTTACCTGATCATTTCACAGTTGCAACCATACTATTACTTGTCTTAAGAATGTCCAGGACACAGTTTTGGTTGTTTCAATGGCATGGTAATGAAGGCCATGGTAATATCCACTTTGTAGCACTGTTAGATATTAATGTTTTTTTTTGCAGATTTTAATGTTATTCAGTGTCAAAGGTTCTGGTAATGGAAAGTGTAAGTTCAACTCTACTTGGTTAAAAAAAGTCGACAACTTGGGATGATGTGTGGGTGACTAGTGTGCATCCACTAAGAGTGATGAAGAGGCTTTTTGTAAAGTTTGATGCAAGACTTTCAGTTGTGTTAAAGGGTGGCAAGCAATGCTACAACATTCCCAAGGAGCAAAGCACGTAGAAAATGTGAGAGCTTTGCTGAATCCCTTGCAGCTAATTCTTCAGCCAAGATCTGCTGCCTGTGAACATTTGACTCTTGCTTCCAGAAAGGATCACCAAGTTGAACTGCAAATAATTGCAAAAAGAGATGCGTCGCTAAAGGCAGAACTGATTTGGGCTCTAAAGAATGTGATATCAGATATGTCAGCAGCTTTGTGTGATGGTCGTGGTGATGTTTTTTGAGCAATGTTTGGAGATCCTGCTGCTAAAGACTTCAGTCTTGGGCGAACCAAGCTCGGTTATGTAATAACAGAAGCATTGTATCCCTATTTTAGAAAAAGGCTTCTTGAAGACATTGGCTCTTCCTTTTTCACATTGCCATATGATGAAACAACAAATGCCAAAGGTGTGAAAGAACTGAATGTCATGATACAATATTGGTCTTAGTGGGCAGAAAAAGTTTCCTGCTGTCATTTGGAGACTTTCTTTGTTAGAAGAGCCACAGCAGAAGATCTGCTAGTACATTTGCAACAGTCCTTGGCTAATGCTGATTTACCTTCTGCTAATCTTCTGATGTTAGGCAGCAACAGTTCAAATGTCAACAAGAAAGTGTGGTGACTTTTTAATGAAGAGGTTAAGTTGCTATGTAGTGACAGAGGCCTCATTGATGTTGGCACCTGTAGTATTCATATGATTCACAGTGCCTTTTTGAAAGGCTTAGAAGTTAACAGACAGGCTGTTTCTGACCTTGTAATTTGTGTGTACTACTTTTTTCATGGGGGGTCCCAACGTGCAGAGGAATACACGAAGATACAATGTTCCCTTGGGCTTCCGGTTCATTGTTCTATGAAACATGTTACCTCCCGGTGGCTTAATCTTGGAGAAGCAGCGAGGAGGCTCCTTGAGCAGTGGGATGGACTTACTGAGTTCTTTTTGAAGTACATTCCGTCAAAACAGAAACAGTCCAGTGAATATACTGAAATCGTTTCGTTGCTAAAATCACCTGCAACAAAAGCTCTGTTTTTGTTTGTCATCTGACTGGCTGACCTGTTAGTTGGCTTCAATGGAATGTTCCAGCTGGAGGATCCTCTGGACCATGTTCTATATGAAGAAATGAGCAGGCTTCTGCTTACCCTGCTGAGTAGGTACTTGAAACCTGATGTTCTAGTGGATATTCACAGGAGACGGAGCGTCGGGGTTGCAGATTTAAACGAGTTTGATAACTTTCTTTCCTTAGAAAATGTAGAGTGTGGCCAAGGAGTTGGAGAATGCCTTGCAAATCTATCAGAGTTAGAACGTGCTCAGTTTTCGTACCAAGGTCAAAGAAGCCTACGTTTCTGCGTCCAAGCATATTTTGCAAAAGATGCCTCCACCTGGATCTGTCTTGAAATATGTTTTGTTGCCTTTGCCGTGAAAATCGTAAGCTTCCCAGAAGTTCCTCTGACTTGTTGAAGATCTATTAAGTGATCCCTTTCACTGTAAATTGTGACAGAGTCGAAGATGAGTGGGCGCTACTACAGCTTGAGCCTGAGCTGACAATTGCACACATAGTGTTCAAGAATTTTGGAAGTATTTTTTTTACCTGAAAGACGGTCAAGGTAACCCGAAGTACCCCCAGATCTCTGGGTTAGTAAAGGCTAGTTTGTCCCTGTCACATGGCAATGCCAATTTCAAGAGAACCTTCTCAAAGTCAGGTCGTATTTTAACTGAGGATAAAACCTGCATGGGTTTGAAGATGCTAAATGCAAGCCTAGTGATTTGTGATGGTAGTGATTTGTGATGGAGGAAACTTGCCAAGCAGAAAGAAAACGAGCAGCTGATAGCAAGCAAAAAGAAGAAGATTGAGGCATTGGAAGAAAATCTCAAAGACATAAAATCGAATCACACTGAACAAAGAAAAGTTACTGATAAGCTGATCGAGGAAGCTAATGAAAAACTAAAGAAGGCGATAAAAGCGAAAGACCTCGTGGAAATTGGGATTGCCCAGGCAATGGTTGAAGCAGCAACGAAAAGGCTAAGTGAAGAAAGAGAAACTGCCAAGAAAAACGAGTGCATTCAGCAGAAAGTGTCGAAAGGGCAGGCAAGCTTCATTTCGTTGCTCCTCCCCAAGAAAAAGAAGTGATTTGAAGGCAGTGTTTTCTAAAGTCAGTACTGTGCAATTTTCAGCTTTTGTTTTGTGTTTTCTTTCCTTTTTTTTCATTGTATCCTTGTATATGAATAAAGTCAATGTATCTGAGAAAAAAAAACTAATGATGATCATCTAGACCTGAATTCAGTGTCTAGTTTTCTAGACACTAAAAAAGAGAAACTGCCAAGAATCACGAGTGCATTTAGCAGAAAGTGTCGAAAGGGCAGGCAAGCTTCATTTCGTTGCTCCTCCCCAAGAAAAAGAAGTGATTTGAAGGCAGTGTTTTTCTAAAGTCAGGACTGTGCAATTTTCAGCTTTTGTTTTGTGTTTTTCTTTCCCTTTTTTTCATTGTATCCTTGTATATGATAAAGTCAATGTTTCTGAAAAAAAAAGCTAATAATGATCATCTAGACCTGAATTCAGTGTCTAGTTTTCTGAAGCTAACTTGTAACGGTGCCAAAGCTGGTGATCTTGACCAGTCATTATTATTTGTGGGTCCCTAAATATGGTCACTTTTTTTTTACTTTTGGTTACTATTCGGTCTCTTTTTTACTTCAAAAGTACCTAAAGTTACTATTTTTATGGTCAAGACTGGTGGCAGCCCTGAGTAGGTCATTTTTGCAGAATTCCAGCACCTTCTCATAGCCAAGTTCAGGCAGCTTATATTCCAAGGTCAGAAATCGGGCAGATTCCCATAGTAATAATTTGGTGGATTGTTTAAAAACATTAAGTTCATGTGTACATGACGAGTTTTGATTTGCATGGCTTTGCCATATCAGTTATAATTCACCTGAATTTGTTCTGTGTTTTTTTTATGGGGGGGGGGGAGTCACACCTCTTCCCTTCAGATGGCCCTGGTCATATGACCCATATTGGCAAGAAAAATTATATTTCGGGCTAGAAGGGAGGTTTAAGGCTGGACCACCCAGGATGGTGACTATAACTGTTGCTCTAAATGCCAGAATATTTACTTTATTGAAACTGGCACTTTTCCAAACTTATACATTGCTTTAATAAAAAGCCTATATTTTTCAGCCCTCAAAACTTCGAAAGCATGGATAACAAGTTCCTTCTTACTCTAGTCATTCTCACATGTTCAGCTACAGCCTTGGCTTTCACAGTTGCCACAGATGTAGATAACAAGGGTAGAGTCTTAAATAAAGTAAGTGGTTTTTATTTTAATTTATTGATAATATTGAATATGTGTGGTCATTCTTCTTAATGCTGCTATAGAAAAGGGGCCAAGACAAGAAATAGGTGTGTTTTCAAGCTGCATATTTTAGTTCCTCAGGGGGCAGGGGTTCCTTGGACCAATCCTGGGAGGAAGGATCATAGCCTCCTATATTGGTGCTGGTATATTTTGAATAATTTTTTTTTTCTATTAAGTCTGGTAGGTTTCCTTGTAAAATTGTATCATAGGCAGCGCGCTAGCGCTGACTAAGTAAAGAACGGTGTGGGCACAATGTGTGTTTTTTTTTTTTTTTTTTTTCTTCAACCAGGTACTTTGTATCAAAGTAGTTGTCGTAGAAACTTCGAAAAGGCTCATTCGATTGGAAATTGGAGTGGTTAGTGCCCTTTTTAATAGTCGAAAGTGATTGGAGGGCAACTAGCCCTCCCCCCCCCCCCCCCCCCCCACGCCCATCATTCCCCCAAACACATCCAATCAAATTTTGAGATAGCCATGAACTAAAATGAACTAAAAAGTTTAAAACAAATTTGTATGACCTAAAAATACTATCTAATCTCCGTAAAGATTCATCCATTATTGTAACTAAAGCAGATAAAAGCAATTCTCTGGTTGTCATGGGTAGGACAGATTATGATACAAAAATTTATTCTCATCTAAATGACGAGACAACATATAGAACTACAACCCACAAATTGCTCTTCTTTCGGGTATTTAAGTGTAATCTGAATCTTAAAGACTTGGGAATAAGATTTTCAATTTTGCAAGATTCCAAGAATTTTTTCTGGTTAATGATATTAGCGTGTTTTTTTTACCTAAATTAATAAACTAAAAGATATCATTGGTCAATTGCTCCCCATAAGCGAGACGAAAATAGCGACTAAGACCACACTGCATTTCCATAACAAACAAAAGTACGAAGAACAATAGGGAAATCTTTTTGCAAGACAGTGGAGATAATTTGAATGAATATTTCGGTCCTATGTCCAAGGGCCGTCCTCAGCAAGACAAAAATATATGAAAGAAAAAAGACTCACAACAACATGCAACCAATAAAACCAAAAATTAAAAAAATTTTTCAAAGCAGTCCTAGCATCCTTACTTCAGCGAAGTTCAACCAGGACTGATAAAAAGTAAGGTAAAACAAGGCGATTCAATGAGATGAAAGAAAAATAATTTAAAAACACGTTCTTATTGCTAATACAGCTTTTTTGGCAGCTAACCTCAAAGGTCTTTTTGTGACCAGTTCTGTGTTAATGTCTATCGGTTTTTTAAAATATTTTGTAAGATCATTTTTAATTAAATTTGTGTGTAGAGCATTTAGTGTATATTCCCCCAAGTCCCTATTTAAGGAAATATTATTATTAATCTTAAGTCTGATTTCAATTGATTCTCGGACTACCTGCTTTATGCCTAGGTCATAAAGGCTGCCTAATCCAGAATCAGATGAAACAACGGAAATACTAGAATTTAGAGCTTTGACTATATCATCTTTATGCTGTTGTATGCGCTTTTCTAAATTCTGGTGTGTTCTACCTACATAATATTTGCCACAATCGCATGGTATTTGATAGACCCCTCTTTGGCGAGTAACTGGGGTTTTATCTTTACCAGAATTTAGAAATTTATGATTCTAAAATTATTTGTGAATACTACATACAGATTATTTTTTGTGCAAACTTTTTTAAGATTTGTAGTGATTTTTGGGATGTAGGGGAGGTAAATTATATTTAAGGGCTTTTCAGAAATATCACATGGTAAACTATCATTAATTTTACGGGAATGTCTCTTCAGTCTACAATTAATTACACTATTAATAAATAAAATAGGATACCCATTTCCAAAAAGTATGTCCTTGATAAAGTTTAATTCTGCTGTTATGTGGGAATCAGAACAAATGTTTAGGGCCCGATCGACGAGGATATTACGACTGCTCTTTTAACTTGTGGGGGGGGGGGGGGTTGATTTAAAATGCAAATATCTATTATTTTGTGTTGGTTTTCTATAAATAGTAAAATTGAGTTTATCGAAGCTACGAATAACTAACACATCTAGGAATGGGATTTTATTTGTGATTTCGATTTCTAAAGTAAACTGTAAATTTCTATCGTATGTATTAAGGTGATCTAAAAAACCCTTAAGCTCATTTCCCCATAGTTCCAGAGTGAAATTACATCATCCATGTAACGTCCCCAAAAGACATGTTTTTAAAAAATACGAATCTAATGCCCAATTTTCAATATGTTCCACATAAATATTTGCCAGTAACCCGGAGAGGGGCGCACCCATTGCTAAGCCATTAATTTGCTGGTAAAAAGAATTATGGAATTGGAAATACATTAAGTACTTGTTACAGAGTTTTAAAGCAGGGCACTTCATATGGAAGGGGTCGTCGAAGAGACTTCAAAACAGGCTCATTCGACTGGAAATTCAAAGGGCTAGTGCTCTTTTTAATAGTCGAAAGTGATTTGAGGGCAACTAGCACTTCACACCCATCATTCCCCCAAACACATCCAATTAAAATTTTGAGATAGCCATTTTGTTCAGCGTAGTTGATTTCCACATTGAAAATGTGTTTTTGAGGAGGACTCTCCCCCACAACCCTCAGGGCAAGTGTTTTAAGTTATGCCCTGGGGGCATATAAAGTTTTTATAGAAGGTGTTGTCGTAGAAACTTCAAAACAGGCTCGTTCGATTGGAAATTCAAAGGGCTAGTGCCATTTTTAATAGTCGAAAGTGATTGGAGGGCAACTAGCCCCCCCTCCCACGCCCATCATTCCCCCAAACACATCCTATCAAAATTGCGAGATAGCCATTTTGTTCAACGTAGTTGATTTCCAGATAGAAATTATGTTTTTGAGGGGGACACTCCCCCACAACCCTCAGGGCAAGGGTTTTTAAGTTATGCCCTGGGGGCATATAAAGTTTTTATAGAAGGCGTTGTCGTAGAAACTTCAAAACAGGCTCATTTGATTGGAAATTGAAAGGGCTAGTGCCCTTTTTAATAGTCGAAAGTGATTGGAGGGCAACTAGCCCCCCCCCCCACGCCTATCATTCCCCCAAGCACATCCAATCAAAATTTTGAGATAGCCATTTTTGTTCAGCGTAGTTGATTTCCAGTTAGAAAACATCTTTTTGAGGAGGACACTCCCCCACAACCCTCGGGGCAAGGGTTTTAAGTTATGCCCTGAGGGCATATAAGAACAATGTTGGCACAATGTATCATTTATTATTTTTTTCCTTTAAAGCAGGGCACTTCATATGGAAGGGTTCGTTGTAGAGACTTCAAAACAGGACTGGAAATTCAAAGGGCTAGTGACCTTTTTAATAGTCGAAAGTGATTGGAGGGCAACTAGCACCCCACGACCATCATTCCCCCAAACACATCTAATCAAAAATGTGAGATAGCCATTTTTTTCAGCGTAGTTGATTTCCAGATAGAAAATATGTTTTTGAGGAGGACACTCCCCCTCAACCCTCAGGGCAAGGGTTTTAAGTTATGCCCTGGGGGCATATAAGGTTTTTATAGAAGGCGTTGTCGTAGAAACTTCAAAACAGGCTCATTCGATTGGAAATTCAAAGGCCTAGTGCCCATTTTAATAGTCGAAAGTGATTGGAGGGCAACTAGCACCCCACGCCCATCATTCCCTCAAACACATCTAATCAAAAATGTGAGATAGCCATTTTGTTCAGCATAGTTGATTTCCAGATAGAAATTATGTTTTTTGAGGAGGACACTCCCCCACAACCCTCAGGGCAAGGGTTTTAAGTTATGCCCTGGGGGCATATAAAGTTTTTATAGAAGGCGTTGTCGTAGAAACTTCAAAACAGGCTCATTTGATTGGAAATTGAAAGGGCTAGTGCCCTTTTTAATAGTCGAAAGTGATTGGAGGGCAACTAGCCCCCCCCCCCACGCCTATCATTCCCCCAAGTACATCCAATCAAAATTTTGAGATAGCCATTTTGTTCAGCGTAGTTGATTTCCAGATAGAAAACATCTTTTTGAGGAGGACACTCCCCCACAACCCTCGGGGCAAGGGTTTTAAGTTATGCCCTGAGGGCATATAAGAACAATGTTGGCACAATGTATCATTTATTATTTTTTTCCTTTAAAGCAGGGCACTTCATATGGAAGGGGTCGTTGTAGAGACTTCAAAACAGGACTGGAAATTCAAAGGGCTAGTGACCTTTTTAATAGTCGAAAGTGATTGGAGGGCAACTAGCACCCCACGACCATCATTCCCCAAACACATCTAACCAAAAATGTGAGATAGCCATTTTTTTCAGCGTAGTTGATTTCCAGATAGAAAATATGTTTTTGAGGAGGACACTCCCCCACAACCCTCAGGGCAAGGTTTTTAAGTTATGCCCTGGGGGCATATAAGGTTTTTATAGAAGGCGTTGTCGTAGAAACTTCAAAACAGGCTCATTCGATTGGAAATTCAAAGGCCTAGTGCCCTTTTTAATAGTCGAAAGTGATTGGAGGGCAACTAGCACCCCACGCCCATCATTCCCTCAAACACATCTAATCAAAAATGTGAGATATCCATTTTGTTCAGCATAGTTGATTTCCAGATAGAAAATATGTTTTTGAGGAGGACACTCCCCCACAACCCTCAGGGCAAGGGGTTTTAAGTTATGCCCTGGGGGCATATAAGGATTTTATAGAAGGCGTTGTCGTGAAACTTCAAAACAGGCTCATTCGATTGGAAATTCAAAGGCCTAGTGCCCTTTTTAATAGTCGAAAGTGATTTGAGGGCAACTAGCACCCCACGCCCATCATTCCCCCAAACACATCCAATTAAAATTTTGGGATAGCCATTTTGTTCAGCGTAGTTGATTTCCAGATTGAAAATGTGTTTTTGAGGAGGACACTCCCCCACAACCCTCAGGGCAAGTGTTTTTAAGTTATGCCCTGGGGGCATATAAAGTTTTTTATAGAAGGTGTTGTCGTAGAAACTTCAAAACAGGCTCGTTCGACTGGAAATTCAAAGGGCTAGTGCCATTTTTAATAGTCGAAAGTGATTGGAGGGCAACTAGCCCCCCTCCCACGCCCATCATTCCCCCAAACACATCCAATCAAAATTGCGAGATAGCCATTTTGTTCAACGTATTTGATTTCCAGATAGAAATTATGTTTTTGAGGAGGACACTCCCCCACAACCCTCAGGGCAAGGGTTTTAAGTTATGCCCTGGGGGCATATAAAGTTTTTATAGAAGGCGCTGTCGTAGAAACTTCAAAACAGGCTCATTTGATTGGAAATTGAAAGGGCTAGTGCCCTTTTTAATAGTCGAAAGTGATTGGAGGGCAACTAGCCCCCCCCCCCCACGCCCATCATTCCCCCAAGCACATCCAATCAAAATTTTGAGATAGTCATTTTGTTCAGCGTAGTTGATTTCCAGATAGAAAACATCTTTTTGAGGAGGATACTCCCCCACAACCCTCGGGGCAAGGGTTTTTAAGTTATGCCCTGAGGGCATATAAGAACAATGTTGGCACAATGTATCATTTATTATTTTTTCCTTTAAAGCAGGGCACTTCATATGGAAGGGTCGTTGTAGAGACTTCAAACAGGACTGGAAATTCAAAGGGCTAGTGACCTTTTTAATAGTCGAAAGTGATTGGAGGGCAACTAGCACCCCACGCCCATCATTCCCCCAAACACATCTAATCAAAAATGCCTGAGATAGCCATTTTGTTCAGCAGCGTAGTTGATTTCCAGATTGAAATGTTTTTGAGGAGGAACTCCCCCACAACCCTCAGGGCAAGTGTTTTAAGTTATGCCCTGGGGGCATATAAAGTTTTTATAGAAGGTGTTGTCGTAGAAACTTCAAAAACAGGCTTTGATTGGAAATTCAAAGTCTAGTGCTTTTTTTTAATAGTCGAAAGTGATTGGAGGGCAACTGCCCCCCTCCCACGCCTATCATTCCCCCAAACATCCAATCATAGCCATTTTGTTTCAAACGTAGTTGATTTCCAGATAGAAATTATTTTCGGGGAAGGGTTTTAAGTTTTTATGCCCTGAGGGCTATATAAGAACAATGTTGGCACAATGTATCATCTTTTATTATTTTTTTTTCTTTAAAAGCAGGGCACTTCATATGGAAGGGGTCGTTGTGTAGAGACTTCAAAACAGGACTGGAAATTCAAAGGCTAGTGACCTTTTTAATAGTCGAAAGTGATAGCACCCCACGCCCATCATTCCCCCAAACACATCTAATCAAAAAATGTGAGATAGCCTTTTGTTCAGCATAGTTGATTTCCAGATAGAAATTATGTTTTTGAGGAGGACACTCCCCCACAACCCTCAGGGCAAGGGTTTTTAAGTTATGCCCTGGGGGCATATAAAGTTTTTATAGAAGGCGTTGTCGTAGAAACTTCAAAACAGGCTCATTTGATTGGAAATTGAAAGGGCTAGTGCCCTTTTTAATAGTCGAAAGTGATTGGAGGGCAACTAGCCCCCCCCCCCACGCCTATCATTCCCCCAAGTACATCCAATCAAATTTTGAGATAGCCATTTTGTTCAGCGTAGTTGATTTCCAGATAGAAATCATCTTTTTGAGGAGGACACTCCCCCACAACCCTCGGGGCAAGGGTTTTAAGTTATGCCCTGAGGGCATATAAGAACAATGTTGGCACAATGTATCATTTATTATTTTTTTCCTTTAAAGCAGGGCACTTCATATGGAAGGGGTCGTTGTAGAGACTTCAAAACAGGACTGGAAATTCAAAGGGCTAGTGACCTTTTTAATAGTCGAAAGTGATGGAGGGCAACTAGCACCCCACGACCATCATTCCCCCAAACACATCTAACCAAAAATGTGAGATAGCCATTTTTTTCAGCGTAGTTGATTTCCAGATAGAAAATATTTTTTTGAGGAGGACACTCCCCCACAACCCTCAGGGCAAGGGTTTTAAGTTATGCCCTGGGGGCATATAAGGTTTTTATAGAAGGCGTTGTCGTAGAAACTTCAAAACAGGCTCATTCGATTGGAAATTCAAAGGCCTAGTGCCCTTTTTTAATAGTCGAAAGTGATTGGAGGGCAACTAGCACCCCACGCCCATCATTCCCTCAGACACATCTAATCAAAAATGTGAGATATCCATTTTGTTCAGCATAGTTGATTTCCAGATAAAAAATATGTTTTTGAGGTGGACACTCCCCCACAACCCTCAGGGCAAGGGTTTTAAGTTATGCCCTGGGGGCATATAAGGATTTTATAGAAGGCGTTGTCGTAGAAACTTCAAAACAGGCTCATTCGATTGGAAATTCAAAGGCCTAGTGCCCTTTTTAATAGTCGAAAGTGATTTGAGGGCAACTAGCACCCCACGCCCCACGCCCATCATTCCCCCAAACACATCCAATTAAAATTTTGAGATAGCCATTTTGTTCAGCGTAGTTGATTTCCAGATTGAAAATGTGTTTTTGAGGAGGACACTCCCCCACAACCCTCAGGGCAAGTGTTTTAAGTTATGCCCTGGGGGCATATAAAGTTTTTATAGAAGGTGTTGTCGTAGAAACTTCAAAACAGGCTCGTTCGACTGGAAATTCAAAGGGCTAGTGCCATTTTTAATAGTCGAAAGTGATTGGAGGGCAACTAGCCCCCCTCCCACGCCCATCATTCCCCCAAACACATCCAATCAAAATTGCGAGATAGCCATTTTGTTCAACGTAGTTGATTTCCAGATAGAAATTATGTTTTTGAGGAGGACACTCCCCCACAACCCTCAGGGCAAGGGTTTTAAGTTATGCCCTGGGGGCATATAAAGTTTTTATAGAAGGGGTTGTCGTAGAAACTTCAAACAAAACAGGCTCATTTGATTGGAAATTGAAAGGGCTAGTGCCCTTTTTCATAGTTGAAAGTGATAGGAGGGCAACTAGCCCCCCCCCCCACGCCCATCATTCCCCCAAGCACATCCAATCAAAATTTTGAGATAGTCATTTTGTTCAGCGTAGTTGATTTCCAGATAGAAAACATCATTTTTGAGGAGGATACTCCCCCACAACCCTCGGGGCAAGGGTTTTAAGTTATGCCCTGAGGGCATATAAGAACAATGTTGGCACAATGTATCATTTATTATTTTTTTTCCTTTAAAGCAGGACACTTCATATGGAAGGGGTCGTTGTAGAGACTTCAAAACAGGACTGGAAATTCAAAGGGCTAGTGACCTTTTTAATAGTCGAAAGTGATTGGAGGGCAACTAGCACCCCACGCCCATCATTCCCCCAAACACATCTAATCAAAAATGTGAGATAGCCATTTTGTTCAGCGTAGTTGATTTCCAGATAGAAAATATGTTTTTGGGAGGAGGACACTCCCCCACAACCCTCAGGGCAAGGGTTTTAAGTTATGCCCTGGGGGCATATAAGGTTTTTATAGAAGGCGTTGTCGTAGAAACTTCAAAACAGGCTCATTCGATTGGAAATTCAAAGGCCTAGTGCCCTTTTTAATAGTCGAAAGTGATTGGAGGGCAACTAGCACCCCACGCCCATCATTCCCTCAAACACATCTAATCAAAAATGTGAGATAGCCATTTTGTTCAGCATAGTTTATTTCCAGATTGAAAATGTGTTTTTGAGGAGGATACTCCCCCACAACCTATACTCCCCCACAACTCTCCAACCTACACTCCAACCTACACTCCCCCACAACCGCCTTCTATAAAAACCTATAAGTTTTTTATAGAAGGCGTTGTCGTAGAAACTTCAAAACAGGCTCATTCGATTGAAATTCAAAGGCCTAGTGCCCTTTTTAATAGTCGAAAGTGATTTGAGGGCAAGTAGCACCCCACGCCCATCATTACCCCAAACACATCCAATCAAAATTGTGAGATAGCCGGTTCTAGTGCCCTTTTAATAGTCGAAATTGATTGGAGGGCAACTAGCCCCCCCCTCAAGCACATCATTCCCCAAAACACATCCAATCAAAATTTTGAAATAGCCATTTTGTTCAGCGTTGTTTATTTACAGATTGAAAATGTGTTTTTGAGGAGGACACTCCCCCACAACCCTCAGGGCAAGTGTTTTAAGTTATGCCCTGGGGGCATATAAAGTTTTTTATAGGTGTTGTCGTAGAAACTTCAAAACAGGCTCATTTGATTGGAAATTCAAAGGGCTAGTGCCATTTTTTAAAGTCGAAAGTGATTGGAGGGCAACTAGCCCCCCCCCTCCCACGCCCATCATTCCCCCAAACACATCCAATCAACTAAATTTTAATATAAATGAACCTCCAAAGACCACAGCTAATAAACTCAATAAGTTTCTGGCTTCTATTGTCCAGAGTCTCCCACCACTATCTTACGCATTTCCAGATATTCCTGATCCTTTTTCACTCCCACATATTTCTCCACTTGATATTGTAAAAAAATTGAAAAACTAAAACGATCAAGCATTTGCCCTTTAGATATTCCTGTTCCTCTGATTAAAGCTTTCAGTGATTACCTCTCAAAACCCCTATCCACCCTGTTTAATGAAATTACCGAATCTGGACAGTTCCCTCAATATTGGAAACAAGGCTTTATTACCCCAATCAAAAAGAAAAATGGGAAGCCTGGCTTTGATGGCATTCGTCCTATTACCCTCACCTCGATTTTTTCAAAATTGTATGAAAGTTTTTCTCGCAGACTGGCTTAAGATGAAAGTCCTCCCCCTCATTGATCTTAGACAGTTTGGTAATCTCAAATCCACGTCAACCTCTCATTACCTGATCCATCTTGTTGATACCATGGGTAAATTACTTGAAAAACCTAACACTTGGCTTAATCTAATTTCTATTGATCTTCAAAAAGCTTTTGATTTGATTAACCACAATTTACTCATAGATAAACTTATAAATGAATTCCACATTGAAACTTTCCTTGTTAAGCTCGTTGCCTCTTTTCTTTCTAATAGATCTCAAGCAGTTAAATATCTAAATTGTTTCTCAGATCATCTCCCTATATTTAATGGCATTCCTCAGGGGACTATTCTAGGCCCTCTCCTTTTTTCTCTTATGATTAACAGCCTTTCAACCCTTTATGACAATAGATGGAAATTTGTCGATGACTTGACAGTTTTAGAGATATGTCATAAAAACATCTTTAGCAACCCAATGGGCATACTCCAAGATATTGCCTGTGAGGCGTCTTCCCTTGACATGACAGTTAACCCTTCTAAATCCGCAATAGTCTCAGTAAGTTTCCTTAAATCCCCTCCCCCTTTTTCTTGCTCCTATTCCTCCTGAAACCTCTGTCACATCTCTTAAACTCCTTGGTGTTACAATTTCTTCCAATTTGAAATGGGATGCCCATATAAATAATATCCTACGACAAGCAAACTCCTCACTTTCCCTCCTTAAACTTTTAAATAAATTCAGTTGCCCCCAATCACATTTACTACAAGTATACATTTCTTTTGTGCGTCCCATATTAGAGTACGCTTGTCCTGTGTGGCACCCTTGTCTCTCTAATGAAGCAACACAAAAATTGAAAATGTCCAAAAGAGAGAGCTCTAAGAATTATTTTTAAAGAGGGCATGATACCATATTTGCATTTGTTAAATATTTCAAACCTAGAGACCCTCGAGAGACGAAGAAATAATTTGTGCCTCCGTTTTGGTAAGTTGGCACTTTTGAACCCCCGTACTGCGTCCCTTTTCCCTGATTACCATGTACCTGATAGAAATCGTCCTCCACGAACTGTGTCCCAGCCTATCCCCACCTTATCTCCCATTCTTTGTACTACCTTGCGGTATAAGAAATCTTTTATCCCTTTTTTTACTGACATAATAAATAGTGGTTAATTTGTACATAAATTTTGTCTTTTCTCTTATATAATAATGAAAGAAACAGCTCGTTTTTTCTTTATACTCTTTTTTTTGTTCCCTATCCCCCTTTTTATGTTGTTTTTTAAACATTTTTAATGTGTATATTATTTATTTTTTCAGTTTTTATCTTTTTAACTAGTTGCCATTTTGCAGTTTTTAATATAAGTGACAAAGGAATCATATAGCATTCCGATGCCTTTATGTCTCGCTCTTTTTTTTGTGTATATTCGCTTATTCCCCCCCCCCTTCCTTTTTTTATGTCCGTTCTAATTCTTTTTCCGATTCGTATTTGTGTAAGTTTAGTTTGACCAGTTTTTTTTATCTTTTTAACTTTTTAATTGACTTTTTACAGTTTTAATTATTGACTGTTAAATGATTGTTCATAATGATTTTTCTATTTCGTTGTTGTTTTGTGCATTTTGCCAGTTTTAGTGCAACGATTTATAATGTCGACTCCGAAGTCCGAATTCGGCCCTTTGTGGGCTTGTGATAGTGATCTTTTTGAAATAAATATCTTGAATATCTTATATCTTATATCTCTCAATCAAAATTGCGAGATAGCCATTTTGTTCAACGTAGTAGATTTCCAGATAGAAATTATGTTTTTGAGGAGGACACTCCCCCACAACCCTCAGGGCAAGGGTTTTAGGTTATGCCCTGAGGGCATATAAGAACAATGTTGGCACAATGTATCATTTATTATTATTTTTCCTTTAAAGCAGGGCACTTCATATGGAAGGGGTCGTCGTAGAGACTTCAAAACAGGCTCATTCGACTGGAAATTCAAAGGCCTAGTGCCCTTTTTAATAGTCGAAAGTGATTGGAGGGCAACTAGCACCCCACGCCCATCATTCCCCCAAACACATCCAATCAAAATCGTGAGATAGCCAGTTCTAGTGCCCTTTTAATAGTCGAAAGTGATTGGAGGGCAACTAGCCCCCCCGCCCCCAAGCACATCATTCCCCAAAACACATCCAGTCAAAATTTTGAGATAGCCATTTTGTTCAGCGTAGTTGATTTCCAGATTGAAAATGTGTTTTTTTGAGGAGGACACTCCCCCACAACCCTCAGGGCAAGTGTTTTAAGTTATGCCCTGGGGGGTATATAAAGTTTTTATAGAAGGTGTTGTCGTTGAAACTTCAAAACATGCTCATTCGATTGGAATTCAAAGGGCTAGTGCCATTTTTAATAGTCGAAAGTGATTGGAGGGCAACTAGCCCCCCCCCCTCCCACGCCCATCATTCCCCCAAACACATCCAATCAAAATTGCGAGATAGCCATTTTGTTCAACGTAGTTGATTTCCAGATAGAAATTATGTTTTTGAGGAGGACACTCCCCCACAATCGTCAGGGCAAGGGTTTTAAGTTATGCCCTGGGGGCATATAAAGTTTTTATAGAAGGCGTTGTCGTAGAAACTTCAAAACAGGCTCAGTCGATTGGAAATTCAAACGGCTAGTGCCCTTTTTAATAGTCGAAAGTGATTGGAGGGCAACTAGCCCCCCCCCCCCCCCCCCACGCCCATCATTCCCCAAGCACTTCCTATCAAAATTTTGAGATAGCCATTTTTTTCAGCGTAGTTGATTTCCAGATAGAAAACATCTTTTTGAGGAGGACACTCCCCCACAACCCTCGGGGCAAGGGTTTTAAGTTATGCCCTGAGGGTATATAAGAACAACGTTGGCACAATGTATCATTTATTATTTTTTTCCTTTAAAGCAGGGCACTTCATATGGAAGGGGTCGTTGTAGAGACTTCAAAACAGGACTGGAAATTCAAAGGGCTAGTGACCTTTTAATAGTCGAAAGCGATTGGAGGGCAACTAGCACCCCACGCCCATCATTCCCTCAAACACATCTAATCAAAAATGTGAGATAGCCATTCTGTTCAGCATAGTTGATTTCCAGATAGAAAATATGTTTTTGAGGAGGATACTCCCCCACAACCCTCAGGGCAAGGGTTTTAAGTTATGCCCTGGGGGCATATAAGGATTTTATAGAAGGCGTTGTCGTAGAAACTTCAAAACAGGCTCATTCGATTGGAAATTCAAAAGCCTAGTGCCCTTTTTAATAGTCGAAAGTGATTTGAGGGCAACTAGCACCCCACGCCCATCATTCCCCCAAACACATCCAATCAAAATTGTGAGATAGCCGGTTCTAGTGCCCTTTTAATAGTCGAAAGTGATTGGAGGGCAACTAGCCTCCCCCCCCCCCCAAGCACATCATTACCCAAAACACATCCAATCAAATTTTGAGATATCCATTTTGTTCAGCGTAGTTGATTTCCAGATTGAAAGTGTGTTTTTGAGGAGGACACTCCCCCACAACCCTCAGGGCAAGTGTTTTAAGTTATGCCCTGGGGGCATATAAAGTTTTTATAGGTGTTGTCGTAGAAACTTCAAAACAGGCTCATTCGATTGGAAATTCAAAGGGCTAGTGCCATTTTTTAAAGTCGAAAGTGATTGGAGGGCAACTAGCCCCCCCCCCCTCCCACGCCCATCATTCCCCAAACACATCCAATCAAAATTGCGAGATATCCATTTGGTTCAACGTAGTAGATTTCCAGATAGAAATTATGTTTTTGAGGAGGACACTCCCCCACAACCCTCAGGGCAAGGGTTTTAAGTTATGCCCTGAGGGCATATAAGAAAAATGTTGGCACAATGTATCATTTATTATTGTTTTTCCTTTAAAGCAGGGCACTTCATATGGAAGGGGTCGTCGTAGAGACTTCAAAACAGGCTCATTCGACTGGAAATTCAAAGGGCTAGTGCCCTTTTTAACAGTTGAAAGTGATTGGAGGGCAACTAGCTTCCCACGCCCATCATTCCCCCAAACACATCCAATCAAAATTGTGAGATAGCCATTTTGTTCAGCGTAGTTGATTTCCAGATAGAAAATATGATTTTGAGGAGGACACTCCCCCACAACCCTCAGGGCAAGGATTTTTAAGTTATGCCCTGGGGGCATATAAGGTTTTTATAGAAGGCGTTGTCAAAGAAACTTCAAAACAGGCTCATTCGATTGGAAATTCAAAGGGCTAGTGCCCTTTTTAATAGTCGAAAGTGATTGGAGGGCACCTAGACCCCCTCACGCCCATCATTCCCCAAACACATCCAATCAGAATTCTGAGATAGCCATTTTGTTCAGCTTAGGCTAGTTGATTTCTAGATAGAAAATATGTTTTTTGAGGAGGACACTTCCCCGCAACCCTCAGGGCAAAGGTTTTAAGTTATGCCCTTGGGGCATATAAGGTTTTTATAGAAGGCGCTGTCGTAGAAACTTCAAAACAGGCTCATGTGATTGGGAATTCGATGGGCTAGTGCCCTTTTTAATACTCGAAAGTGATTTGAGGGCACCTAGACCCCCTCACGCCCATCATTCCCCAAACACATCCAATCAGAATTTTGAGATAGCCATTTTGTTCAGCTTAGGCTAGTTGATTTCCAGATAGAAAATATGTTTTTGAGGAGGACACTTCCCCGCAACCCTCAGGGCAAAGGTTTTAAGTTATGCCCTTGGGGCATATAAGGTTTTTATAGAAGGCGTTGTCGTAGAAACTTCAAAACAGGCTCATGCGATTGGGAATTCGATGGGCTAGTGCCCTTTTTAATAGTCGAAAGTGATTTGAGGGCAACTAGCCCCCCCCACACGCCCATCATTCTCCCAAACTCATCCAATCAAAATTTTGAGATAGCCATTTTGTTCAGCGTACTTGATTTCCAGATAGAAAGTATGTTTTTGAGGAGGACACTATCCACAACCGTCAGGGCAAAGGTTTTAAGTTATGCCTTGGGGGCATATAAAGTTTTTATAAAAGGCGTTGTCGTAGAAACTTCAAAACAGGCTCACTCGATTGGAAATTCAAAGGGCTAGTGCCCTTCTTAATAGTCGAAAGTGATTGGAGGACAACTAGGCCCCCCCCCCCCACGCCCATCATTCCCCCAAACACATCCAATCAAAATTTTGAGATAGCCATTTTGTTCAGCGTAGTTGATTTCCAGATAGAAAATATGTTTTTGAGCAGGACACTTCCCCACAACCCTGAGGGCAACGTTTTTAAGTTATGCCCTGGGGATATATAAGGTTTTTATAGAAGGCGTTGTCGTAGAAACTTCAAAACAGGCTCATTTGATTGGAAATTCAAAGGGCTAGTGTCCTTTTCAATAGTCGAAAGTTATTGGAGGGCACCTAGCCCCCCCCACGCCTATTATTCCCCCAAACACATTCAATCAAAATTTTGAGATAGCCATTTTGTTCAGCGTAGGCTAGTGTATTTCCAGATAGAAAATTTGTTTTTGAGGAGGGCACTCCCCCGCAACCCTCAGGGCAAAGGTTTTAAGTTATGCCCTGGGGGTATATAAGGTTTTTATAGAAGGTGTTGTCGTAGAAACTTCAAAACAGGCTCATTCGATTGGAAATTCAAAGGGTTAGTGCCCTTTTTGATAGTCGAAAGTGATTGGAGGGCAACTAGCCCCCCCCCCCCCCTCACGCCCATAATTCTCCCAAATACAACCAATAAAAATTTCGAGATAGCCATTTTGTTCAGCGTAGTTGATTTCCAGATGGAAAATATGTTTTGAAGGAGGATACTCCGCCACAGGCCTCAGGGCAAGGGCAATATAAGGTTTTTAAGTTATGCCCTGGGGGCATATAAGGTTTCATTCAATAAGATTCAGCATCAATCAATCTTCTTGGATTAGAACTAAATCTTTCCAAGACATTATGGATATTTTCTTCTTGTTTGACTTTTATTCTGTCATTCCAGCAGTTTATTTCCACCTTTTAGACCATCTACCTTTTATCAACTGTTTTTTAGCCATCTACCTTTTTTCGACTGCTTTTTTTCAACCGTCTGCCTTTTCAGCCATATCAAGTGTAAATTTGAAGTTCTAGGGGGGCAGCTGTCCCCCTCTGCCCCCCTTCTGTGTGCCCATGGGTGAAAGTAAGATCATAAATGAATTGTAGTCAACTGTGCTTTTTATATAATTAAACAAAATGGCGAGTGTTTTTCATATTCCCAGGTCAATTACCCTTTTTTTAGAATGAAAAACTGGGGGAGGGAGCAGATCTTTTTTTTAAGACTCAATTCGTAAACAATATCTGAATTTTTTTGCAAATGCGACCATAGGTGCAAATAGCAAAATTATTGTGAGAGGGAGGGAAAGTTGGGAAATTATTAGGGGAGAAAGCGAGGGTTGGGGAAATTATAGGGGGAGGGAGGAAAAGTTGGGAAATTATTAGAGGGGGAAAGAGAGTTGAAAAATTATTAGGGGAGGGAGGGAGAGTTGGGAAACTTCTATTTTGTAAGATATAGTATGCATCTTCGGCCAAGAACCTCACAAATTTAAACACTTCAATAAGTTTTTCACAGCTCTTTTCTTGGGAAGGGAAATCTTGGTAGATTCTTATGTGGATATCCCCTTAGTTTCATTACGTACAAGCTGTTCACAAAGATACTGTCTCAGATAGTTAAGTAAAGGTACCTTTTATTTATTTTATTATATTTTTTTACTTCACTTTAGTTTTGGTGGAAAAGCAAACCAAAATTCATGGGAAGTAAGTAGAGTTCTAAATATTCTTAATTTTTGCTAAATATTAAACTGAAGTATTAACTGAAATTACATATAATCTGTGGTGGGTCAATGGCCAAGGCTGAAAAGGGTCAGAAATCCCCATCTCTAGAGACATAAAACCGTTTTTTTTTCCTTTGGTGAATTTAATGAATAAGGTTAGTGAAAGTATACTTGCTTCAAATCTGGAATTTCTCTAGGATATTACTTTTTTATTTAGTGGAAGGGTGAATTTGTCAAAAATAATAAGTTGTGTGAAAAAAATTGGAAATCATAAACAGTCGCAATACTTTGAGGAAGTTATTACTGATTATACCTTATTTTGTAGTTTACTTATATGAATGGCTTGTTGGATTGCTAGATGTAAACCCTATTTCATTTGGTAACTATTGTAATGGAAAGCCGCTGGCACCACTTATTGTAATAGAACCAACACTCGCACCACTTATTGGAGTGGAAAGCCTCGCGGCTACCACTACTGTAATGTAAATATAGGGTATGGTACTACCCTCTTACGGTATACCCTGTTCCAGGGTATGGTAACGTGATCGAACGATCAAAAGGGCCGAACTCTAGGCGAAGGTTGCAACCACCTGGGTCATCCCTAATATCTCTAGCTATGTCTTTGGAGGGTAAACGAGCCCCCTGTTGATATACTAATGACGGTATTTTTCTCGCGAACTCTTTTCCCACTCTGCCTGGGTTCGGGAAAAATTATCTACACGATTGTAGAAAATAACTCACATATATTCTTCCAATGCTCCAACTCTCAACTCAGACTCTGAAAATGGACTAAAATAAAATCACCACTTCTGTACATCGAACTTTTTGTTAGGGTGGATCCTGGATTGACCCTGGCCAATCCTATAAATGAAAACTACAAAGTCAAATATCATTAACTATCAGTCCAGGAAGACCAAAATAGAATTTAGCTTGAAATCTTACTTATTGCAAAACCACTAGCTTAGCAACGAGACTTTAACTTATCACTGAAAACTATGCTATAGGCAAATCTAAGCAAATGTAATTACGGAAAGGAAAACAGGTCATTTATCTTAAAAAGAAAAGAAACAGGGATGGAACCCCATCAGTAACCCTATTATTCTTGCTGATACTGATTTGCACCCTGTTTCATCTGTGTCAATAGCTCTTAAATAATGTTTCAGTTTTGTGTTCTAGAATTTGTCCTTAACATTGAAAAAGGGAAATGAAATTTATAGCCATTTCTATGACTCAGAAAAAGGAATGTACTGTATTAAAAAAAAAAAAAAAAAAAAAAAAAACAGGCATATAGGAGAAGTTAGTATGCCTATTCAAGGAGAATAGTAGCCAACAGTTTGCACTGAATTGCTAGCATCCAACAAATAGTTACAATTTACCAACTTATCTTTGTTAATAAAAAACAAAAAAAATCATTCCTAGACTGGTTAGGTGATGTGTAACTGCAATCGTAAATTTTTCCGAATTTCTAGACGCTTGTCATTCAGTTTATTAATAATTTTTTTTACTTTTTTAAGTTTTCAGTTTGTTAGATTGCTCAGATTCGTTTATATTTTTACCTTTGCTCAGATTCTTTACAAGAAGAAATAAACCACATTTTTCCATAAGCAACGTTATATGGAGTGCTGACAAATGGATAGCTTTTTGACTTGGTGGTCTGAACAAAATCTTACTACTTTATATCTAAATTAATTATTTTTTTTTATGTCTTAATAAATATTTACTTAAATAAGAATTTTATGTCTAAACAATATTTTTACTATAAATTTTAAATAATGTATAATGTATTGAATTTTGAATTATTAAATATTGTATACATTTTGTCCGCGGAATTTGCTTATGTCTTTATCCAGTGCTATTTTTTTGCAGAAATAAAAGAGTGCCTCAAAAAAGGTATCCATTTTCTGGAATTTATTTTGATTAGATTCATTTTAGGACCTCCATCTCATGTGTACACAAATTTTTTAATTGCGCTTTTAATGAATTCAAGTAACAAGGAGAACAAAATGAAGATTGTGACTGCGAGGCATTTAAAGGCAGCGCAGCAGTTCGAGTTTCATTTCCTGCTTACTGTCAAGGCACTCAGTCTTTTTGGCTGAGTCAAATCCTGAAAAATTTTCGTATGCAATATTTCTGAAAATTTTATTATGAAATATTTTTTATCGAAATATTATTGAGATTTTTATCGAGCTATTAAATTAGGTGCTCAAATTGAAGCCCCTTGTTTAGAATCTTGATATTTTAAAGAGTTTGTAAATACAAATTGAGCGTCGATCGCGCAATTTTTTATATACCGATGTGCTTATACTTAAAAGGCCAGGAGGTTTGAAGGCTATCATTACAAAAAGCTTGCGTTTTCCCGCTAAAATTTAAAGTATTCACACATGGTAAAGTGGTGAAGTACTAAGGTGAAGTATATAAAACTAAAACAACCCATCTAATATATACACAATCAATACTCACATATACAATTAACCAGCTGCTTCATTGAACACACCAAGGGAACTGGCAAAAATAAGATAAATAAAAAATGAGGCAAAAATAAAATTTTTGATTTATAATCTTGTTTTTGCCAGTTGCTTGTGTGTGTTCACGGAAGTAGTTGTGTCGTTTCCACATATTTTTTTTGTTATGTCAGGTTAGGTTTTGTTATGTCAGGTTAGGTTTTTTGTTATGTCAGGTTAGGCTAGTCAGGTTCGATTTAGACCTTTGATTAGTACTGTTGTGCGCTATAAGGTGAAAACAATCAGATGGGAAACCTGGTCAGTCACTTCACCTGTCTGATAAAAAAAAATCTTTGAAGTAATTAGTACAAAATTTATCAAATTACACTTACTAAAATATTCATTTTTTGGAGTTTCTCATGGCCTAAAACAAGGTTTGACCTGTGCGTCTGTCTCATCTCAATGTATTGCTTCACATTGTTAATAAATATTATCCATCATTGTGTGTTTAGTAAGTTTATTTGTTATTGACAAAAATCATTTCTTTGAATCCATCTTGAACTAAAACTAAACATGTGAACCTTACTAAAAGGCTAGGTGCAGTGGGTTTTCTCATGTACAAAGGTTTTTAATATTAAATGACGAACGTTGATACTGTTATATTCTATATCTGTTTCGGGGATTTAGATTGAAACGTTGTGGGTCTAAAATTCAGTCTCGAATATTGGGCTAAAAGTAGGGCACTGTGTTAAATTTAAGTCATGTTTTTTATAGAATTTAAGCCACAAGGCCCATTTTGATCATGGAGAGCATAATGAAGATTATGACCACGAGGCCATAATGCTGTATAATAATACTTGAAATTGAAGTTTTTTTTTTTTTTTTTTTTTTTTTTTTTTTTTTTTATAGAATTTAAGTCACAAGGCCCATTTTGATCATGGAGAGCATAATGAAGATTATGAACACGAGGCCATAATGCTGTACAATAATACTTGATATTGAATTTGTGTGTTTTTTTTTATAGAATTTAAGTCACGAGGCCCATTTTGATCATGGAGAACATAATGAAGAATATGACCACGAGGCTTTCCTGGGAGATGAAGCGAAAGAGTTTGACCATCTTTCACCTGAGGAAAGCAAAAATAGACTTGGGTAAGAATTAAAATTTTTCTTAAATTTTCCCTTAAAATGTCTCCTTAAATAAACGTCCCCTAATTAACAAAATATAGGATGTGCTGATGAAGGCAACATCAACTGATTCTGGAAATGTGGAAGAATTTAAAAGAAGCAGGAATTGCAAGGGAAAAAGTGAAGAGTGGAACTCTGAATAAAGGGGGTTTTAAGGGTGAATGTGCGCAGCTATGTTGGCCTGTGTGTCGGCTGTGTTGGGCGCTACGATTAGTAACACTACTAATAGCTGTACTTGTTAGAGAATAATATCATTTCAAACATTAAATAGTGTTAAAGAAAATAAATTAATAAAGAATAATAAGAGTAATAGTAAAAAAAAACTTGAATCGAAAAATACATTTTCTAGCAAAAACTCTTATTGGTCTATTAAAAGAGTAAATTAATTTCTGTTTATGTAGGAGAAAACAATGTCCTTGGTCTGCTACATTTTGTTTTAATATATTGGCTAACTGACAGGTTCTTTTTGCTATAAATAATTTCTTAGACCACACTGCTTTTCCATTTACGACAAATTAAGCGAGAAAAACGGGTTTTAATATAAACAAACCAGTGACCAAAACTGAAAAAACAAAAAAAAACACCTTAATTAATAAATAAAATAAAAAGAATTAATTATATTTAAACAATAAATAAATTTTTCTGTTCGTTTTTAATCTTTGTCACTCCTTTGTTTAAATTAAAACCCATTTTTCTCGCTTAATTTGCCTTTTTGCTATAAAATAGGATGCTTGTCCTGTTTTCTAGTCATGTATATTACGACGCGAAAAAATATATCGTGAAAAAAAATTCACTGATTTTTTTTTTTTCTTCTTTTTTTTATTCGTTTATACAAGTCGGACAAAATTTCGGGGGGAGGGTTCAAATCCCCCACCCCATAGATACGGTCCTGCTTTCATAAGAGCCCTGTGGATTTTTCTTGTCAATTGATTTTAACATATTAAGTTAACTTAAAGCTTTAATTGCCTCACGAGTTTTAGGTAGTAGCTTTATATGCTATTATGCCATCTGTTTTCTGTCAGACATAGATGGTGGTGGCAGACCATGATGGGTCATCAATCTGGCCGTCTGCATCTTTTTCTGTCAGTAAAATATTCTTGTTAGAAGCAACATGGCATTGTTACTGGAATAGGGAATTATTGTGGGGTTGTTTATTTTCGGATGTGTTTACAAAAAAAAAACTTCAAAAAAAACGCATGCAGTCGTTTATATGGATTTTTCTTAAGTTGTTACGAGTTTGGACAAAAAATTTTTGTGGAGGGGGACAACCTCCTACCCCTAGCCACGACCTTTCTGTCATAACTCCTTCTTTGGAGGTTTTGTGTGAATTGATTTTAACATATTGAGTTAACTTGAAGTAATTGCCGCACGAGTTCCGGGTTGATCTTGATCTGCTTGATAGCTTGATCTGCAGCTATACCATTTGTTTTTTTCTCGATGGCGATGGGTGATTACGATCAGTCATTAATTTGTTTCAGAAAAGCTATCTTCGATTCTTGTTATACATAATCGGGATCATATAAAACTATTGCAAATGAGAAATTTCTCTCACTGTTCCAAGATTAGTCTCCCAGAAAAGAATTCGCCTGTCCACTAAATATTTGTCCATTTGCACCTATTTAAATCAATATAGTATTCGTCTCGGAAGTAACAGGGAATTGTGTTAATCGGTTTTACGTAAATTTGTTCTCCCATCTAGGATTAACAAGGGCGAAGGTAAATAAGCAGTACACTGTCTCTTAAAACATAGTTCTGATTCAATACACAGCCAGAACACTTGTGAAATACACGAGGGACATTAGGGCTCGGAATGAAAACTTTCACATTTCCAATGGGTTTTAGCGGTATTTTAGAATTGGATGTTTATTTTTTTATCAGTTGATTCTATGGTTATATTAAAGGCTATTATATTAAATTTATTATATTATAATAAATGTACTGTATTATATCAAATTGTATTAAATTATTAGTATATCATATAAACCATTTTATATATTATATTATGATAATATATTTACATATTATATAAATTATTAATATATTATATAATAAACTGAATGTATTATATTAAAGGATATTCTTATGCTTTGAAATTCTTTATCGTTTTTATTTTTGTTTAGTGTGATCTGTACGCCAAAGTAGCAAATTCAAAATTGTGCGCTATTGGGTCACATATTTTTTCTGGGACAGGACCTACTCCTTTTCTACTCCCAACTGCGAGGAAAAAGATCCTTAGATAGAAATGTTTCTTTGAGAACTCCATTTAGAGTACTTTATATAAATATAAAGTATTATATTATTTAAGGGTAGTATATTATATCAAATACGTTATATAAATATATATTGCATTCACATCTACAGGAGATAGGATTAGAGATTGAACCTACTAAAACAGAATTCCTAGTGATGGGCAATAACAGTGATTTCCAGCATCACTCAATTAGGGTGGGATCACTTAATATCTTTAATAATAATTCTATTAATTACCTTGGCTTGCCTTTTGGCCCAACAATTAAAGCTACGCGGGAGTTGGTGTTATCGTCTGTACTGGGAAAACTTAGGAAACTTATGGCCTGCTGCTCAGGGTGAAAGATCGTTTTGATAAACAAACACTTGCTATAATTTACAATTCAATGTTTGCACCTCATGTATTTTTCATTGTTCCATTTTTGAAGTTTTTAAGTAAAAGTGATAAAAAGTGTATCCGCGTGTAATTTTTCCGGTTTTGTAAATATTTTCTTGGAATTCCACTGTGGTTCAAAATAGGTATATTATTTGAAAATTTGGAATATTTGATATTAATGTTAAAATGGATCAACAATACGACCGATTTCTTAGACGATCTAGAGAAAATAGAATAAATTTTCCCCTTAATTGTCTCGTTTAATGGAAAAATATTTTTTGTCGCCATTGGTTTAATAAAACAGCTATTTATGCGTTATGTATAATGAGTGTTTATGCGTTATGTTTTATGAGTGTTTTTAGTGCTATGCGCTAATGAGCTATCATAAGCTATTTATTATATATTCATGAGTTATTGAGCATTATGAGCTACTTGTTGTCGTCCTTTTTGTTAGAAGTGTAATTTTGTATTTTTCAGTTTTCTTTTCATTTATTTCCTTTACTCCTCTGTGTACATCATGTATGTATAGAGGGCATAGATAAATTATTATTATTATTATTATTATATAATGTGTTAAAAACTCCATTTGGTTCTTTAACTCAGTTGAATGCCAAACTAAATATTCGTTTTCAATTGCTTTTGAGTTTCAAAACTAACAAATAGCATGTACGAATTTCCAATTTTACATAAATGTATCAGGGATATCTTTTAGACAGATCTTGGCGGGAAGGAGACATTATCCGATCAGCTTACCCAACAAAAAAAATATATTAATCCTCTTGATTTTTTGATTGAAAATCAAATATTTTGCAGTAGGCATCAAGACATGGCTAATTGTAGAAAATAGCCAAGACAGATAGTCCAAGTAACTGAGAGGCCAAAATGTTTAAATGGGACGGGTAAATGGTGGAAGTGAATATGACTATATATACTTGTCCACTAAGAGAGTAATACTTACTCTCACCATTATACCCGTGCCATTTAAACATTTTTGCCAAAAAATGTTTAAATGGGATGGGTAATTGGTGGAAGTGAGTATGAATGACTTAAAATGACTGGTTGTGTCTCCCGGAATTATTTTAAGAATACTAAAGCAAAAATTGAGGACCTACATACAAACATCCATAATTCAAAAAGATAACAGTGATATTTAACAGTCCATTTTATTGGCTTAGATTTTTGCAAAAAGAATCTATCAAATAGAATTTAATTTTTCGTTTTAATACTGGCTTTAAAGTTGAAAGGCGATTTGAAATGCCAATCAGGATTTAAAAACAGTTTAGCAAATACGTCAGAGAAATAAGCCAATGGGATTAAAGCATACTTTTGAACGTGGAACAGTAGGACGGTTATTTATCTTTTTCTCTTTAGTAGAACAATGTCCAAATCGGGACTATTCTAAGTATCTCTAAAAGTTGAAGAATTTGTGTGATGTCTTGAAATATACAATTTGAAATAAGAAGTTAAGAAATGTGTGGGAAATGAAATAAGAAAGAATGTGAAATAAGAATATTAAATCTATGGCTACATTAATCAGTTGGTTGTGTACACTCTATATAGTAATAACATAACAGGATATTGATCAAATTAAATTCATGAGATATTGTATTTAATACAATGTATCTAAACCTTGCTTCGCCATATTGAAAAATATCAAATGTTTTACATGGTTGTACAAATCAACATAGATGTCTCTGTAGATTAGTATCAGATCTTAATGAAGTCAAACAGTGCAATTCAAATGTTCCAGATGTAAATTAATGGGCTGAACGACTTTTTGCACACCCTTTGTAAATAAAAATATATTCACCCCTCTTTTATTATGAGTTGCTATTCTTGATAATACTTGTGTTCTTGTAAACTTGGGCTCATGGGCACTTTTCCGTTAAAGCTCATGGCCACTTAAAAATGGTTAAACTAAATAGCTGCTCAACTCTTTTTTCTATTTGCTGAAATGATAAACAAGCAGCTGTATTATTAATCTGCTCTTATTAGCATATTAGAAAATGAGGCTAAAGAAAGTTGACACGTAGTTTTTCTTCTGATTGGCTAGAAGCTTGTATCCCAAAGTCTTTGGGCCTTGGGGTCCCCAATGTACAAAAAAACTAGTTCGCCTGAGAATTGAATTTTAAAAAGGGGAAAACATTTTCTGGACGGCTTAAAAGTTTCATCTGCAAGTTTCTTTGCTAAAAAAAAAAACCCTAATGTTCAAAATTTTTTAATTGGGGTATGGACCCCCTCCATCTCCCCCCCCCCCCCCCACACACACACACACAAAAAAGAGGGTGAACAAATTATTTTTTCGATTTGTTTGAATTTGTATCTGTGACTTTGCAAAAAAAGAAGAAAATTGGTTCATCTAAAGATAGGTGACTATCAGATATTGTTGGCAGAAATTCTTTAGTATAAAGACTTCATATGTAGAAATTTAAAAAGGAGAAAATTGTTTAAAAATTGTTGAAAATTTTTGATTTTTTAAATGGGTTAGGTTATTTTACTGTCGGCTTCTTAGCTGCATGAGAGTCAATGTTTCTGATTCCATCCCAAACAGGGGATACTCGAGCTTTCAAAAGTTTAGAAATGCTAGAAAATTCTCTGGTATGCTTGTGAAAGCTGCCGTGAAAATTGCAAGCAAGCCCAATAATCAGCATAAGCTCAGAAAACGATACAGAGTTCTAACAATTTTTATTTCATTGTTGTGTTGTTTTTTTTTCAATTTTTTTTTTACCAGCAGATTTCAAACATCTTCTTTTTATCATTACTGCAATTTTTCTTTCAATGCTTGGAAACTTTGTTTGTATTTTCCTTTATTATTTTTATTATATATTTTATTATATTATTATTTATTATATTTTTCTTTATTATTAAAATTCGTTTAGTTTATATTAAAATAATTGACAAAAATTGACTCGCAATCTTGTTATTAGAGTTCTGCTCAATTGAGGATTTCAATATGCATTGAAACAGTTTTTGTAGAAAACTTTACAGAAGGATATGCATAATCCAGAAGTTAAAATCATAAAAAGTTTTAAGATCCCACTATTTGAAGATGACTCGAGGAAAAATGTAGGACAAATAAATACGGAAAAGTTTCAGCCACTGAAACCAGAAAATGCATGGGCAAGACCTCTGCGTTTTTATTTTAGCAGCCAAGACAATTCCAATGATTACTTTTTTTCGATCCGACGCCATTTTTAGGGTATTTCTAGGTGTTTTTTTGAAATTCCCTTAGATTTTTTTCAAAATAACATTTTATTATTAAGATTCATTTAAATAGTAGTTACCATTCCTGAATCAGCTAAAATGTCAATTTTTGTCTCACTTCCCTTTTCTAACGCATTTTAATTTTTGATTACTATGGGCTCATTTTCGTCCTTTGCTAGACTGCAGCTACCGCTGCAACCACAATGAGAGCTCTTATTGAATTTATTCTATTACCTGTTCTTCATTTATCTTTTGTATTACCGGATCATTTTTTTTTGTGGTGGGATCATTTGTTATTTGGTTTCTTTTTATTTCGTTTTCTTGTATTACGTATTCCATGTTAAATGTTTCTTTTTTTTTTGTAGTTTTCATTTTTGCGTTTTGGGTTTTTGGGTTTTCATTTTTGCAGTTGGTAGGATTAGGTTTTTTTTTTTTTTTTTTTTTTTTTTTTTTTTTTTTTTTTTTTTTTTTTTTGTATCTTATTACAGAATTCAACCGAAATATTTATATTATTTTCTAGTTTTCACTGGGTGAAAGTTTTGCTCGTTTATTTGCTCTAGGTTTTTTCATAACCGTCGATAAAAATCAAGTGGTTTATTGATTTTAAAAGTATTTTGGGTGTCAGGGACGACCTATTCTCTTGGCATGTGGTAGGTGGATAATGACCTTTTTTCTGAGGGTGGGGTCTCATGCATTAAAAAATACGTTTTGAAGTAAGTCTCACGCATTTTGCTGTTGAAATCATCCTTGGGAGGGGGTATCGTCACTAGAGATTTTCTCTAGACATCTCTAGATATTCTTTAGACATCGAGGAGGAAGATTGAGATCTTGTTCTGAAGGCAGATTTTGTTCTCTTCCTTTGAAAAGTAAATTTTCAAGTTTATCTTGCGTAATTTGTTGGTGAAATCGGAAATATCCAATTTCATCGGATCTTCAAGAGAATTTTCTTGAATGATCTGTTCCATTGGTAGAGAGAGGGAATAAAGATTGTTTTATGAGGGTTTATGCTTTAAAAGTGCAAGCAAATCTTGTACATTTTGTTGTTGAATTCATCCTTGGGAAGCGAACTTCGAGAGGGATTCCTGACCCCTCACTTACAAAAAAGGCCTTGTCGTTATGTATTCATTTGGAAGATTAGCTTCAACTTTTGCTCTATGCTAAAACCTATTGGTAGAATCATTGAATCTTATTAAGAGAGTAGAAGTAGACCCTTCAGACCCATATTTGGGTTATAAATCCTTTCCTGAGAGCTCTGTTCAACCAGTACAACATTTTTCCAAGTTTATGAAAAGTTAGTACCCTTGAGGGGGAAGTGGGCACAAGGGGCTTCTTTAAAACACCCTTTCTATCCCTAATTGAGTCTTTAGATTAATTTCTGGGAGATCAATTAGCCCTCTTTTTATATTCCTCCACCAACTTTCTTTTCCAGGAAAATCGTTGACAAAATAGACCGAGATAATGATGGTTTTGTGACAGAGACAGAACTCAAATCCTGGATACAATATACACAGAAAAAATATATTTTAGAAGATGTTGAACGACGACAATGGAGTCAACATAATGCAAAAGACAAAATTATGTGGGCTGACTATAGGAAAACTGTCTATGGTTTCTTAGACGATATGGACCCCAATGAACTGGAAAAGGACGACGAAGGCTATTCGTACAGGTGCGTTTTATTTCCCATCAACTACTTGCACGGAATAGATGTTCCAGGTGTTATTATTCCAGATATTATTTCCGGTATTGTTCTTCCGAGTATTGTTAATATTATTCCAGGTATACTAAATAATACGATGCTATCTATTTATTGAATGTATAGCGTTTTCATCCAAGGTGGTTCCAATGGTATACTTTTTGTTTCGAGTTGACGTCATTTTAAGGGGGTTTCTGGCTATTTTAAAAATTCCCTGAGATTTTTCTTTTCTTTTCAAAATAACATTTTACTATTAAGAATAATTTTAGATAGTAGTTACCATCCTCGAATCATCTAGAATGGCAATTTTTCTCCCTTGCCCTTTTTTTCAGCGCATTTTTAATTTTTGGAATTTTTGGTAAAAAAAATTTAAGCTAACAAAGTTTAACAAATTTAAGCAACAATTTAACACAAAATAAAGGTACATCACCCATGCAAAGGATACTTGAATTAGAGAAAATAATTAAGCTATATTATTTAGCCATATGTTGTAATTTTTTTCATTTTGTTTTTATGTTTTAATAATCATTATTATAATGATTTATGTAATGATTAGTCCATAACAGCAAATGCTGTTAACGTAGGAATCTGTTAAACCTATTCTGTTATTTTCTAAACTACTACTACTACTAACAACTCACCGCAGCACCAAGCCGCCTGAGGCCAACACAGCTACGGACGCTCCTCCTCCACCCCAATCTATTCAAAGCCTCCCTTTTTACACCCGCCCACGAAGTTCCCATTTCCTTTAAATCTTTCTTTATGACGTCCTCCCACCCCAGACGGGTACGACCTGCTTTCTGTTTAGCCCTAGAACGTTGGCCGAAAAGAACAATCTTCGGCAATCTGTCATCCTTCATCCGCACAACGTGCCCTAACCACCTCAACCTTTCTTTCATTATAGCCCTAGAGAGCGGTATTGAACCACATTTTTCGTATAGCCTATTGTTTGAAATACGGTCAGACAGGTACCCAGAACAATCCTTAAGCAATTTCTCTGGAAAACATCTAGCAAATCTTCATTCGCTTTTCGGAGCGTCCATGCTTCAGAGCCATATTTGACCACTGTCATCACTGTAGCTTCTAATATTCTAATCTTGGTTTGCAGACTTATCTTCCTATTCTTCCAGACTTTTTTTAACTGTGAAAAAACACCCTGAGCCTTGGCTATTCTATTTTTAACATCTTCACTGCTCCCACCATCTTTACTAATAATACTACCAAGGTAAGTGAAGCTGCCCACCTGATCAATCTTTTCATTACCCAACGTCACCTGTTCATCTTCACTTATTCCTAGCCTTAGTGACTTAGTCTTCCTAACATTAATTTTCAAACCAATTCTAGCACCCTGAACTCGCCAAACCTCTAAAACTTCATTCATTTTGCTCACACTTTCATCTAGGATGCTTAAATCATCAGCATAATCCAAGTCCAGGAGATTTTTTCCTCCCCATTTGATTCCGTGGTCTCTCATTGCCTTTCCTGTGTTCCTTAAAACAAAGTCCATCAAAATAATCCATACAAAGGGGGATAGAACACAACCCTGCTTAACTCCTGATTTAATACAAAACCAGCTGCTAACCTCATTTCCTACCTTAACCGCAGCAGTGTTATTCTCGTACATAGCACTAATCACTTTAATGTATTTGTCTGGTATACCATACAAGGATAAAACCTTTACTAAAGCTCTTCTATCAACAGAATTGAACGCTTGCTCATAATCTATAAAACTGAGGACCAAAGGTGTTTGAAAACTCAGGCACTTCTCAATTATTAGCCTAAGAGTGAAAATTTGGTCGACACATCCTCTACCTTTTCTAATACCGCACTGCTCTTCTCTTAAAACTTTGTCTACGGCATCTCTCAGTCTAAAAAGTATCATATTACTAAGTAATTTGCTACCTACAGAGACCATACTAATGCCTCGATAATTACCACACTCACTTATATCACCTTTCTTATAAAGTGGCTTAATTAAGGTTTTCCTAAAATCGTTAGGTACTTCCCCTTTTTCAAAAATCATAGTCATAATCTTCAATAACTTATTTCTAACCTCAGAGCCACCATATTTAAGAAACTCATTTACCACCCTATCAGCACCTGGAGCCTTATTATTCTTTAATCCTTTTAGTACTGTTGCTAATTCCTCCTCACAAAACAAATCTTCCTTCACATCCAAGGTATCACAAACTTTTTCATTTTACTCTATATTTTTTTCCTGCAACTCTATCTCGGTTAAGCAAGTTCTCAAAATGTTCGGCCCATCTCGCTTTAGTTTTTTCCTTATCGCTAATTGCGACCCCATTCCTATCTTTAACTGGGACAAGTCCGGATTGACTACTCCCTCTCAATTTGTTAACGTGCCAGTACAATATTTTACTATTATGCCGTCTAGCTGCATCTTCCAGATCCTCGGCAATTTTATCCATGGCCTCCACTTCACACCTCCTTAGTTCATATTTTAATGCTTTCTCCACTTTCTTTACATTTCTTTTGTTTTCATACGATCTATCACTCAGATAATTCTTGTACAAGTCCTTTCTCCTTTCTATTAAACATAAAGCTTTTTCACTATTATTCTTAGCTGCAGTTCTAGCTTTCTTCCTAATACACCTTCAGCAACTTCACAAATTATTTTTCTAAAATTATTCCAACCATCTTCCACATTATCAACTTTTAAACTCTCAAGTTTAGTATTCAACTGTTCCTGGAGAGTTTCTCTCAAATTCTCATCCTGGAGTCTACCAACATCATAACTTCCCGGGAGGTAGTTACCCTTCCGATATTTCAGCTTTAAATTAACCCTTGACACTACTAGATGGTGATCTTTACTTTTAACATCAATAACAGCACTCCTATATACCCTAGTATCTTGTATTGATCCTGCCAGTCTTCGGTTTACTATAACATAATCAATAAGGTTTGCTGTCTTACCATCATGTGAATACCATGTTAACTTATGAGCCATTTTATGACCAAACACCGTGTTGGTTATAACTAGATTGTTATACCTACAAAATTGCAAAAGTCTGTATCCATTCCTGTTTTCTTTTTCCTACACCAAATTTACCTAGGCTGGGATACCATCTATCCCTATTTCTACCAACCTGGGCGTTAAAATCTCCCAGTAATAACATCATATTTCTACCTGGGACCTTGTCTATTTGCTCCTGTAACTGTAAGTAAAATTCATCTGAGTCACTAGTATCTCCGTCAGTCGGTTCTACAGGGGCGTATACTACTATAACTGATACCCTGAACTTTCTAGTCATAAAATGAGCAATTAGTATTCTATTATTAATACCTTCACAGCCTAAACAAGACTTAGCAGCTTCCTTATTCATCATGAGCCCTACTCCCTGTCTATGTACCCCATCCTTCCTGCCTGAGTAAACAAATTCTATATCACCTAATTTCATGCTTCCTACCCCTGGGATATGAGTTTTTGAAACTCCTAATAAATCCAGTTCGAATCGTCTGAATTCGTCAGTCAGAATGTTGATACGATAGTCATTTTTTAATGTCGTAACATTCCAAGTTCCAATTTTCATGTTCTTTAAATCATTGAAATTATTTTCGCCTCAGGAAAAGCAATGATCCCGGATACCAGTGCAGGACAGGGATCACATATCTTCTCAAGTCTACACCGAAGTGCTTAAGCCGGCTTAGAACCGGACAGCAAAAGTCCCTGGGACCTCCATGAATGGAGGCTTTGTGCAATCCTGGGCCCATCTTGGTCAGAACATGGTTTTCAGCACTTGGCGATGCTCTTCTATCAACAAGAGTCGAAATCCTGCACAGACAGTCTCAAGCCTATTACCTCCGACTCATTATATATTCATGCCTACAAATATTATGCTACTACGGGGAGGCAACCCATAATAGATAAATTAGCTAGGAAGAGGTTATTCAGCCCAAAGACGCCCATCAAAACATACCAAGCCCAGAAGAATTGTCCATTAGTCAGAATCCCGTGCGAATGCTGTGTCGTTGACTAGGCTATAATTTCCTCGAGGGGCGCCACTCCTCAAGTGGGAATAGAGTTGACCGCAAGGTCCCCAGTCTTGCAGGTACCCGAAAAGGTCGAGGCAGCCCTTTGCAGAGGCCGTTGTCCATAGATCTGGATCTTACGCCCTGCCACAGTTGTCCTCCTATAGAGGATCCTCCCGCGATGGTGTTCTGCATCACCATGCAATTTAACCCATTACTGGGAGAAGGTTTGCAACTCATGCGACTTTGTGTGGGCCCTTTTGAGTGTACATTTGAGGGGCCTTCTTCCTCCTCCACCTGTATTTATGACCCCGGGCGAGGGTGCCACAGATTCTATTATGGACCCCCAGGGACAAGGTCCCCCCTTGGTCCGTGCCTCCTATGGAGGTACCCTACATATCTGTAGAGCGTTCCCCTATCACCACCTGGGGACACGCTGAATGGCCTGGGGAGGCCAGAATTAATCTCTCCTAGATACTAATCAATAGATACAGAATCAAAATGTGTGAAAGATTTTTCTTTGTTTTTTTTTTTTTTTTTTTTTTGCTCTCTATTTTTGTGAGTAGGTGTGTTTTTTTGCATTTAATGGGGTTAAATGATTAATAATTTAATATTTGAATATCTTGTTTCGTGAGCCCCCTCTTTTACAGGCCATGGATCCTTTGTGGAGGACTTGTGCTTGTGCTATTGAGTTGTTTTTGCTGGTTTTTCTTTTGGTTGAAATATATCTTATCTTAAAAAAAAATATATATACGATATATATATATATATATACATACATACACATACACATATATACATGTACATACATACATATATATATATATACACACATACACACATTTAATTTCGATTAAAATTTTGGATTTACCCTTTAATTTCGGGCGTACATTAGTTAGGTTCTTCCTGAAGGAATCCATTACTACTACTAAGAATTCACTGCTGCACTAAGCATCCAAAGGCCATTACAGCTACACACGCTTCTCATCCGTCAAAAATCTACCAAAGCTTCACACTTTCTCTCCTCCCAAAGCTTCACACTTTCCCTCCTCCCACTCCACTCAGGGACTCAGGGATTGGCTAAAAAATAAACCTTTAGCAGTCTGTTCTTCGTCAGTAAAACAAAGCCTTTTAACCTTTTTTTTTCACTTGGGATTGAACAGCATTTAGTTTTTACAGCTTATTGCAAAGAGTAAGGGTAATGTATAAGAGTGGGAACTGATGCTAGTATCTGCAAAAAAAAACTATCAACGCCATCTAACACTTGGCGACGCTTGTGATTTTTTCAAGCTTTGTAATCGTTTTCAGTAAGGAACTGAGATCAGACACTTACAACTACACAAATTTTGCCAACTGCAGAAATCCTGAAAGCTGCGGGCCTACCAACAAAGATAGTCAGTCTCTTTAAAGAACTCTACAGCAGCACAGAAAGCGCCGTCCTTGTTAACGGGAAGCTTTCTTCTTCCTTCCCATCAAAAATGGTGATCGCCAAGGATGTGCTGCTGCACCTGAGCTGTTTAAATGCGTCATCGACCACATTTTGAACGAGACAGACCGTGCCCACCCTTTTGGCATAAGTTATGCGGGGAGGACTTTGTATGATGTTGACTTTGCCGACAATGTAGCCGTCCTTAGCGAAAATCTCGACCAACTTAAGTCTGCACTCGAGACGCTCTCCTCCACTGCCTCCGGATTTGGGCTGCAAATCCACTGTAAAAAACGAAGATCATGCCAATAGAAAAGACTGCATCGGGCATCACCCTTAACTGTTGCGATCAAAGGCCAAGCTGTTGATGTGGTAACGCAGTTCACTTATCTTGGATCAAATATATTATCAAATGGCACACTTGACACTGAAATCTCAGCTAGATCAGCCAAGTTAAACTCTGTGTTCAGATGGCTCCTGAGAGCAGCCTTCTACAAATCGCAAATTAGTCGCAATACAAAAGCCCGAATTTACAACGCCACAGTCTCAAGCAGCATGCTGTACTCTTCTGAAACATGGCCGATAACCTAGACACAGCTAAGAAAGGTCGATGCCATCCAAACTAGACACCTGCGTCGACCTGATGTTATAAATCAACGCCTCATCAACCGCAACGTCGACCCAAATGAGGCCCCATCCTTAGCCCTGGACTGGCCTGCTTGGAGAAGACTGACAGCGCTTTCAACCAGTTCCGTCTACGTTGGTGACCCTGCTGAGCAAGAGTGTTAAGTCAAGTAAAGTAAGTCAAATTATTGTACTGAACAAAATTTCAATTACCGCCCGGCGCTAGATGGCGTTGATGTTTTTTGTCGACACTAGTGCCGGTACTCACTCTTGTAAATTACCCATACTCTTTGGCTTATTGCTTGATATACAGTCAGTCAAACTAGAAGCTAAGGGGCTTTTGGACAATTCTTTTGTTTCTTTTTCTCTTTATGCTCAACATTTTCCCTTTTTCCCAGAATTTAAATAATGTTTGATATTATGTTGTTCTTTATTTTTTTTACGTATTTTATTCAGTTATGTTATAAAACCTATTTTAAATCAATACTTTGTTTCTTTTGTCGATTTTTTTTTGTAATTTCATTTTTGAATTTAATATGCTCTTCGATTTTAAGGGAAATAAATAAAAGATTTATTTTAAAGATTTATTTTTAAAGATTTTAAAGATTTATTTACTCGATTTTTAAGAAGAGAAAATATCTTTGGAAAACATCTAACAAATCTTCCTAAGGCTTTCAAAGCGTCTCCATCTCTTTCGCTACCTTTCGTCATTATTCCCCACTTTCCTTTCTACTTTTTCTTTTCTTTCTACTTTTTTTCTATTGCTACCTTTTTTGTTATTCGTTTTATGGGGTTAGTAGATTTGGCAACTGAATCACTAAGATATTCATATCAAAATCTAACTAATAGATAATCACTTTCAAGGACAGCTAATCTTATGAATTATGAGCGAAAAACAAAATTCTTAACTTTTGCTCGACAAAATGATTGGTATATTAAAAGTGAAACAAGCAAAGTATATCTTTCGGTACCTTACTTATTTCCTAGTTATCTTTCCACTTTTCTCCTTAACATTTTTGCCGCTTTTATTTGTTCTGAAACACTGAATCATTCTTTTTAATGTAACAAATATATAACCAAACAATTAAATGATTCGTTTATTGGAAGTATTATGGCTTTCTTCTGATCCACACAAAAACTCGATTTGGGTGAAGCCCAGACGTCCCCTAATTTTGACATGGTGAGTCCAATGGCGTGGTTAAGATTTTTTCAGTTTCCAATTCTCTCTGAGGTATGATCTAGCATCTACAAGGGGTAAAAACAAGTTGTTTAATGTTAAAATGTAGAACAGACATTTTAGAATCCCAGAGTGAAGTATCTACATCAAGCAGAAAGTGGGTAACAAAGACCTGAATAAACGGATTGGGGGGAAGTTATTGTGATATCCTGAGTCTTTATTTGTTTCTCCCTTTCTCAGAACGGGAGAAAGTAGTTTTTTTGCAATTCTCTCAAAAACGTGATAAAAAGGAGGTGCTAGTTTTGGGAGGAAGCGGCTGAAATCACGCCATATTTCTTTTAGCCATTTTCTTTTGCTGCTTGTTTCTTGGAGTTGGTAGATTTGGCGACTGAATCCGTTGATTATTAATCAATTTTTATTAGGGATATGCAACGACGGGATAGACGAAGATGGTCAGTTGCTGATGGCGACGGTGACGATGCTTTGACAAAAGAAGAGTTTGTCAGCTTTTTGCATCCAGAAGATGTTCCTCAAATGCACGACATTGTCATTATAGAAACTATGGAAGATATTGACAAAGACAAAGATGGGAAAATATCCCAGGAAGAATATATTGGTAATTGGGAAAAGGGTTTTTTCTTATCGTTGTTTGATCGCATCACTGAGTGGCGAGACTTCTTCTGGCTGTGCCAACCTGCCGCAAATATTAAAGCTAAAACTAACCTCGAATATTTTTGCAATATAGGGGGAGGGGATTGGTAGTGTAGTTTTTTTAAAAAATGTTTTAATTTTTCAAAAAAGTAGCGCAACTTTTTTCCAAGTCTATTAACATTTTACGATTATTCTAAATCTTTGACCTTTTAGATTAATTAAAATAATTAGTTTAGATAAATTAATTATAATAAGTAATTAAATTGTAATAAGTAAATTAATAACTAAAATTAATTAGTGCTTTTTTTTACATATTTTGCGGATGACATTGCCATCAACCTTTCTAGTCAAACATTGGAGGATTTTATGGTGAAGTTCAACAGGGTTTTTAAGTCATTTAATGCGTTTACAAGCTTAAGTCTTCTTACAGTTAACGATAATAAACGAATTTAATTGTATATAGGAGAGTTGGAAGTCTGGCAAATATTGATAAAAATGTGTTTTTTAAATGGTAAAGCTTAGGTGAATGAGGTATGTTGCTTAGGTTTCTCCCTTGATGGTAGCATATCATAATTTTAGATAAAATTTAGATTAAATTAGATAAAATTAAATTTTTGTTCCATCATAAGAATTTAAAATCTGTAAATTTTGTATTTCGTTCCATGGTCTCGCTATACTGCTAGAGGTGCTCGAGATTTGTATTCTTATTACAGCCATATTACGGATTTTATCCCTTGTGAAGGATGCACTTTTGTGAGAAACCTACAGATTTAGCTTTTACTGAAAGAGCAGGATATTTATATCTTTGAGTTCGCTAGTTTCAGATACATCGAGCAAATGCTAAAGCTCAATTAACTCGAAATATTTTTTAAGATGTGGTGATGACTGGTGGCATGGTTTTAGAAGAATGTTTAAATTTTCAAAAATTAGCAACGCATTTATTTCCAAATGTTGCTGCATTTTACATTTTTGTAAATTTTTTTATCTTCTAGGGTATTGGAGCTGAAGTCTCCCATCAAAAGAATTTTAAATTTTAAAAAATTTTATTCGATCCTCGGTACCGCTATTCTGCCTGAGGCGCTTGGGTTTTTTGTTCTTGTTACACCCATTGTATTGTTTATATTTTTTTTGAAATTCGATGCAGAGGGCATTTTGGCAACAAGTCTATAACTCGCGTGTGCTAAAAGAGCAGTGTTTTGGGGTCTTTGTACTAAAAGAGCAGCATTTATGTTTTTTTGTACTAAAAGAGCAGTATTTTGGGGTTTTTGTACTAAAGGAGCAGCATTTTTGGGTTTTTGTACTAAAAGAGCAGCATTTTTGGGTTCATATCGGTATCGATATATCGTCATCCCTCTAAGTTGGGCTCTGGTATAAAAATTTTGATATCGACAGAAAAAAAGTTCAATATCGATGTATCGACGTTATGTCTCAACAATATACCGTCTTTCAGATATATCGATAGTTTAAGATATATCGAGTGACCGAGCAGAATTGTAATATTACTTCAACTTTCTTCCATAGAATTATATACACTTACTTAAAAATGAGAAAATTTTCTTGTTTTTTTTTTTCATTTCTAATGTGTTTTTAATCCAAGATTTTTCAGCAAATTTCAAGATATAATATGGTAGATGGATAAATTATGAACTCGGCTATCGATTGATATAGAAATTGTCCTTTTACATTGCAACATTAAGATATAAGGACATCAGAAAAATAAAACGCCAAGTTGCACAAGGAACAAAAAGTCTTAAAGCGCGATATTGCTCTTCAATATTATATTTTCTATATCTTTGCTGTTTAAAACAATTCGCTCCTTTACCTTAATGCTCATTATATTTTTTTTAATGGATATGCATTATATTAAAAATGCCAAAAAAACACCAAACGCTAGATGGTGTTGGTAATTTTTTGTCATTTAGTTTTTGTGCATTTAATTTTTGACAATATTATTTTTTTTGCTGTTACAAAATGTGTTGGACCCTTTACCTTAAAGCTCCTTTTATATGATCGTTTATCATGTTCTCCTATGTTACAGCACAAACTTTTACATTAACAAGCTTTAACACAAGCTTTCCGATGTCCGTCAATATTATATTTTCTTTGTTCTAATATTTTCCACGCCTTCATCTTAAAGCTCATTATACTTTTAAATGATTATTTTTTCGTTCTCTGATGCTTAGTGTGTTTTTTTTTATTATTTTTATTTTACTTATGACCAAGCTCGTATCCGATTTTCATCATTATTATTGCTCTACTGTATAAAATGTTACACTCGTTTACGTTAACGTAACGTTAACTCGTTACGTTATTATAATGTTTTTGAATTAACATTTTTTATTTCCGCGCACATTCAGTGGATTTTAATTCGAATTTTGTTACGCTCAAGATAAAGTGCTAAATATCAGACAACCTTTAATTTTTCTTTGTCCTGCTATTAGAAGATATGTTGCCTTTTTCCGTTGATGATTTAGGTTCTTGTGAGTTTAAATAGTCCCGAACTGAGATCTTTGTGGATGCGATCTAAATAACTTAGTCAGTTATAAAAATAATCTTAATAATAATAATAATAATAAACTAAATAATCAAGGACGTATGCAGCCTTAAATAGGGCGTTCCTTTAATTTTTGAGTAAATAAATATCTAAAAAACTAATTTATATGTGGCAGAGATTTTATTTACGAATGTTTAGCACGTCAACGGGGATGTTTAATGACACAGGTTTTGGGGGGCTCATGTGCCATGTTGATGTTCAGAAATTTCAAAGAAAAATTATAGGTTTTTTTTGCATTTCCATGAAGAATAACGAAGAGTTTGTCCGATTTATTCTTTTCTGGAAAAATGCCAAACATTACAAATACTTGAGAAGCAGCAAAAAGTATAACGATAGCTTACTTTCATACGTAGCCGTGGGCTAATTACCTGCAAAAAAAGAGTTTATGCTAAGTCTTAATGGGGCGGATATCATCATGGAGCTTAAAATTTACCTACACTTATCCTTTTTTCGTTTTTATTTAATACACCTTTTATCTACATCATCTACCTTTAGATTTATCAAAAATTTAAATTGACATGTGGATTAAAAGGAATTTAGTTACATTCTTTGTATATTTTTTTTACAGAAAAAATTAGTTTAGTTAGAAGAAAAAGGATTATATTCTCTATGTTTATATGTTAATTAAAAAAAAACTTTCCGAAAAATAAGTTTTTCAAAGAAAAGTAAAGGCCATTTTAAACTTAAGCTCAGGAGATACAAATACCTGTTAAAATTCAAACTCAAAACGACCAGAAATTACTATTAAAGAATAAATGAAACCCAAAACGAACAGAAATTAAATAAACAATCCTAGCAAAAAACATACAACAAGTAATAATATAAATGAATAAATAGATCTTTACTGAGCCTGTTTTGAAGTTTCTACGACAACGCCTTCTATAAAAACCTTATGTCCCCCCAGGGCATAACTTAAAACCCTTGCCCAGAGGGTTGTTGGGGAGTTTCCTCCTTAAAAATATATTTTCTATCTGGAAATCAACTACGCTGAACAAAATGGCTATCTCAAAATTTTGATTGGATGTCTTTGGGGGAATAATGGGCGTGGGGGGGCTAGTTTTCCTCCAATCACTCTCGACTATTAAAAAGGGCACTAGCCTTTTGAATTTCCAATCGAATGAGCCTTTTTTGAAGCTTCTTCGACAATGCCTTCTATAAAAAACTTTATATGCCCCCAGGGTATAACTTAAAACCCTTACCCTGAGGGTTGTGGGGGAGTGTCCTCCTCAAAAATATATTTTCTATCTGGAAATCAACTACGCTGAACAAAATGGCTATCTCAAAATTTTGATTGGATGTGTTTGGGGAAATGATGGGCGTTGGGGGGGGGGGGGGGGGGGGGGCTAGTTACACTCCAATCACTTTCGACTATTAAAAAGGGCACTAGCCCTTTAATTTCCAATCGATTGAGCATTTTTTGAAGTTTCTACGACAACGCCTTCTATAAAAACCTTATATGCCCCCAGGGTATAACTTAAAACCCTTGCCCTGAGGGTTGTGGAGGAGTGTCCTCCTCAAAAATATATTTTCTATCTGGAAATCAACTACGCTGAACAAAATGGCTATCTCAAAATTTTTATTGGATGTGTTTGGGGGAATGATGGGTGTTGGGGGGGGGGGCTAGTTGCCCTCCAATCATTTTCGACTATTAAAAAGGGTGCTAGAAGTCTCGATTTCCAATCGAATGACCCCCTTTGAAGTTTCTACGACGACCCCTTCTGTATGAAGTGCCTCTGGAAAAAAAAATAAATAATCAGAGGCAACGCTGTAGTGTTGCCTATAGTAAAAGACATACGGCTCCAATGTTTTATTATTATTTTTTTTTTTTTTTTTTTTTCCAGAGGCACTTATATGGAAGGGATCGTCATAGAAACTTCAGAGGGGGCTCAATCGATTGGAAATCGAGAGTTCTAGTGCCCTTTTTAATAGTCGAAAATTATTGGAGGGCAACTACCCCCCCCCCCCCCACGCCCATGATTCCCCCAAACACATCCAATCAAAATTTTGAGATAGCGATTTGTTCAGCGTAGTTGATTTCCAGATAGAAAATATATTTTTGAGGAGGACAATCCCCCACAATCCTCAGGGCAGGGTTTTAAGCTATGCCCTAGGGGCATTTAAGGTTTTTATAGAAGGCGTTGTCGTAGAAACTTCAAAACAGGCTCAATCGATTGGAAATTAAAGTGCTAGTGCCCTTTTTAATAATCGAAAGGGATTGGAGTGTAACTAGCCCCCTCCCCCCCCCCCACGCCCATCGTTTCCCCAAACACATCCAATCAAAATTTTGAGATAGCCGTTTTGTCAGCGTAGTTGATTTCCAGATAGAAAATATATTTTTGAGGAGGACACTCCCCAACAACCCTCAGGGCAAGGGTTTTAAGTTATACCCTGGGGGTATACAAGGTTTTTATAGAAGGCGTTGTCGTAGAAACTTCAAAAAAGGCTCATTCAATTGAAAATTCAAAAAGGTAGTGCCCTTTTTAATAGTCGAAAGTGATTGGAGGGCAACTAGCCCCCCCCCCCACGCCCATTATTCCCCCAAACACATCCAATCAAAATTTTGAGATAGCCATTTTGTTCAGCGTAGTCGATTTCCAGATAGAAAATATATTTTTGAGGAGGACACTCCCCCTCAACCCTTAGGGCAAGGGTTTTAAGTTATACCCTGGGGCATATAAGGTTTTTATAGAAGGCTTTGTCGTAGAAACTTCAAAAAAGGCTCATTCGATTGGAAATTCAAAAAGCTAGTGCCCTTTTTAATAGTCGAAAGTGATTGGAGGGCAACTAGCCCCCCCCCCCCCCCCACGCCCATTATTCCCCCAAACACATCCAATCAAAATTTTGAGATAGCCATTTTCTTCAGCGTAGTTGATTTCCAGATAGAAAAATATATTTTTGAGGAGGACACAACCCTCAGGGCAAGGGTTTTAAATTATGCCATGGAGGCATATAAGGTTTTTATAGAAGGCGTTGTCGTAGAAACTTCAAAACAGACTCAATCGATTGGAAATTAAAGGGCTAGTGCCCTTTTTAATAGTCGAAAGTGATTGGAGTGCAACTAGCCCCCCCCCATGCCCATCATTTCCCCAAACACATCCAATCAAAATTTTGAGATAGCCATTTTGTTCAGCGTAGTTGATTTCCAGATAGAAAATATTTTTTGGAGGAGGACACTCCCCCAGTACCTTCAGGGCAACTGTTTTTAAGATATGCCCTGGGGGCATATAAGGTTTTTATAGAAGGCGTTGTCGTAGAAACTTCAAAACAGGCTCATTCGATTGGAAATTAAAGGGCTAGTGCCCTTTTTAATAGTCGAAAGTGATTGGAGGGCAGCTAGCCCCCCCCCCCCTACGTCCATCACTTCCCCAAACACATCCAATCAAACTTTTGAGATAGCCATTTTGTTCAGTGTAGCTGATTTTCAGATAGAAAATATGTTTTTGAGAAGGACACTCCCCCAGAACCTTCAGGGCAAGGGTTTTAAGATATGCCCTGAGGACATATAAGGTTTTTCTAGAAGGCGTAGTCGTAGAAACTTCAAAAAAGGTTCATTCGATTGGAAATTCAAAGGGATAGTGCCCTTTTTAATAGTCAAAAGTGACTGGAGGGCAACTAGCCCCCCCCCCTACGCCCATCATTTCCCCAAACATATACAATCAAACTTTTGTGATAGCCATTTTGTTCAGTGTAGCTGATTTCCAGATAGAAAACATGTTTTTAAGGAGGACACTCCCCCACAACCCTCGGCAAGAGTTTTAAGTTATGCCCTGGGGGCATATAAGGTTTTTATAGAAGTCGTTGTCGTAGAAACTTCAAAACAGGCACATTCAATTGGAAATTCAAAGGGCTAGTGCCCTTTTTAGTAGTCGAAAGTGATTGGAGGGCATCTAGACCCCCCCCCACGCCCATCATTCCCCCAAACACATCCAATCAAAATTTTGATATAGCCATTTTGTTCAGCGTAGTTGATTTCCAGATAGAAAATATGTTTTTGAGGAGGACAATCCCCCACAACCCTCAGGGCAAGGGTTTTAAGTTATGCCCTGGGGGCATAAAAGGTTTTTATAGAAGGCGGTGTCGTAGAAACTTCAAAAAAGGCTCATTCGATTGGAAATTCCGAGGGCTAGTGCCCTTTGTAATAGTCGAAAGTGATTTGAGGGCAACTAACCCCCCTCTCACGCTTACCTTTTCCCCAAACACATCCAATCAAAATTTTAAGACAGCCATTTTATTAAACGTAGTTTTAAGTTCTGGAAATTAGGTCTTTGAGGATTACAACTCCCCCAAAGCCCTCAGGGCAAGGGTTGTAATTTAAAGATTCTCCGAATCCTTCATATTATTTCTTATGGAAGGATGCTCGTATAAACTTTAGAGAGGGCTCGTTTGATTGGAAATTGAAAGTTCTTGTTCACTTTTTAAGAGTCAAAAGAGATTGAAGGGCAACTAGCCCCTCTCCCTCCTCCACGCCCTCAATGCAGCAGTTGAAAATTTTAATGCAGCAGTTGAAAATTTTGAGATAGACATTTTGTTAAAATAGTTCAAAGTTCTGATAACAAAAAAAAACCGGTGTCGACACAGCCCACCAGGGCCCAGGGGTAGGCGCTGTAAATTAGGCCCTGGGGCATAACTTATTAAGGGGGGTTTATAACTTATGGGAAGGGGTTTTGTATGGGAAGAACACTTAGAAAATCTATTATAATTATCCAATTATAAGGTTAAAATACATACTCTGTGATAGATGCAAAATTGCTTTGGCACACAAATTCCTATTAAGGTCAATTCCAAACAGCCGTGATCCCTTTGTGTCAGCAAGTGAAATGGTTTAAACCCCCTTATTGGAGCTATTTTTTCAATCCATTCATTGTTGTCAATCGCTGTCCACAAGTTTATGCAAGCTGTCTATTGTTCATATATAAGGTTTTTATCAAAGAGGTAATTGTATAGACTTTGATAAAAGCCTCATTCGATTTAAATTGAAAGTTCTAGATCCGTTTTTTAAAGTCAAGAGTAATTGGACAGTAAGCACCCCCCCCCCCATGCCAAAAAAAACTTGAAACTTTTTGCAATCAAAAACGAACAAAAATTAATTAAAAAAAAAAACTTTCCGAAAATATGTTTTTCAAAGAAAAGTAAAGGCCATTTTAAACTTAACCTCAGGAGATACAAATACCTGTTATAATTCAAACTCAAAACGACCAGAAATTACTATTAAAGAATAAATGAAACCCAAAACGAACAGAAATTAAATAAACAATCATAGCAAAAACCATACAACAAGTAATAACATAAATGAATAAATAGATCTTAAAGCGAGTAATGCTTAGATTGAATATGAAAGTCTCGCTTACAACGAAAACAAATATTTTGCTATTAAAGTATAAATGAAACTTAAAACGAACAGAAATTAAATAAACAATCAATGCGAACAAAACATACAATATATATTAATGTAAATGAATAAATAAATCTTAAAACGAGTGAAACTTAAATTGAATATGCAAATCAAGTTTGAATCGAATAAAAATAACTACAAACAAGAGTTTGGGTATCGTCTCACTGCAGAAGCCTAAAACCTACTGCGTAATTGGCGCTTTACTTATATAATTAATATTATATATTTATAATTAATAATAATAATAAAACATTGGAGCCGTATGACCTTTACTATAGGCAACGCTACAGCGTTTGCCTCTGAAAGTCGTGACCAATAAAATACTCCGTATATTTAGGTTAATCCATCTCATCAAATGTCTATTTTTTTCTGAAGAGATCCTGCCTTCTCCAGGACTGCTGTGGTTGACCCTTTATAGTTACCTTGGGTTTAAGGACCCTGCCTGTGGTTTGAGTAAGGTTAGCCCCGCAAGTTAAAGTCCCTGAAAGAGCTACCTCTGTTGAAAGTAAAGTCAAGGTTATTGGTAGTTCCTTGTCTTAGGTTGGGTTTTAATGGGTTTTAAATTTGATTTCGTCAGCCAGAATCCTCCTGGCCTGACTAGTATCTGACACTGCCCGACCAGTAAAGGTTTTCCTTCGGGTCAACGTTTTGTTCGCTTGTTTCTTGGATCAAAGTAGAAAATCGGGTAGTACGGTAGCGGGTAGTACGAGATACCCGCTCCGATCTCGTTGAACCGAATGAGTATTTTTGCTAAATATTAGTGCGAGATCATATGTCATTTTTTTTTAGGGGATATGTACCGTGGAACCTCTGAAGAAGACGAACCTGATTGGGTTAAGAGCGAAAGAGAACAGTTCAATGTATATAGAGACCAAAACAAAGATGGTTATTTGGACCAGAATGAGGTACGCTTTCACATTTATTGTAAATTCTTATAATTTGAATTATATAACGATTAATAAATTATTAAAAATTATATAATGTAATTATATGTAAATTCATTGACATAACCTAAATTGTCATGGATATCTGAAAAGTTTTATTGAAGAAGAGGGGAAAGGGGGGTGGAGGATACCTGAAAGGTCTTAGAAAAAAGTATGTACTAACACAATAAACGTTCAAATGAGGATAAGTCTATTTATTTAGATAGGGAAATTTGTTTCACTATCTAAATAAATGGACTTATCCCCGTTTGAATGTTTATTTGTTCATCATAGAAAGGCAGTGTGGTCTGGGAAAAACATACCTAATTTAAGGTATTGCACCGAGGATGTGTCGTATATATGGGGAGATGAGACCAATCAAATAAACAACTATAAATTCGACATTTCTTTTGCAATTAGAAGACAGAGAAGGCTTTGTCACCTTCGTTGGAAATTCTTCTTATATTTAGACAAGATTAAAGAAGAAAATTTACATCATCTCTACCTGTTTCACTGTCTAAATAAATGGACTTATCCCCCTTTGAATGTTTATTTGTTCGTCACAGAAAGGCTTTGTGGTCTGGGAAAAGCACACCTAGTTTAAAAACGATAAAATGTCTCTTTTTCGATCAGAAATGGTTTGGATATTTCCTGTTTTTCTATAAAAGCAGTGCTTAACAATGAGCTAAAAAGTATCCAGACCTCTATTTTAAGCAAAATTAGGGACAATACCAAAAACGATACAATTGTTATAAACTTATCAATTATCTTACACTTGAAAGAAGAAAGATGTTGTTTTGGGCCTAACTTTGGCTGAGATGCTGTTGCAAATGGTAACTAGCTGTTGGATGTGGCCTTTCAATAAATAATACAGCCAAACTACCAATGTTGTGTTTCTTTTTCTCTCTGAAATGACATTGGATATTTTCATTCATAAAATTAAAATCATATTTTAAGATCATATTTTAATCCAGTTTTATGTTGTGCCTCCATATGGAATTCCCGATAAGTATTGACCCTAAGCTTCAAGAGCAATTCTTTGTTGATTTCGGTGTCCCTCAAGGGTCTATCCTAGGATCTGTTTTATTCCTTATATTCATCAATGATCTTTTTATTGCTGTATCTGAACAAACTAAAAGAAGTTGCTGTAGTATTTGTGATCAAAATTTTGTCCACCTAGTGGCGCAGCTCTAGATCCAGTGCTATTTGTATTTGCAGATGATAGTACTCTCGGGTGTTCAGAAATTAATAATTCTTCCCTTATCAAGAAAGTATATTCTTTTCTAGAAAGAACCTTTGCTTAGTTCGATCCAAATCGCCTTGCCCTAGCTAAATCTAGCCTACTTATTTTTTCCAGATCAGGTACTTCTTGTCCTTTGGTTAAAACTATTTCTACCACTCATGGCGATATAACTCGTCCCCTTGATAGACATGTTTGATTCCTGGGTATTTTATTGAACGAAAATCTTTCAAACATCACTGTGCTCTCGTGAAACTTAACCTCTCCAGAAACCTAGGAGATCTTCGGAAGCTTCGTCATTGCTTCCTCTTTCACTCTCTCATTCAACCTTATATATACTACTGTCCAACAGTATGGCTATCAACATTCTCTTCTTTTACCTTTCCTGTTTTCAAAATTTTTCAAAATATATAACAAAACAATTAAATTAGTGTCTGAGGTGACAGACCAGCTCAGCATGAATCTATTGGATGGTCTATCCACATACATCTTTCTTTCCTCTTGTTTCATTTGTAAGTATTTTCATGGACCCCTCTCTAATTTCTCCAAACAATTATATCTTTTAAATTCTGAATTACGCAATGATTCTTGTGTTTCTTTTCCTCTCAGAAATGATATGGATATTTTCATTCATAAAACCAAAACCATAAGATCAGATTTCAATCCAATTTTATGTTGTGCCTCCATCTACGATACGATACGAATTTATTATGTCAAATAACAAGAATTAAATGAGAACCACTCTTCCTTGTCACTTACTTATTAAAATGAGACACAAAATACTGTCGAAAAGACAATCGGTATCGGTTGGTAGGCATGGGCTTACAAGGCTCGGGTTTATTCTGGTGCCTTGTATTACACTCTGTTCTTGCCGGTTCAGGGAGTAAATCTCGATGCCTGCTTGACTCCAAAAGCTTCTGTCCAAAGGCCATTGTAAGCTGGTGTCGCCTGGCATCAAGCCCCTCTAGGCCTAAGATTTTAAGGCTATCATCATAATTGGTGAATTCCAGACCTAATATCACACGGGTAGCTCGTTCCTGCACATTCTCAAGGTCATTTCTTTGCTCTTTACTTAGCCCCGGATGCCACACAGGGCAAGCATACTCTAAAATACTCCGAATGTGCAGTTTATAAAAATTCAACAGTGAAAATCGAGACTAAAACCGAATCGCCGAATCGTGACTAGATTACGCAACGCTATATTTGCCATCGTGGTACAATTATTTACATGACCCATCCATGACATTTTTGAGTTAAAAGTCACTCCTAAAATTTTCATATTATTTACAATTGGCACATTTATATCACTTTGACTAGGAACTTTTTTTTCAAAAACAAGACTCTCATAAGTGCTGACTTTTTCCTATTAATTGAAAGCCGTTTTTCTTCACAGTCAGCCTCCAAACGGCGAATTATGCCATCCATACTAATCATGAATCCTAGCTTATGAAGTATCAGCAATGACAAATCATCTGCAAACTTTGCTCTGTTTTCATGCCAAGTCGCAATTTTGTTACACAGTATTAAAGATAAAACAGCTCCAATTTTGGTACTTTGGGGTATTCCACATAAAACCTCAAGAAAATCTAATTGTACCCTATCAGCACTAGCACATTGTTGCCTTCCGTGTAAAAAACTATAAACTATCCGAATTAAAAAAAAGCTCTAAAATCAGTCATTGACTCAAGAATATCCGGATGACTTGATTTGTCGAAAGCCTTTTCTAAGTCTGCTTTTAATATTTCTACAAATGCATCTTTATTTACTAGATGCTCCAGGGCTTCTTCCACAATTTTGATGGGATAATGTAATGTGCTAGATTCTTTGATAAACCCATACTGACAGGGATCTATTTTATCACAGAAATCTTCTAGTAACCGTTTCTTTAGAAAATGATCGAAAACTTTAGATACAATAGGGGTCAAAGATATAGGTCGTAGGTCACTCAGCCCTTTTGGATTCTCAGCCTTTAGGTATTGGCGTTACAACTGCTTTTTTGAAATCATCCGGAAAGGTACCACTCAAAATAAATTGGTTTAAAAGGCAGTCAGAGGTTCAGCTAGAAAGGCTGCGTTTTCTTTGTACAGGGTTTTTGGAATGTCTCCAGGGTAAGTTGCCTTATTGGGGTCAAGTCTCTCAAGAACCTTTGCAACTTCTTGAGGGAAAGTCACAGGTATTTCAGATGGAACAGCCAAGGGGGGAACACTGGAAATTGGTGGATTGCTTCTGCAAATACTAGCAAAATACTTATTAATAGCGTTTGCGTCGAGCTTATTCCCAGATTCGTCGTATACGCTTACACTTTGCCTTACAGAGGATCGGTGAGAAGCCGTATTCCTTTATAGTAACAGGCTGGGTTTGTGGTCATGAGCTCGTTCTTTTTTGAACCGTAGGACTTCTCAGCCAATCTACATTCATAGACCACTTGATTTCTCAGCTTGGAAGCTTCACCTATCTTCCCCTTTTTATGGAGCCTGTTGGGTTTACGCATCAGTCTTTTCAGGCGCGTGTTGACCCAGGGCTTGTCAGCTAAGTTTACTGTGACTGTCTTCTCTGTAAACTATACGTCATAAGCTATCCGTATTTCAGTGGAAAATATTCTATTCATGTCGTTGACATTGCAATTTTCGTAGAAACTTTTCCAGTTTTTCAACTTTTGCTTCAAGCTTAGCGATCGTTCAATCCAGCTGTGGTAGTAGACGTCGTTGAAGTCGCCCATGAAGAACCACTTGCTTAGAACTGTTTGGGTAGTAGGTGTTTCAATATAATCTCATCTAAACATGCTTGTAGATGGGCTATGAATTCCCTACCAGTTTAAATTTGGCTATGTCGTTCTTATGGACAATTGAAAAAAGAGCTAACCGAACATCTCTCATGCCTAAAGAGTTATTTCTCTCCTCCCTTCTCCCCCCCCCCCTATCTTTCCTTTTCATTTTGTTTAATCTGCTTATTTTGATTGGCATGGTATTTTTTGTTGTTATTGGTTAATTTTTTTTTTTCTTGTCCTTCTGTTTGATTTTAGTGCTATTATTTAATGTAATGTTTAGTCTCACACTCAAAGAGCCTTTGTGAGGGGTCCAAAGTTATGTAATTTTTTGCTGTTTCTTTAAATAAGTTGACTGGTTGATTCACAAAAGCTGAAAAAATAATTCTACATTATTGCATTCTCCACATTCTCTTACACATACTGCATCCGTAGTCCCTCAAAACTGTTTGTATCCGGACAATTGGGAAACGCTGTATATGCAAATAATATTTTTTCACTTTAATCAATAATATTCAAGCGTTTAGCATCAACATGAAATATACCCTACCAGAACAAATGAGAAAGTTGTTTAACATTTGTATGTAGCTGACAGAATGTAGCTGATAGTTTGTAGTAGCTAATCTACTACTACTACTAATAACTCACTGCAGTACCAAGTAGCCTGAGACTAACACAGCGGTGCACGATCCTCCTCCATTCCATTCTATTCAAAGCTTCTTCTTGGTGGTTTTCAGGAACTCTTAAACGTCACAAGATATCATGAGAAGAAGTGTAGATCAGGCACAAGAATGTCAGCTGATATGTCCTTTTATACTATCGTAATTTATTCATAAATCCTGAATTCCTGCTGAAGTCAGCAATATATTCAGAGAAAGTCTGTGCATCCTAAGAATTCTCGGATTCTTAAAGCTCCTGAATTAAATCTTACCGAAGTCCAAAAATCGTTAATTTCAGGATAAATCTTTAGAGTGGAAACACTGGCAATAACAAGGCAGTAGCTTCGAGCTATTTTGATAGTTCCTGGCTATTCATATGGGATATGTCTTAAAAGCGTAGAACCTACATAGATGCATGATAGGGAACAAAAACTTGTAACGAAGACACATTTTGTTGACGCGAGGTGCGTCAAACAAGTTATCAAAGCATACAGCCAAAAAACAGGTGGCGGCTTCGAGCAAGAGGGTTAAACTAGAAAATAATAGGGTATTTTGAATTGGCGCAGGCCCCCCAACCCTCCTCCTTAGGTGATCTGTAGATTCGTCAAAGGGTCAATGCAGAAAACAGAATAGTTGAAAAGGTCACAACTATGCCTATTCAGCGCTTTTGTGAAAGCAGCTCTTTTATCTTGCAAAATAAATGCCGAAACTGTGTTTTTCAAAATTCCGGAAGGGGGGGCCAATTTTGTTATTTTTTTTTTCGATAAAAACAGCAATAAAAAGCCATTTCTCAATGAAAGTACTTAATAAAGGTATTTTTCAAAATGTAGGAGGAGGAGGGCAAAGAATTTCCCCAAGGCAATGCCAGTGCATATTTATGCTTATCTAATAAATGACAGTTATGCTTGACTTGTATATCTTCATTAGAAAAACAGTAAATAATTCTTTTTTTTCCCCTCAGGTTAAAAACTGGATCATTCCACCTGATTTCGACCACGCAATTGCTGAGGCCAAGCACCTAATATATGAATCTGACACCGATGAAGACGCCAAGCTTACAAAAGAAGAAATTTTGGACAAATATGACTTGTTTGTTGGCTCTCAAGCAACTGATTTTGGAGAAGCTTTAACAAGACATGACGAATTTTAGTCCTGTTTTTAATTGCATGCTTCATTATAGTTTTCATAGGAGTTTTTTTTATAAGTTTAATTTTTCCTTGCAAGTGGCCAGTTTTGTATGTGTAAATGATTATTTCTAAGATTAACAATGCAACTCTGAATTTAATCTTTCATTTCAGTTTCTTCTATGGGCGCAAATTCATTTTCTAGGTAGGAGAAAAATAGCCGTAAAAACTTTTATATCAGTTTTGCAGGGTTCTATTTTAGGGGGTAGGGTATTATCCTGCTTGCTTTAAAAACGATCTTTGGGCCATTTTTTGCCCCCCCCCCCCCCCCCCATGAATTTATGAACTTTGTAAATCCTTATTTCAAAAAAAGAAATCCTTTTGAATGAATCTGTTAAATCCGGAAATTCTGTTCTTCTGAAAAAAAATATGAGATTTGACATGTGTTAACTCTTGTATCTTAGATTATTTTGATTATTTTAGATTATATTAATTAAGATTAAATTAAGATTAGTTTAAATTAAGAATTCTTAATTTAATGCATTTTTTCAGCTTTGTTTTCTTTTCATCATCTCGGGGAATCACTATTCTAGAGAGGAGAAGGCTAGCCGTGAAAGCATTTTTTAGTCAGCTTGGCAGAGGTGCTATTTTAGGGGGATAGGTTATTACCCTGTTGGCTTTCAAATTGGCCGGTAGGTTCACTTTGCCAACTTCCCCTTCCCCAAGAGAATTTTTCAAATCCTCTCTTCAAGAAAGTAAATCTTCTTGAATGATTCTGTTACTTCTAAATTCACTTTTTTTAATATGAGATTTGACATGTGTTAGCTCTTGTATCATAGTTGAATTAGATGATGCACCTCTAAATTCTCTTTATTTCAGATTTCTTTCCTTTTCATCCTTTTTCATTTTTCATTTTCCTTTTTCATTTCTTTCCTTTTCACCATGTCTGTTGAGCCACTGTTCTATAGATGAAAAGGCTAGCTTTAAAAGTGTTTCTTAATCACTTTGGCAGAGTTGATATTTTTTTGGGTCAGGTTTCCTTGCTTGCTTGAAAATACAGTGTGCAGGCCTACCAAAAAGGAATTTTTAACAAGGATTGATAAACTATAGGACTTCTTTGCCCCCCCCCCCCTCAAGAATTTGGCAAATACTCGCATTTCAAAAAATAAAAGGACATTCTTTTGGATTTATATCTGTTAACTGTTAACCCTAGGGCTTTTTTTTAGAAAATACGATATCCGCTGTGGGTCAATTCTTGCATCTTACTCCCTTCTGGGGAGGGGCGGGTTCTGGGGAGGGAGGGGAAGTTTTGTTATGAATCTGGTGCCAGCTGTGCTCATCCAAAGATATTAACTTATTGCGTTGCTGAAATGGCACAAATTTGAATATTTAATGAACTTTGTCTAGTTTGCTGCTGCCTTTCCTTTTTGTGTTTTTATGTGTTTATATTCCTTTGAAGTTCTTTATTTGACACCTTTTTTCAATTATAAACACTGAAAGCTGCACTTAAGATTATAATTTATGAATTTATATATAACCCTTTAAGGGAAAACTTGTTCAAAAAGGGCATTAATACATCTCTACCCTTATGGATACTGTTCCAATCTTTCCGTGTGTGCTTCTATTACGTTTTGACCTTGCTTTGCTTTTTATTTTCTTTATTGCTTTTTTATTTATTTTATTTATATTATTTTATTTTTATTAATGTTATTTGTATGTATTTTTATTTTTTTTTTTTTTTTTTTGATCTTGCTTTTTATTCACATCAGATATGAAGAATAAATTTTGTATTGTTAAGTCTTACTGACAGTTTTCAGAATTAGAACTTAATTAAATTAGAATTGAAAGTCCAGAACTTGAACCATTAATTATGTGCCAATTTTTTTCATTTTCTACTTTAATCAGAAGTTAGGTATGATGCATACATGGAAACCATTTTGTATTTGTAATATTTTACTGACGCTTCTAGAATCTGTGCAGACAAACTCTTCTAGAGTTTTTTTCTGATCAGTCTATGTCGAGCTTTTTCACATGCCAAAGTTTTTTTTAGTTTTTTTTTTTTTTTTTTACTCAGAACTAAGCTATCGAATACGCACAATTTTGCATTGGCAATATTTTACTGATACTCAGTTCTTGGGTATTTAAGCCATTCATTTATATGTGCCAAAAGTCTTGTGTTTTTTTTAATATGAAGTAATCATCTAGGTCATGGGAATTCTCTTGTATTGTTAATATTTTATTGACAATTGTACAATCTGAACTGCTCCCGCTGACCCTTTCATCTAAATACTTTTTTTTATATAATTAGAAGACAATCCTTGTAGTGTCACCTTGCAGGTTCATTCGCAATTAGATATTTTCTGTGCGAATTTTTGTTCTCTAAACTTCAAACTGATATTATTGTCGGGATCATGTAACCAGATAATATTGTTATTGTCATTGGCCTTATTTGTAATCAGGCCACAAAAAGCTTTAAGTATTAATTCATCCCCTTTGCCATCCCCAACTTCAATGGAATTTATTGTAATTAATTGTAGTGTGTTTTACAGTGAAAAGACCTCTGATTTGTTGGAAGTGATCACTTGACATTATTTTCAACCAATGAGGGGCCTTTAAAGGTACAAGCTGCATGTTTCCTTGTTTGTCCTGCCTGAATTAGCTAGGGACGTACATATGGGGGGGGGGCTGGAGACCCAGCTCTCTTCTGAAATCCTAAATTTCATTGAATATTTCAGCACTTTATTCAAATTGTCAAAAAAATTTTTTTTATTATTATCCCCCCCCCTCGAAAAAAATGCCCAACAAACCTACGAAAGTAATTGCAGTAAGCTCTATTGAACCTGGGTGCAGGCTATATCTCTGAAGGGAGTGGGGAGCTTAACCCCAATTTTCATGACATGTTTTGCTATTTGAATGAAAAAGGGCTTTTCTGGGAAACTTGGCTAATTTTCACTGAATGCTATTTCAAATTGAAATTCTGATATTCTAACTTAATTTTTTCCCAAAATAAAGTTTCGGTGTCGAACTTTCCAAACTTGATATCTGATGCTTTTTGGCATATTAAATACAGTATAAGCTGCATGTTCTCTTTTCTGTTCTTCCTAAGTTAGCTAGGGACGTATGGGGGGGGGGGAGGGTAAAGGGCTTGAGGTCCGGTCCTCTGAAATTCTAAGTTGTCCGGAATTTTTGAGTACTTATTATTCTAAATATCAAATAAAATGTCTTTTATTATTACCCCTCCCCCGAAACAAAATGCCGGCGTACGTGCCTGAAGTTTGCATATGCATCTGAAATATATTAGTGTTTGTTTTAATGAATTTTGAAACTGTGTGCCTTTATTGTGTTTTCTAGTTTTGTTTGTTGATTAACTTTTAAATAAATTTTAAAAGAAGTTCCTATTCGCAAAGCCAGTATAATTCAAGCAGGAAGTTTTTTTCCATATTTCTAAGATTATAATAATAATAGAAACTCGAATATTTCACCTTGCTACCCGAAAGCCTTTATCAGCATCCGTTGCACCTTTCTAAGATCTTTTAGATACTATGTCTCATTAAAAGTAATTCGTTGAGGAAAAATTATTTTCTTAGTTGGTTATTTGAATAAATACGCATTTGAACGAGGTTTCGACGTTTCGAGGTTTCGACGCACTATTTCAAACACCTAGGACAAACGGTACACGCAAACAGTAAACCAAAGAGTAAGATCCATGGACATGCAAAAATCATAATTAGTAAATATCATAAAATCAAAAATAAAAAGCACCTCTTTCCAATAAAGTTATTATCCAGTATTTAATACGAGATCTGAAGCTCTCTTCGTCCATAATAAAGCAATACATGACTATTGTTAAAATTACTGCCTCCCCTGATATGGGCGATTCAGCGATAGCGAACTACGAAGCACCGATTTGTACTGTGATCATTGAAACTATTATTGGAAACTGTGACTATGAACAGGGCGTCGTTTGGAAGGGGCAGGGGGCTGTTTTACCCCTCCAATAATGTGGAGGAAAAATTTTTGTATAGCCCATGCTCCTTGAATAGCCGGATATAGACCCCTCTTGCCCCCCCCCCCCCCCCCAATGAATATACTGTAGGTTCGCCCCTGACTATGAAGTTAACTATAATTTATTTGTTTAGCGAAAAGATATGAAATCTTGACCATTTAAATAAAATGAGGACACACAGAAAATTTGTCTCTATTTGATACAAAATATGACTGAGGAGGCAGGTAAAAAAAAAACGCTAAAAAACTAATGATAAGTTTCACCTTGTAACGCCTAATTTCGCCTTAAATTAACATTCGCAAACACGGTAAATACAGAAACGTTAACACGAAATCCAAGTTGTTAATTTTTGGGGATATTTTGAAAAGATCAGTTTTTTTTCGAGTATGTTTAGGGTTTGGGGGGGGGGGGTAATCTGGAAAAACTCCAAAAAAGTCGGGGAATGGATAACCACTAAGAGAAAGTATGGTTCGTGTTGGATGCTATAAAAATTGAGTCGCTATAACATTTAGTTAACTTCAATTTCAAGATGTCGGCAAAAAAAACATGGGGTCAGGCAACTTAGAAACAATAAGCTTCAAGTTAAATTTAGTGACATTGTAAAATCCAAAGCCTTTTGAAGGGAGGCTCTTTGAGTTCCTTTTGCAAAATTACCATGTGGTAGCCAAAACAGCATCAAGTGCAACCTTACGGAAGAAAAATCGCTCGCCGTTATAAGAGGACTTTCTGTGTATGTGGATTCTAATGAATTGGCCCAGTATAATCTTACCCTTCTCGAGGGAGCTTTCCGTTTTATAGTATATTTTTTATCTTTTAGGAGCATATGCTTTCTTTCTGGGCTGAATATTAATTTCTTAAACAGATCCCGGTCTCAATATGTCTTCTTACAACCCGTAAGATGTACGGCAGGGCGTCTGTCTAGAGGTCTGGCAACAGGGGCGTAATTTGCTACGGGGCAGGGGGGTAAACTGCCCCTTCCAGACCCAAGTCTGCCCCCCAGCTGAAATTTTGTTTTCTGCAAGAAAAACTTGTCAAAATTAAGATAAGCCTGCATAATTCAAGTATCCAGAGAAACCGCTCAGTTTTCTTTAGTATATCCTTGCCGTTATCGACAACTCTATCATTAAAAACCTTATATGCCCCCAGGGCATAACTTACAACCTTTGCCCTGGGGACTCTGGGGGGTTTGTCATCCTTAAAATGCATAATTTCCAGAACTTTCAACTACGTTGAACAAAATGGCTATCTCTAAACTTTGATTGAATGTGTTTGGGGAAATGGTGGGCGTGAGAGGGGGGTTAATTACTCTCCACTCACTTTCAACTATTAAAAAGGGCAATTTCAATTTCCAATCAAATGAGCCCTTTTTGAAATTTCTACAACAACTTTGTACATAAACCTTATATGCCCCAGGGCATAACTTACAACCCTTGCACTGAGGGCTCTGATAGGGTTATCATCCTAAAAGACCTAATTTCCAGAACTTTCGACTACGTTGAACAAAATGGATACCTCAAAATTTTGATTGGATGTGTTTGGGGAAATGTTGGGCGTGAGAGGGGGTTAGTTTGCCCTTCAATCACTTTCGACTATTAAAGGGCACTAGCCCTTTCAATTTTTCTATTGAATGAGCCCTTTTTGATGTTTTTTACAACATCGCTTTCAATAAAAATCTTACATGCTCCCAGGGCATAACTTATAACCCTTGCCCTGAAGACTGTTGGGAGTGTCCTGCTCAAAGGTATAATTTCCTGAACTTTAAACTGCGTTTTCAATTGAATGAACTCTTTTTGATGTTTTTACAAAATCCTGAACTATAATTTCCTGTTCAAAACGACGACGACGTTCAGTAAAAACCTAATATGCCCCCAGGGTATAAGTTAAAACCCTTGCCCTGAGGACTGTGGGGGGAGTGTCCTCCTCAAAAACATAATTTTTATCTGCTATAAAAATCAACAACACTGATTAAAATGGCTATCTCAAAAAAAATTTTATTGGATGTGTTTGGGGAACAAAGTGGGCGAAAGAGGGGACTAGTTGCCCTCAAATCACTTACGACTGTTAAAAAAGGGCACTTGACCTTTAAATTTCCAATCGAATGAGCCCTTTTTTCAAGTTTTTTTTTACGACAAAGATTTCAATAAAAACTTATATGCCCCCAGGGCATAACTTATAACCCTTGCTCTGAAGACTGTGGGGGGGAGTGTCCTGCTCAAAGGTATAATTTCCTGAACTTTAACTGCGTGGAACAAAATGGCTATCTCAAATTTTGATTGGATGTGTTTGGGGAAATGGTGGGCGTGGAAGGGGTGTTAGTTGCCTTTCAAATTACTTTCGACTATTAAAAAGGGCACAAGCCATTTCAATTTTTAATCGAATGAGCCCTTTTTGAAGTTTCTACAAAAACGCGTTCTATAAAAACTTTATATGCCCCAGGGCCAAACATACTATCTGAAAAAACCCTTTGTCCTGAGGGCTGTGAGGGGGGTTGTCATCCTCAAAGACCTACTTTCCAGAACTTAAAACTACGTTTAACAAATGACTATCTCAAAATTTTGGTTGGATGTGTTTGGGGAAAAGGTGGGCGTGATAGGGGGGTTAGTTACCGTCCAATCACTTTCAACTATTAAAAAGGGCAGTAGCCCTTTGAATTTCCAATCAAATGAGCCTTTTTTGAAGTTTCTACGACAACGCCTTCTATAAAAAGCTTATATGCCCCCATGGCATAACTTACAACCCTTGCCTTGAGGGTTGTGGGGGAGTGTCCTCCTCAAAAAGATTTTTCTATCTGGAAATCAACTGCGCTGAACAAAATGGCTATCTCAAAATTTTGATTGGATGTGTTTTGGGGAATGATGGGCATGGGGGGCTAGTTGCCCTCCAATCACTTTCAACTATTAAAAAGGGCACTAGCCGTTTGAATTTGTAATTGAATGAGCCTTTTTGAAGTTTCACTGACAAACGCCTTCTATAAAAAACCTTATATACCCCCAGGGCATAACTTAAAAACCCTTGCCCCGAGGGTTATGGGGGAGTGTCCTCCTCAAAAAGATATTTCCTATCTGGAAATCAACTGCGCTGAACAAAATGGCTATCTCGAAATTTTGATTGGATGTGTTTCGGGAAATGATTGGCGTGGGGGGGGGGGGCTAGTTGCCCTCCAATCACTTTCGACTATTAAAAAGGACACTAGCCAATCCAATTTCCAATAGAATGAGCCCTTTTTGAAGTTTTCTGCGACAGCTCCTTCGATACGAAGTGCCCGGGTATGGAGAAGAGAAAGAAGAAGAAAAAAGAAAAATAAATAATACATTCTGCCCACATCGTTCTTTACTTAGGCAGCGCTATCGCACTGCCTATGATATGACTCAGTTTTCACTTGATTTGGGAAAATCGGCTCCAAACTTGCCCCCCCCCCCCCAGGATTTTGACGAAGTTACGACACTGTCTGGCAATATACGCTAGGAAAGAATTTTCGGTTAAGCAGTTAGTTAGGAGCAACCTTGTATTGTGTGTCTCTGCAGAATGAACCGAGTTCATCAATGTATACATGCCTACCAACTTAAACAGCTCTGTCTCTCTAATAAAGCTCACAAAAGCAGCACATGAACTTGGATGACAAATGGAATCTCATGAGCGTAGTTGGAGTAAGTGGCTAATAGCTGTGAACCTCAAGTGTGACTCTACCAAGAACCATATTGTATCTAATGTCTTTCTGAACTGTATATAAGCCGTTTCAACCCATTTCTCTTTACAGCTCTAGAAACTGGGAGTGAACCACATGACTGTTTGAAATACGGCTAGTCAAAGGGGTACCCTAAACAATCTGTAGGCAATTCATTTGGAAAAACATCCAATAAATCCTCCTTCAATATTCCGAAACGTCCACGTTTTAGAACCATGTTTGACCACCTTTAGCATTGTAACTTCCCGTATTCTAACATTGGTTTGCAGACTTGTCTTCCTATTCTCCCAAATTTTTTTTCAACTGTAAAAAAAAAAGAAAGAAAAAAAAAAACACTTTGCGCCTTGGCTATTCTAAGTTTAAGGTCTTCACTGCTTCCACTCTCTTTACTAGTAACACTACCCAGGTAAGTGAGGCCATCCAATCGATCTTCTCGTCAACCAACATCAGCTCTTCACTTGGATTCACTACTCGTCAAAGCGCTCTTCTTGCGCCCTGAACTCTCAAAACCCCCAAAAGATAATTCGAGTTGCTTAACATTTTCATCTATCTAAGTCCAGTCATCTGAATAATTTAAGTCTAGGAAATTCTTATCTTCCCATTTGATTGAATGCTCTTCCATAGCCTTTGCCGTGTTCCTTAAGCGGCGTTGACAAGCGTGTCTAGCTAGAATCCCATGTCTAGACACGTGTCTAGCCAGATTCCAATGTCTAGGCAACGACCGTTTACATGTAAAATTCGGTGCTTAGCTAAAACTACAAATTTAGTTTCAAATTGTCATTTCTAGCCAATCAACAGAGTTTATGCGGGCAAAACTTTCAAAATCGTAATCCCTATTTTTACTGTCACAAGCTAATGGATGAAATAAGCAAAACAATTGCCTTAGTTTGCTTCATTATTATGTCTGGTGTTGCATATTTGCCTAAAATGAAAAAAAAACAATTAATGAGAAAACAAAAATTAAATTTCAGTTTACAAATGTAAACAAAACTGATGAAAATAGTGGATCTTGACACATTCTGATTGGCTGTAATCGAAAATCCTAGACATTGAGTTCTAGAATCTAGAACCCAATGTCTAGCCAAGCGCTTTGTCTAGTGTGTCTAGCTAAGCGCCGAATTTTACTTGTGAACAGTCGTTGCCTAGACGTTGGATTCTGGCTAGGCACGTATCTAGACATGGGATTCTAGCTAGATACGCTTGTGAGCGCCGCTTTAGGACTACCTTTATCAAAATCATCCATATACAAGGCAACCTTTCTTAACTCCTGATTCCATACGAAACCAGCCACTAACCTCATTTTCTACCTTAGATGCAGCCATGTTGCTTTGGTACATTTATCTAGTCGCGTCAATGCATTTATCTGTCATTATGGTTGCAGTGATGGCTGCAGCCTAGCAAAGATTGTAGGCCTAAAAAGGTTCAGATTGTAGGCCTAGTAAAGATTACTATAAGCCTAGAAAGGCTTATAGTAATACCAAAAAATGATAGGACGTTTTTTAAAACTATTGTATCAGCTGAATCAAAGACTGGTTCATAACCTAAAAAATTAAAAACCAAAAAATTGGTCTGATGATACCAGTGGCAGATCTGGAGGGGGGGAGAAGGGCGCGTGCTCCCTAACGTAGTGTAATTTATTTAATTAATGCAAATTTACGTTAATTAAACTTGCTCCTAACGCAAGCTTATCGGATCAATCTATTTTGTCCCCCCCCCCCTCCCTAAAAAAATCCTGGATCCGCCCCTGGATGACATAGGCACTTCTCAATGTCTGAAAAGTACCGTCATGCTAAGTAACCTGCTTCCTTCAGAAACACAGATAAGGCCTCTGTGATCACCGAACTCACTCTTATCTCTTTTCTTATAGAAAATTTAATTGGAATTCTCCTTAAAATTTTGTTGTTTCCCATTTTCTATGATTAGTCCTTCAATCCAGATTGGGATAGTCACGGAAAGTCAAGTGGAAACTAGGGATCCTGGAACGCGGTGTGAAAGCGGTAAAGTTTGAAATGAAAAAGCTTGGGAAATCAATTTTCCTTTTTATTCTGGTGTTAGTGTTTATGCAGGAAACTTTATCATTATTAAATCCCTGGATTGGACGGAAAATGACGAAGAAAATATTTTCTTTGTGAATACTTCAATTAATAATAGCAAGATGAAAAGAGTAAGTGAGGCTTAGCCAGGACCTGTTTTTTCCTATTAAATTAAAGAAAGAAGTTTTTTCAACTCAAAGTAAGGAGCAATGGTAAAATTCTACTTACACTAGTTTTGGCTATTGTGGAAAGGGGTTAGGTTAGTAAAATGAAACTTGTCATGCATAGGTCCACAGGCTAAAGTGTGGTCCAGGAAGTTATTTTGAAGTACCTACCTCCACTCCTTCTCCCTCTAGAAGGTCCTGATCTTTGATGACCTTTAAAAATCTGTGTGTTATAAAAGTGAAACCTAGAAAAATAGATCTGCTTAAATTATTTTCAGTTTCACAACTTTGCTCAGTCTCAATTTAGCCTAGGCTATAAGGTTTTAAAGACATGCAAATACATTTCCTAAATTTTGAAGAAAAAAAAAACTTAGATTGCTTAAAATTCTACTCAAATTACAAGAATTGCATTTTAAGAAAAATGCATAAGAAAAAGAAACTGATAGGCTAACTGAAAATTAAGATAGAATGTTGTTTTGTCAAAATTTTGGTAAATTTTTGACTTATAAATAAAGTAGACTAAACATACAACTCAATGCCTTTTTATATGCTCTTTCCAAATATAAGCCTAATAATCATTGTTGATGGAAATGAATTCTACCCCACCCCAATATATACCAATGTAGAGTATATATTGGCACATTAAGGGGGGGTGGGGAGGGGGAAACTTTGGTAAACTTCTACTTTAGCTGCTTTTGACTATCTTGGAAAGGGTTAGGTTAGGAAAAAAGAAACTTTCATGCATGGGTCTACAGGCTAAAGTATGTCCTGGGAAGGTATTTTTAAGTATCTACCTCCACTCCCTCTAGAGGGTCCTGACCTTTGATGACCTTTAAAAATCTGTGATTTATAGAAGTGAAACCTTGCAAAATAGATCTTCTGCTTAAATGAAGTACAACAAAATTGTTTTCAGCTTCACAACTTTGCTCAATCCCAATTTATAAGGTTTTAAAGATATACAAATGCATTTCCTAAATTTTGAAAATAAAATATTGATATGGCTTAAAATTCTGCTCAAATAACTGAAATTGTATTTTCAGAGCTAAGTCCAGAGAAAAAGAAACTGATAACTGAAAATTAAGGTAAAATGTTGTTTTGTCAAAATTTCAATCTGTCATGTAGGCAAATTTCAGGACTCTCTAAAGTTCATTATTTTAGATCACTTAAAAAGGGCACTAGAACTTTTGAATTATGATAAAGTAACCCCTCTTCCAATCTGCTAGGATAACTGTTTTGATACAATCACCCCCAGGAAAAGCAAACAAATAAACACACATCCATGATCTTGCTTTTGGCAAAAAATGCAAAATTCCACATTTTTGAATATAGAATCTTGAAGCCTCTACAGTAGGATTCTCTGATATGCTGAATCTCATGGTGTGATTTTCATTTAGACCACTTGATGTTTTGAGGGTGTTTCCCCTCTTTTTCCAAAATTATTTAAACTTTCTCAGGCTTGTAACTTTTGATAGGTAATATTCAACTTGATGAATTTTAAACATTTTGAATAAGCATCAGCAGTCAATTCTTTTGATGTATTCATTGTCATCAAAACTCTGTTTCTTAGAGTTTTGGTTACTATTGAGCTGCATTGCTCCTTATTTACAGTTCATTACCACAAAACTGTTTGATGAAACTGCTAAGATTGTAGGAAAATTTAGAGATGATTATATTGCTATCATAGGACAAGGTAAACACACTACTTGATGCCTTTTTTGTGCTCTTGGTAAATTTGGGGCAGTTTATATTACTGATAAATTATTTTATCCAGGTTTATGATAGAGCCAATATAGGGGACAATCAGTAAAGGGTTTAAAAATAAATTTCCAAGTAAAGCAATTATTATATTCAGAAAGAACACAAAAAAGCACTGAGTGGTATGTTTGCTTTAGTTGTAGGTCAGTAACATAAACTGCCCCAAATTTACCATGCTCTTTCTGACTGTGACAATCATTGTTTTACTTCATAATATGCACAGTAATTGTCATTAACAGGTTTCTATGTGGAAACCATTTTGATTTTCTTTTTGAAATTATTTTTGGTAAAGGTGGAGATCTTTTGACCACTGAGCCACAAATAAGGTGAACATTGGTAACCATTGGATGCCTTTTTATTCTCTTTCCAAATATGATCATTGCTTTGCTTGGAAATTTGATTTTAAGCAGGCTATGGTTCTTTAAAAATTATACCCTTTTCTCTTGTTTTTCCCATAGAAAAGGATTAGAATATTGGTTAAAAATTTAGGCCTATTTAAGTATTATTCCATTTTGCTAAGTATTATTCCACCAAGCTGTGTGCCTTTGTGTCTGCCTTGTCGGCTTGACAAAGGGGGGCACAATTTGAGAGAGCTTGTCTGAGGGAGGTGAATTCATGTACTTGTAGAAAACAGCCATCAATGCTACATCAAACCTTTCATTTAGAGGCTGGAGCAATTCTTGTGTAGAGGCACAGCCCGCCCTATTTGCCCTACTCTGGATCTTCTGAAGTGGTGCCAACAGCGTTTTCAGAGCACCAGCAAATAGCAGGCATCCATATTCAGCTATGGGTCTGATGCAAGACTTGTAGAGTGGGATGATTGAGCTTGATGGAAGAAGGTTTTTGCAGCAAAGAGTAACTCCCAGCTTTCTTGCGCAGGAGGTTCTCACCTGATCAAGGTGGTTGTTCTAAGAGAGATCAGTGGAGAAATGAATCCCCAGTAGACAAAGCTCATCAACTCTCTTTATAGATTCATTTTTGAAGATGAAACTGGGGTGTTCACGTGGCACCTTTGATTGGGTAATTAGAAGCTCCTTTGTTTTCAATGCATTGAAGTTGATTGTCCATGCATCAGACCACTTTTGAATTTTCAAAAGATCAATCTGTAGAGAAAGGGAGGCTTGTGTTGGGTCTTCATGTTTAGGGATGGCTGAGTGTGTTGTGGTATTGTCGGCAAAGTGATGCAGAGAGTTTGCAAGGTTGTCTCCCATGTCGTTTATGTAGATAAGGAAGAGTGTAGGTCCCAAGACACTGCCCTGGGGTACCCCCTGCTTTCACTGGATATTTGCAGGAAATAAACCCGTCAAGAACAACCCACAGTGAACAATTGGAAAGAAAGCTCTCAATCACTTTTAACAGACATCCACGAACACCATACACATAGAGTTTCTTTAGCAGGCCATGGTGCCATACTCCTTCAAAAGCTTTCGCAACGTTGAAGGATAGTAGCCTGATGTTGTATCCCATTGCCAGTAGTTCTATCCACTCCTGATACTGGGCCACTAGGCAGTCTAATGTTGAGCGTTCTGGCGGAATCCATATTGGCAATCACCTAGAAGGTCATTTGATTCCAGGTACTGATGAAGTGTTTTATTGGAGACGCTCTCGTAGACTTTGCCAACACAGGAGAGAAGGCTAATAGGCCTGTAGGAGCCCACGCTCGTTGGATCGCCTTCTGGCTTTAGAGTAGGTATAACATGGGCAGACTTCCATGTTTGTGGGAAGGTTCAAGAGAAAAAGCACAGCTGGAAAAGCAATGACCAGGGTCCAGCTAGTTTGGCACTGCAGGACTTGAGGACAACATTTGGTATGTTGTCAGGACCCGTGGGCTTTGGGTCACATCCAGATGTTGCAGAATGCAAAGGATCTTGGGAGCAGAAAAATTCACGCGTTCCAGGACAGTGTCAGTTCGGTCAGAGAATTTTGGCACTTCTCTACCGTCATTGTCTAGATTCGAGAATTCGGCAAAAGCCTTAGCAAGAGCTTCAGCCTTTGCCTGTGGATCTTGTACCACTGTCCCATTACTCTGGAGAGAAGGAATTGCGGTCCCCTTGGACGATGGTAAAGCCTCCTTGACAATTTTCCACCAACTCTTTGATGAAGCAAGTTGAAGCTCTTCGAACTGCATCTTTGCGCGCATTTATGAATGCAATTCTGTCCTCTTCGCTCTTTGAAAGTAGCCATTGCTTGTGTGCCTTTTGCTTTGCTCAGATTGTCTTCTTACACTGGGCATTGAACCAAGGTTTGTCCTTACTGGACACCTGGATCCACTTTGAAGGGATATGCTTTTCAACAGAGTCAACTATGGCCTGCTGGTACTTATCTGCAGCTTTCTCTGGGCCTTCCAGGAGGAAGGCTCTCCACTGCTGAGAAAAAAGTGTTTCTCAAACCGTCCCAATCACCTCTTTTGTATAGCCAGATTGTTCGTTCATGCTTTACTGGAGGCGGAATACGTAGGTTTCCACGTGCAACGACAGCAACGTGGTCCACTGGTGAAAGCATGAGCGTCTACCTTAAAGGAGTCAGGGTGATCTGTAAGGAATAGGTCAAGACGAGATGATCCGTTTGGGGCCATGATACGTGTCGAAATCGACAAGTTGTTCCAGCTCGTAAGAGAGAGATAGATCATACAAGTCCGACCCTTCCCTATCAGTATTTTTGCTGTGAAGCCACACGCTATGATGGACATTGAAGTCTCCATGAAGGATAATGGCAGACTTAGCGTACTTGCCCCGAATATATTCAAGGGAAGTTTCAAGGTAGCTGGTAATCTGGTAAGTTGGAGGGTTATACACGGTACCGACAATTCGGATTTATATTTGGGAGGGTCACCCTGACCCACAGAGCTTCCTCGCCTGCTGAATCTGGTATGTCAGGCATGAATAAGGTATATGGCTCTGTATATAAACAGTGACACCTCCTCCTCCGTATTTAGCGCCGTATTTCGACTGGGAGGGGCGGCCCCCTTCCCTGCCCCCTGATTTTTTGTCATTTGGAAATTCCCCCCGAAATTTTGCAAAATTGGCAAAAAATTTAGCAAAATTCGCAGAAAATTTGGCATAAATCAGCTAGTAATTTGGTAAAATTACAAAGATCCCTCCCCCTAGTAAAATGAGCCTCAGGAAGCCCCTGCACTTCACTACTCCTCCCCCTGATGGTGCATGTAGTACAAATTATATATTTTCAATACATTGTTCTTTTCTTCTAATTAATCTAATGGCATAGAATCAAGTAATAGAAAAATTTGCAGAGAATGTATAATTTGGTCTATATACAAGGTCTGTTTTTTAAGCAAGTTCCATTTGAACATAAGTATATAACAAAAGATTATTTCAAAAAAGCAATTTATTTTCAGAAAGTGTATACTTTACTCTATTTTTTGACATATTTGCTAAGTTTGTTCAAACAGTTATCATACCTCTCAACCAATTTTAAAATACCTTTTCATAAAGAAGGTACTTCTGCGAGGTTTTTCGGGGAAATCTCGGAAATTGGGGGATAGTGGAAGCAATGTGTGTCTGTTTTCATGCTTTTTGGTTGCCAAAACAAAACGCAACTGATGAGCCAAACGCAATGAAAGAGAGAGGTGATACCGAAATCTCAGCAGCCATTCTTGGGAGACATCTGACAGTTTATAAGTGGCCATTGAATTTCTTTGTTGTTTTAAAATCACTTTTTTGTGAATAGGTGCAGTGCGTATTACACCTGCCATTCTACTATTAATTACATCAGCCTAGTTTTTGTTAAAAAAAAAAAATGAAAACTCAGTGATAGTTTATTGCGTCCCCTGGCATTGTGCGCCCATAGGACCGGCCTAGTCGGCCTATGGATAAATCCAGGCCTACCCGTTACACCTTGATCATTTTATCTTTGTCTTTTAGAAATTTATAAGTAATTGATGATGTCAGAGAAGCAATTATGACCTTGAATACGGAGAAACTAGCAACACCAAAAACAACTGAAAAGGTTTCATTTCTTCAGAAGACAGATTTCAGAGGAAGTCAAATCTAAAGGAGTGTCTATGTTTGGACTTTTCCAGAGTTCCTGATACAGTAAACTTCTAGTTTTTTTTTTATTTTTGTTACTGCGTATTCTTAGAATGCTCTGTATATGTAACAATAGGTCAGGTACAATGGTCTCTTAAAGGGTTGTATAATTGTGGATGATATTTCTGAAGCCCTTATGACTCACATTGAGACGCAAGCTGAAAGATATTATGCAAAACAGTCTGGGTATTCCCTTTCTTTTTTGTGCTGTAGCAACATAAAGTTTTACAGACATAGTTATTTGATATGGGATAAGATGACCCTCAGAGAAATAAATTTGCCAGATGAACCCTTTTCATCTTGAGTATTGAAAAAGTCGTGACCTATGAAATAATCTTTTGCAGCTTCCCTCCTCCCTCCTCGAAGCATGTTATATTAGTATTTTATGTTGAATTTATATTCAAAAGTTTAAACCGCTTTAAAAAAACAGCAAAGTGTGGAGAGGACCTCCCCAAAATAAAACCACTAAAAACCAAACAGCTTTTCAGAACAAAAGCTGTTTTGAAGCCTTTTTCAGAACCAACAGCTGTTTCAGAACCAACAGCTGTTTTTGAAGCCTTTGCAAAGTGCTTAAACTCTTAGATCTGCTCCCTAATACATAGGATAGCTGTTTCTCTTAAATTCAATAAATTAGCGAAAAAAAAGCTTTTGGTACAAAACAAGTTTAAAAAAAAGTAAAATGCTAAATTTAAGCCAAGATGAGCAGAAATAAAGTCACATGGTAATTCAAGTTTAATATAGCGGTCATTATCATAAAGTATTATCAATAAATAAGGAAAAGTCAATACAAACAGAAATTACTATAGATAATCCAGTCAAACTTAAAACGGATAGAAACTACCCCAAAAAGAAGTAGGACCAACGCCCTCTCCACCTTGTAAAAACAAATCAAAGGAATTGTCTGTATATAGTCTTAGTACCGGTCTAGCGTCATTTGCACTTTACTGAAAACAGTTTTTATGTCAAGCTGTGTTTTTTTTATTCGTCTGACGTCAACAATAGAAAAAAAGATACAAAATCAGCATAATAGACAAAATTACTGAAAAAAGCTAATGTAAAATCTGACATTTTAATATATAAATTGACATTTTTCCTGGAAGTCTTAGGAACCTTGTATTTATTAACCTTGTAACAGAGAAGACGTTGTAAATATATTTTGTTTTCAGTAAAGTGCAATTGACTGTCTGGTCTTTAGAAGGCATAGGAAGTGTTAGCCCTACTAGCAGTAGTAGTAGCAGAAGTAGTAGTTGTAGTGGCGGTAGTAGCAGTAGTAGTAGTATAGTGTCTTTTGGTTAGTTCAACATCCTCCTCACCATGCCCTGAAAGTTTCAACTTAATATTCTAAGACGTTTATGAAATTTTGCTGGTACGCCCTTTTGGAACCTGCATCCACATAACGTATTTGGTTTAATTATACATCCCACTCTGAATTTTCTGAAGGTTTCGCCTTAATACCCTTCGCCTTAGTAATGGTAGCTGCAGAAGTAGCACTAGTAGTAGCAGTAGCAAAAGAGGTAGTAAAAGTAGTAATGGTAGCAGGAGTAGTAACAGTGGTAGTAATAGAGTTATGCACATATAATTTTAGGCACAAGTGGTTTTATTTCAACATTTCCCTTAACAAGCCTGAAAGTTTTCAGCTCTTAGTACCCTAAGCCGTCCCTGAGATATTGCGATACGCCTTTTTGACAACATGCATACAAATAGTGTTTTTTGATTTAGTTCAACAGCCCCCCCTCAACCTTTCCTGAAAGTTTAACCTTAGTATTCTTGTTCCTTTGGAAACCCATGATCAGCCCTTCCCCCATGGACTGTGGAGAGCTGTGTCATCGCTGGAAGCATAATTATTGGACTTTCAACCTTTCTGAACGAAATTGCTATCTTGAAATTTTGATCTAATATCTTTCTGAGGGAAGGGGAGTGAGGGGGAGGGCTGGTTGCTTTTCAGTTACTTTGACTCTTAAGAAGGCTATTAGAAGTTTCAATTTCTGATTCAATGAGCCCCCCCTCCATACTTTCTATGACAACTCCTTCTCTATGAAGTAGCCAGGAAAAGAAAAAAAAAAGACATTACATTGGATCCTTATTGCTATTTACTTAGGCAGCGCTGTTGCGCTACTTAAACATTGATAAAGCTCTCAATTTTTATTCAAAAAAATAATTTTTTTAGTTTTATTGCAAATATTATTTAAGTTGTTGGTAAAACTTAAACTTAGATATTTCCTTTTGGGGATCATAAGTCCCCCTCCAGCTTTGATGCAGGTCATATGATGCAGGCATATGAGTGTAAACTTTTCTTTTTTCATTAAATTTATTTCTGCAATAAGATGGAAGGAATCACCCAGTTGCACCAATAGAACTTAGTCCAAATGTATTCCTCAGAATGAAAGAAGTTTAGGGATTAAATTCTCCCCTCCCCCTCTACAAATGCTCCTTTTCTGGTATTTTCCGGAGGCTCACTAAAGCTTTGACAATCTGGAAATAAAAGCGCGCTTTTGTGGCTTCAGGTGACGTTACCCTCACTCACCCACAGAAAGATCCACATCATTCAGCCTTGAAGTGTAGAGAAGAAAATCCCCATCAACCACTGTCTTTTATGTAGAATTTGAGCATAACAAAGCCGTTTTATGATAAAAATCCCTGTGGAAACTGATAATCTACTTTTTTTTTGAAATGTAATCTTCTGGGTAATAATTTTTACCTCATTGAGGTTGTTTCTTTGGCAAAATCTTACTTTTAGGGAACGTTTTCTGGAAATTATTTGGTTTGAATAATATTTCTTTTGACTATATATGATCCCTTGTTCGATGAGTTCACGCCTTGGGAAAAGACAATCATGCTTAACCATCCTTCTTGTGAAAAATTATGTTTTATTGTAGATAGTAGCCTTTGGCTTCTCGTATATGTTGAATTTCATCCACATTATAAATCCCTTTCGTTGGTATCTCCGTTTTTATAAAACCAATCAAAGAATTTAATCCATTAGATATCTCAGAAATCTCACTTGACATATTATCGGACCGGAAGTGTTGTTTTGCCTCACAAAATGGCCTTAAACCACATTCTCTCTTACAGCGCCATCTCTTTTACTACCTCAAAACTGAACTAGTTTTAACGTGTTCAAGAGTAAAAGAAATATCTTATTGTTTTCTCTACAACCAACCGTTTGATATCTCAAAAGCGAAAGGCTCATTATCAAAAACATTTACCTACGATCATGACAGTAATGAAAAATACAAATTACAAATTACAAAAATTCGCCCTATTACACCTCGAATTAAAAAAGCCAAAAAGGAGAACGTCAGCATCGATACCCAGGAAAAATAGCAATTCGATACTTCAGAACGAACTGACGTTCTGAATCCAATAATTTACTAAATTGACAAGTTTATTTAAAAATAAAGAGTAAAAACAGAAAAAAAACGGAATGCGGGTGTTAGATTTTTTTGGGGAGGGGGGGATGAAAAGCCTGTTTATAATAGGCCATTAAAAAGAGACAAAAGAACAGGTCACTGCTACCAGTTCTGCAAGTAGGTTTTTCGAGGTTTTCAAGATGGGGGGTTGTGGCGGAGCCTCTAGTTTATTTTTTGATGCTGGGGTTTTTGATTATGTGCTTTATTTTTGAAAATTAAAGCCATTATGAAAGAGTTTCAGGCTCTATTTAGAATATCTCCAAATTGGTTTTCTCAGTTATAAATTGCTTTAATGTAAGTAATTTCTTAGACCAGACTGCCATTCCATTTACAATGAAAACGAAATGAAAATATTGTAAAACGGGGTAAGATTTTCAATAGAACGGGGAAAAAAACTTTTTGTACAAATAATGATACCATTCCTAGTATTTTGGCTTCAAATGTGGTATCAACTATCAATGAAAAGTTTTATTTATATGCGTTTTTTTTTCGTTGTCTTTTTTTATTTTATGTTTTTTCTTATGTGTTTGTGTGTATACTTTTGTTTTTCCCTCTCCCAGTAGAGGATGGATGGTTCCCAGATATCCAAAATGTCTGATTAGGAGGTTCACCCCTTGGTCACAAATTTTGATTGAGTTTTGATAGCCCGTTTTAGTAGAAATTCTTTTGAATAGATTAAAAGACCCCCTCCTAAAAATTATGTCTTAACATAAAATCCCAAGAACTAAAAACCGGGATACGTAGTCTTACTTTTTAAGAGGTTTGGTTTGACAGCTCTCCTGTTTCATGTGGTGAGAGTAATAATTTAGGAGCCACGATTATTTTCCGGTCACATATCGTAAAAGAAATATCTTATTGAATCCCACTTTAAATATCTTTTTCTCTCTTTAAATCTCTTTTCTCTCTTTTTATCTCTTTTAATTTCTCTCTTTAAGTCTCTTTTAGAAATATCTCTTTAAAAAAGTGATGTTTTTCGAATATGAAGAAAAAAAAGGATTCTTTTGACATGTCAATAATCAACTAAAGGGATAAATACAACAAAATGGGATAGCCTAATTGGCCTTTCTAAAATATTCTCGGTTAGGTAAGTCAATTAACTAATAAATTGAAGTGTTTAATCTTGAAGAATTTGAATATTAAACATACTAATTCATAGCTTAGACTTTTAGCTGTTCAATAATATATACAATTCTTTTCAATTCCTATTTGGGAACAAGACGTTAGAGTTATATTCTTGCTGAGTTTTAATTCACTGAACGTTCTGATTGAACGTTCTTCATTTAGAATTTTAAGTTCACTGAATGTTCTGAAGTTTTAATTCACTGAATGAGTTTTAATTCATTCACTGATCTTATGGTTTTTTTTTTACCCTCTCTTTTGCCAATGAATGCCAGAGTGTGTCATCTGCTACAGCAACCAGGAATGTTACATCTCTTACATCTGCATGATGGTCTACTTTTCTGCTTAATTTCTGCTGATTTTTCACACACATTCCTTATTTTTTAAATTTGATGCCCGCTAAACGTGAAAACTGAATGCCTGCATCCAACATGTTTTTTATTAAAAATGGAGTTCCCGGGTTTTCCTACTTTTTTTAAGACGTAGTGTGGTTGTTTATGTTTGTATATGTATGTTGAATATGTATATGTTTCCATCTAACAAATTTAAAGAATAAGATTTCATTTTTAGTTTTCTTAGTACTGTAAAAGAACTTTCAAAAAAGTTCTTTTTCAGATATATTGACAGAGTGCTGCACCAAACGCTGACGAAATCTTGTGATTTTTCAGTGGTTCAATGGAGTTCAGGTTGTTCCTAATCCTGTTGATTCTTTGGAAATGCTTTAGATTACCTGGCAAGTGCTACCATAACTAAAGCTCATGCTACTCCTCGAATCGGTACACAACTAAAAATACTCCTCCAACTGGATGGCAACGTGAAGGCATTATTTAAGCCCAAATGGTAAGCTCACATAGAACTTTTCTTTTGGGTGTTGCTGTAAGGGTCATTAAAGAACCTATATAGACAAATATTTTTATAGATATATTATTATTTTATACATAACTATAGATAATCGTAAAATTCTAGACAAGTGAGTTTTCGCTATCTTAGAAAATAGTTCGGCTAGGAAAATGAAACTTTCAGGGATGGATCTAAAGACTAAAGTATGTCCTTGGAAGGTGTGTTTAAGTACCTATCTCCACTCTTTCTCCCTCTAGAAGGTACTGACCTTTGATGAGCTTTAAAAATCAAAAGAGAAACCTTTCAAAATAGATTTTCTGCTTAAATTAATTACAAGAAAAGTATTTTCAGCTCAACAACTTTGCTCAGTCCCAGTTTATGAGGTTTCCAAGATCTACAAATACATTTCCTAAATTTAGAAAAAACCATTGATATGGTTTAAAAGTTAGTCAAATAACAGGGATTGCTTTTTAAGAACTAGAACCAGAGAAAAAGAAATTGAAAATTGAAAATTAAGGTATATTTTTGTTTTGTCTAAATTCCAAACCTGTCAAGTAGGCAAATTTCTTCGACTTATAAATCAGAAGAAGGTTAACATAGTAGCTTTGCAATATCTTCCCGGAGTATGTTTCTGGCCCTGGATTCATTACTGAAAGTTTTATTTTCCTAACCTAACGATAATATAGTATAACTGTACATTATAGATACTATTTGGCATTTAAAGCATAAAATGGAATTTAAAAAGTTGAGCTCTGATATATAGAGAAGTAGATATTAATTTCATGTATATTAACTAATATATTAATTGCTAATTTTATTATTACTAATTATATTATTAACTAATTATATTGTATGAACTGTTATGCTAACCTTATTAACTATTTTATTTATTCTTGCATTATAAAGTGGAAAATGCTCTCTAGAAAAGTAAATTTTGTGCAAGGAGACCGCTTTGTTTTTCAAAAGAAACCTTAAACATCACCATAATCATGATCATATAGATCACAAAGATCACATAGATCATCATTTCCAAATACAGTACAATTTTATTTATTTCTAATTTTTTGGTTTATTCTTTTTATTTTTTTCTTTATTATTTAGATTTTTATTAGTGTTTTGATTTACTATTCATTGATATAGCTATTATTTATTTATCATTTTTGTGGATATTGTTCATCTATTTCCTTTTTGTTTAATTCTCAAGATTAGGGTCGCACCGACACACGGAAGAAGTCCTTCTGGCGTTGAAACCCACGGTCTTGCATTTTACTTGTAGACATGTCTACGAGAGGGGTTGAGTTAGGGGTCAAAGAAACCCTAATCCCAAATCATAATAATGAATCTCCAATATCATCTTGGTCGCATTCAGGTCCATTTCTTTATCTTTATTTGGTGTGCCCTTCGTCCTTTGTGTCATTCCTTGCAGTTCATGGCTGGTTAGAAGTGGATTTTTTTTTTAGACGGAGTTATTCGTTCTCCAACAAGTGAACCTGAGCCAGGAGAGCCAGTGATGGTGGATGATGGTTTCAAATTCCCTATTAGGTAACTTAAATTTTGACTGACGTGGTTTCCGAGTTTAGAAAAGTAATGATGTGTTTGTAGTTAATCAAAGCAAACACAAAGATAAAACAAATTTTTCGATAATTGATGAGTTAATGTTTTTACTGGTTGATTACTTATTACCCTCATTTTTCTTCTTTTTTTTCTGTTTGTTCTGGAAAGCAATAGATTTTATTTGAATTCAATTTTTAAACAAAGACCTTGCCAGCTTGATGATTTCAAAGTTAACAAAACAAACAAAGAAAGACAATTTCCATATCATTGATGAATTTTTGCTTTTACTGGTTGACTACTTTAGCACCCGTTTTTTTTTGTTTTTTTTTCTTTTTCTTTTATTGTTTGTTTTGGAAAGCAATGGCTTTTATTTGAATATCATATTTAAACAAATACCATGTCAGCTTTTTGTTATCAAAGTTAACAAAACAAACAAAAAAAAAAGACAATTTTCATATCATTGATGAACTTTTGCTTTTAATAGTTGACTACTTTAGCACCCTGTTTTTTTTTCTTTTTCTTTTACTGTTTGTTTTGGAAAGCAATGGCTTTTATTTGAATATCATATTTAAACAAATACCCTGTCAGCTTTTTTGTTATCAAAGTTAACAAAACAAACAAAAAAAGACAATTTTCATATCATTGATGAACTTTTGCTTTTACTGGTTGACTACTTTAGCACCCTGTTTTTTTTTCTTTTTCTTTTACTGTTTGTTTTGGAAAGCAATGGCTTTTATTTGAATATCATATTTAAACAAATACCCTGTCAGCTTTTTGTTATCAAAGTTAACAAAACAAACAAAAAAAGACAATTTTCATATCATTGATGAACTTTTGCTTTTACTGGTTGACTACTTTAGCACCCTGTTTTTTTTTTTTCTTTTTCTTTTACTGTTTGTTTTGGAAAGCAATGGCTTTTATTTGAATATCATATTTAAACAAATACCCTGTCAGCTTTTTGTTATCAAAGTTAACAAAAAACAAAAAAAAAAGAAAATTTTTATATCATTGATGAGTTTTTGCTCATACTAGTTGATTACTTTAGCACCCTCGTTTTTTTCTGTATGTTCTGGTAAGCAATGGTTTTTATTTGGATTTAATATTCGAACAAAGACCCTGTCAGCTTGATAATTTCAAAGTTATTTGAATTTAAGATTAAGCCAAAGAGCATGTCAGTTTGACTTTTCGAAGTTAACAATATACATATTTTCAAATCATTGAGGAGTTAATATCTTTTACTGATTGATTACGTCAGCATCCCTATTTTCTTTTTTCCGTCATTTTACTGTTTGTTCTGGACAGTAATGGATCTTGGCTGAGTTAATTTAAAAAAAATTCCACAAAATAAGGTCTTCAAAGAAAAGTAGAGAACTCCATTAAACCGAAAATGAGCAGAAATAAAATCAAATATTCTACCAAGCGTAAAACCACATTAATAAATAAATGAAAAAATGAATAAAAAAAATGAAAAAAAAATTACAAATAAGCAAACCAATCCAAGCTCAAAACAAGCGGAAATTACCATGAGTAGGGCTGACAACCCCCATGCCTTCTCTAGGCCAGAACATAATTTTCATTTTACTGAAAAAAAAACATTTTAAAGGTTTTCACTCTCATCGCTTCAATAAATAAAAAATTATTAAGGCTTTAAGGAATAAATATCATTATATGTATGTTTAAACTGACAATGCACGTTTGTTTGTATTTGTTTTCAGTTTCTTTAATCATCGATGGGTTAATTTCTTTAGTAGTTGATTACTTTTGCACCCTAACTTTCTTTTTTTACTTTTTTTAAGAAAGTAGTTGCTTTTATTTGAAATTAAGATTAAGAAAAAGAGCCTGTCAGCTTGAATTTTTTGAACTTAGCAAAAAAAAAAAAAAAAAAAAAAAAAAAAAAAAAAAAAAAAAAAAAAAAAAAAAAAAAAAAAAAAAAAAACACATTTTTCAATCTTTAATGGGTTAATCTCTTTATTGGTTGACAACTTTAGCATCCCGATTTTTCTTGCTTTTTTTCTACTTGATCTGGAAAGTAACGGCTTTTATATGGATTTAAGATTAAGACAAAGAGCCTGTACGCTTGACTTTTTCAAAGTGATAAAAAAAAAGTTTCAATCATTAATGAGTTAAAAAACATCTTTACTCGTTGATTACTGTAGCATCCCCCTCTTACTTTTTTTTTTTACAATTTGTTATGGAATGTAATGAATTTTATTTGAATTTAAGATTAAGACAAAGAGCTTGTCAGATTGACTTTCAAAGTTAACAGAACAAACTAAAAAGAACACGTATTTTTAATCATTAATGAAATAATATCTTTACCGGTTGATTAATTTAGCACTCCAATTTTGTGTTTTTTTTTTATGGCTTTTATTTGAACTTTAGCGCAAAACAAAGAGAGTGTTAGCATGACATTTTTTTTTTTTTAACAGTTAAAGTTAAAAGTAAAGATCTTCCTGGCTTAACTGCAGTTTTTAGCAGCACAAGAATTTTAAGTAAGAACAAGCACCAGGAGGGGTTGCTGGACTTAAAAAATAATTTGTCAAAAGTGAGTTTTAATCTCTTCTATGCTACCTTAGAAAATTTTTTTAACCTCTCCGTCAACATAGTGATACCAGGGAGGTTGGAAAATTAATAATGAAGTCTATGGTCTGCCTATGACTATGATCCAGTAACATTCAAAGGAGGAGTCTTCTGGTTATATTCAAAGGAGGAGTAACATTCAAATGAGGAGTCTTCTGGTTCTGACGACTCTCCTGAATGTCAGAGGCTTACTTACCTGACTTATCTCCTGAACGTCCTCGTGAGTCTTGTTGGGGCCATCTTCTTTACACGTTGACGGATCAGCTTTCTGTATGATTTGCGGTCATCTGCTTGATTTAAAAAATGCAGGACGTAGTTTCCGAGGTTTTCTCGCCATATCTTCCTTGGTCTGCCGGGGCGGCAACTGCCGTGAACTTTGCCTTCGAAAATAACTTTTGGCAGTGCAACTTCTCTATCCGGTGAACGTGGCCCAGATATCTAAGTTGTTGTTTCCGCACTCTCTGGAGTATTTTAGTTTTTCGTTTCAGCTATTCCCGAAGTAGAGACTGTCGAGGTATATTATACCGGTTGTACGGTGAAGGTATCTTTTTTCGAATGCTGAAATTTTTCGCTTGTCTTCCAGTTTCAAGGTGCACGTCACGCAGGGGTATAGAGCAAAAGGAACTATTAAGGAGTCAAAGAGTCGTAGCTTTAGTTGTGTTGATAGATGTTTATTCTCGAAGAGGTAGAACAGCCTCTTAAAGCTTGCACCTTCTATTTCAAGTCTTTTTTTTTGTGTTGTTACTGCAACTATTGTCCGATTTGCAACTGAGACCGAAAAACGTGATTTTTTTTTTGTAATGAAGAATAAAAACAACCTATGATACTTTGTCCATTGACAGGCAAATCTGTGACACAGAGGAGATCCTTTCTGTTCCAGTTTGGCTCTTATCGTCTTTCACCTGAGAATTAGCTGAGCAGTTTGCCTCAACCAAAGTACAACAAACCTGATTTTTTCTCGAAAGCAGCTGGTAGGAAAGGGAGATGTGGGTGGGGACAGGTGGGGACATTCTTCCCATAATTCAATGCTAAACAAGAATCAACATGCCTACCCTTATGCAAAAAACAGCGGAAAAGGGGGTGGGGTAATATGCTGGCGGTTCCTTCATACAAATTGGAAATATTTGTATGATTCTGGTCCAAACAAGATGCAATTGGTCATTTCTGCTAAATTATTGCTAATGAGTTATTTAGGGGGAGAGCTATTTAGGGGGCATCGGTAAATTTG
>CM051275.1:46613249-46824574 GCA_027921565.1 Artemia sinica
GCTTACCCATGCCCCCGTCATAAAAATTGAATACAGTTAATTTTCTAGCAATAGAGATAGTAAAAATATAATGTCTCATAAATAAAAATATAAATAAATTTAATAGTATATTTTTTAATTATAGTAAATTTTATTATAGTAATTATACTAATTAATTACTAGAACTAAAAAGAAAGATTTAAGGGAAATGGGAACTTCCTGGGAGCGTGTAAAGAGGGAGGCTTTGAATGGATTGGGATGGAGGAGGAGCGTGGGTCGATGTGTTGCCTCAGGCGACTTCGTGCTGCAGTGAGTTCTTAGTAGTGGTAGTTGTCATTATAGTAAATTACATAGTATTTATAGTAAGTATTTTCTTATAATAATTATAGTAAAATTAAAAAAAAAAATTAGTAGGTTTTTTAAATCTTATAGTAAATTATGGTGAATTTATACTAAATTTTGACCTAGAAAGAGATTACTACAGAAATATCCCCAAGGTACATTACTCCGTCAATGAAGTTTAAATTTTGAATGACGTACTTAATAATTCATGGTAATTTATATTAACAATTATTTCCTTATTTAACAATTTTATTTTGTTTATCAACTATTATTAAATTAAACAAGCAACTGTTTTTCGGCTCAAATGGTTCCGCAGTCTGATACAATTGGTAAATTGATGTTTTATAGGAACTGATATATGCTTTTACGGGTTTGCTATTACTGCCACAGGCAAAGATTTAATTTGTGGCGATGGGTCACAGATGGAAGGTGCAGTTGTTCGTTGGTTGCCGGCATCTGTTAAAATTGGGAAGTTTAGAAGCCCGTGGGCAAGGACTTATTCTAAGAAGAAAAAAGCAAAGTAAGAATTTATTTCAGAAGTTTATGTTTTTTTAGTTTCTGGCTTATTGGTATTGGGTTATTTTTTGGCCTTTTTTTTTATATTTATTAAACTTTCACTAATTGCTTCGGTATTGAACTTTTCCACTGCCAGTAAAGGGTTGATATTCGTACATTAAATCGTGTAGAATTTTGCCATTTGTGACAAAATTCTACATGCCATTTGTGGCACTCATCAGGAGATACCTTCCAGCGTCATTAGTCACAGAAAAAAGAGGTCACAGAAAAAAGACGATTGATCATCACTGATCGTCATTGATCAATGACGCAAAAAATAAATCTTCCCTATTGGATGGAATAGATTTGAGGAGAAATTAAACCCGCGAGTAACATAAGACCTTAGCTTCTAAACTCTCCAAATCACAGAACATATCACATCTTCATCTTTACTAACATCTGGGATGAAAGTGACCATAGAAATGCTAATACGAGACAAAGCTGCAGAGCTACGAAATATTGGCTCTGAAGATATTGTAGACCTATAGCAAAATGTTATGTCACCGACTTTATCCACTGAATGTGTCATCCGGAGCCACCGGAGGGATGTATTCTCCCCCACGTTTATTCAACCTTTTTCTGCATGTCATCGTCTCGGTGACTCCTGCCGAGTACGGGGCAAAATAGGTAGGCTCCTCATTAACAAATTGGCTTATGCTAATGATATTGATCAGTTAGTTTGAAAATGAAAGATGATATTGAAAGCTGTTTGGAATTCAGTTTTAAAACAACCAAAGTAAAGTCAGGGTAACGTCCATGACGTCAACCTAACCTAACGTCAACCTAACGTCATTTTCAGGCCGCTTCCAACCTACAATTTATAGTAATTTAAGATGAGCAAGTGGAAACAATTGAGCGATTCTCCTATCTCGGTAGTCTGTTAACGATTACGAATTGCCGTACTGATGACGTCAGATGCTTTCTGAGCCTGGACACCTCTAGTTTCAAATGACTTTCAAACTTACTGAAATCCAGCTACCTTTCTGACTGCCTAAAAATTCACACTTTAAAGCCAGATTATATGGCACAGACCATGGACAGCAAACGTAAAAAACGAAAACACTCACATTGGAAATCATATGCCGGATAAAAAATTAGAGACACTGACCATGTCACAAACCAAAAGTCAGAATAAGACTAGTGACATCACACACGACCCTGTGAAAAGTAAGAAGATAGCAACTGTGCTGGTTTCGGCACGTCAAGAGAATAAATACTGTTCGCCTACCTAAGATTTCACTCGAAGGGACAGTTGATCGGGGACATTGATCTGAGGGAAGACGTCTGTGAGGCGGATTAACAGCTTTGACCGACAATAAACCACTGATTTATCCTGAATTACATCTTACAGAGCACTGGTCAAAGAACTTTTCAGAAGGGCTGGTTCCAAAAACGTCCCATGAAGAGGGATGAGACATGAGGAGGAATGAGGAGGGAGGGATGTAAGACATGCAAGCGTTGACAACGAGCTAAATCACGCCTGTTTTTGGGATAGTTTAAGTATTCTGTGGTTTTGGATTTTTAGGCTCTATTGACAATATCTGTTCTATATTTACAGTTGGATACTAATAATGCAATGTTCACAAAATGAAAAGCCAGAGGACTTTGTTCTTGGGTGTTTATGTGGGTTTTCTACCTTGCAAAGCTAAATAAAAGAAACTTTATTGCCATAATCGCAGCGTCAGGTTTATTGGTATTTTGTTGGTTTTTCTTTTTATTGGTATTTTCCAGCGGGATTTAGTCTACTTCGAACTTTAGAAAAATAGATTTGTTTTCAAAATAATATTTATTATTTTGACTAATTTAGGTAATGGTTACCATTCCAGCTAGAAATCGTAATTTTTTCTATCTTGCCGTTTTTTAAAACACGTCTTTTAATTTTTCGGTTACTATGGGCCGTGGTTCGTCCTTGACTAGATTGCAGCTACCGCTGCAACCGTAATCGGTCAAAAATTATTCAGCCAAATTAATCTAGCTAAGGGATTTTCAAAGAGGAAAAGAAAAAATCCTTTTTGATAGTTATTAGTTATTTTACTTTTATATTTTTTATTAATGTTAATTTGATGTTCTATGTTTTTGGGTCTTTTTTTCTCGGGTCTCCCATTTCCTCTTGTTGTCCCATTGCTGGTGGAAAAAATAGAAATTTTTTTTGCTTATCGTCGGGTGGGATGTCTGCTGTGGCGTGGTGAGTAATTCATATCATGTCTATTATTTTTTTTACCTTTCTTCTTTCTTTGATTGATCATCCATATATTTCGTTATTCATTACTTTAGTTTTTTTATCTGTGCAAAATGTGCTTGTCTCTCTGCCTGATATTGTTATGTATGTTATGTATGAATCATATGTTATGTATGTATAATATATTATACATATGTTATGTATGTATAAGTGAAAAATAAATGAACCTGAACCTAGGCTAAATGGTATTTTTCATTTATTTTAATTCATGACAAACAGTAAAAACAGTCACAAGACACCTTGACATCCTCGGAATATGTTTTCTAGACTTTTCCACTTCGATATGGGACATTGGCCTCTATACAGTATATTTTCCAGGCTGATCATTCTCTGATATTGTAAGTCACAAATAAACAAACCTGGAAGACTCTTCGATCAGCCTAAAATTATGAGAAAATTCACTCACAAATATTCTCTAACCAAATCAACTAACCTCCTAAAAGCAACAACCAAAAAAGATTGACTGAAAATTAATTTTTTTTGGAAGTTTTTGGAACTCTTTTAGCCGTATTTGTCTTTCACTTGTTAAAATTTCTCGTAAATACTTGAATAGTCTAAGATCCTTAGACTATAATATAAAAGGTTAAGATCCTTATAATAGACTAAGATCCTTATAATCTTCGGTACCTGAAAGTTGAATAGAAGGTCTGTGCTGAGTTGCGCCCAAGTGGGGGATTGTAGGTATCTTCTGCTTGGTTCTGCACTTCTATCAACATATTTGGTGTCTTGGAGGCATTTTCCAATGCTACCATAGTCAAAATATATAGGCCTATGATTATGATATTAGGATGGGGAGGCAAACCATAATACGAATGTATAGTTAGAGGAGGGTAGGTATAAAAAACTCGGAAAAAAAAATTGATATCTCAAATTTCATGGCAATAGGTATTTCCTTATGAAGATCATGGTTGAGTTGTTATTTTTTTTCCCCTCTTTTTTTTATGTGATTTTTTTTTGTTATGATGATTATTTAATTAATTTAATTAGTTGAGCCGCTAATTAGTTGAGGTAACTAGTTACAACCATCCTGTTTTTTCGCACACCATTCCTGTTTACGTTCCCCAAATTTTCTCCAGGTAGCCACTTAAAGGTGGGTCGACTGCACAGGTCATACACAGGTCATCAAGGAAGTGTGTATTTATGGTTTTGATAAATTGAAATTGCCAAGGTTCTATAAAATATATTGATTCAATTACCTAATTTTAATCGTAATATCAGTTATTTTGCCAGTGTGTTGTTTCTTTACCTTGGCTATAAAGATTTTACAAATCCTTTTTTTGTAATCCAGCAATCAGGGTGCAATATATTAATTGGTAATTAATTTTTTTTAATTGGTAATTATGAATTGGTAATTGGCTGAACAAAAATTCAGACCAAAGGAAACAGCTGGATGGAGTTTGGTGGAGTTTTGCTGTTTATAACAGCTCTAATACAAAATAAAAACCATTAATACCACGACGGTGGGCTCAGCTACTGAGCTCATTCAAAACGCGATTGAAAAAAAAAATTCAATCGAGAAATGATTACAGGAAAACGTTAATTAGAAACTAAAAGGCAGTAAAGGGTTACATGTATGTGTGAGGAATATACGTCAACTGCTAGTGGGTTAAGGTGTTTCCCAAGAGTCACAATGGGATAGGTTTATGCCTTGTTAAGGAGGGCCATGATTAGACCGATGAGGCCAAAAACAGTTGCTCAATGAAGGTTGTCACTTGCTAGTTTAGTCCTCATCCTTAGTTAGGTCATTTAGCCACTCTTAAGAGCTAGATGCACTATTGTTACTATGGATGGACTCCACAGAATATGGTTAACTTGTGAGAGTAGGAACTGGCGCTAATGTCGATAAAAAAAACTGTAAACACCATCTAGTGTTTGGTGACACTTGGCATTTTTCAGTGCAGATGAGAATAATTAGTATAATTGGTAAAATTAGGGTAGTTATAAGTGTTTGATCACAGTTCCTGACAGAAAAACTATTTTAAAGCTTGAAAAATGCCAAGTGTCGCCAAACGCTAGATGGCTTTAGTGTCGACGCTAGTGCAAGTTCCCACTCTTATAAGTTCACTGTAGTCTATGGGTGGAGTCATAAAACTAAGTGTAAGTTCAGGCCACAAAATAATTTCAGGCCACTGCGATGCTGTTGGTCCCCTCGAGCGTGAGCTTGCCCAACTTTTCTTCCTCTTTGTAGAAGCCTTTTATAGTGTTAAGGTGTTTTGTCAATTTCCAAAAGACTGTGTCCATTTTCTTAGTTACCTTTATTGAAAGAAAAACGCCAGTGGACTTTGCTAATGAGCTTGATGAGTAGCTTTGTATATTTTACGTAAAGGTTCAGTATGAGCTCAGTGTGTCTTCTTTAGGAGAAGCTTTGATTTGATCAATCAGTTTCATGAAAAATTTCTGGCTGCTATATTTCAGTAAACCACTACTTGAGTATGAAATAACAGTGGTACGAATAGGTGACTATTACCAATCGAAAAGCCAAAAACTATTGACTGACACCAGAATTAAACACCAGAAACAAGAACTAAAACTGACAATCAACTTGTATAGACACTCTACCTTCTTTATCCTTTTTGCTTGTTTCCCTTTCTTTATTTTCTTTTGGTAGTTTAATTGTGTTAATAAGTACAATCAGGCATGTGCCACTTCACTTAAGAAAACATAATTGGCCAATATGGTGTCAAGGTAGAAAAACCTTTCATGCCCTTGAAGCTCAATTACTGTATTGGTTGGCCTCGATGCTGGGTACTTAAGTAAAAATCTAAATTTGAAAGTTCTCAATAATCCATGGATATTTAAAGTGCTTATTACAATACATATCGTTTATAGTTGAAATGTATATTGACTTCACAAAGGAGACCAGACGTTAATACCCCAACAAAGCTTCAAGAAAATTCTGTCTTGACAACTACCACTTTATGTGTTGTATACCAAACTCAATGTTCGCCAGAATACTGCAGTTGGGGTAGCTTCTTCTTTCCTAAGTTTTAGTGAAAAAATTAGTAGGGCTATAGCTATCCTGTGAATAAATGTGAAATTCAGCTATGCCCTTTCGCCGTAACTACCATAATATGATGCGTGTGAGCAGTTGCCACTATGTGACCATACACTTATTATACGAAGGGGAGTGTTTGCGCTTTAACTAGAAATATCAACCATTTCATTATTCAACAACGCCCAAAAATTAATAGGCAAAGTCATCAGCAGAAGAAATTTAGTTCTCTCATTGTAAAATGCGTGTAGAGCGATTTCCTTTGCATTTCGTGGTAGGGCTTACACCTTACAATCAGCCCCTCCTTCCTACTTATTAAGTATGTAAAACATAGGGTCGTCTTTCTTCTGATCAAAGAGTACGGGTAACATCCAAGAGTGTAAACTGGTTCTAGTTTCGACAAAAAAAAAACTCAACTCCATCTCGCCGTTTGGCGACACTTGTCATTTTTTCTTTGTAACAATAAGTAATTTGTAACATTGTAATAATAATAAAGTAATAATAAAAATACTTAATTTAGTTTGTGTAGTGGGTAAAATTAGTGTAGTTCAAATGTATCAGTTTAAAATTAGTGTAATACAATGTATCAGTTCTTGACACAAAAACTATTACCAAACTCGAAAAAAATGCCAAGTGTTGCCAAACGCTAGATGGCGCTGATTGTGTTTTGCCGACATTAGTGGCAGTTTCCACTCTTGTAAGTTACACGTACTTTTTGGCTATGATAGTCAACGCTAAATGTTAATTTTCTGCTTTTTTTTCTAAGGTGGGAAACAAATCCAAATTTTTGTGATTATTATAAATCCAATTCAACATATTCCAAGTGGTTACCAGACATCGTAGATGCGGCAATTTTCGATTTTATCCTTGGAAATGGTGATCGTCATGACATGGAATTCGCCATGGATTATCCAGATGCAAAAATTCTCCTACTCGATAATGGAAAAGGGTATTCCAGTTTGAACATGCCTTTTTTGAGTGATTTAGATCCTGATTTTTGTTATTTTGTATTAAATATTTGAAGACCTGCTATCCCACTTACGTCTGGAAGGTGAAAGCGACTCATTTTGAACCCTTCTTTTAAAATGTGAGATAAACAAATATTTTGGTATAGAGGCAAATGAAGAATCTAAAAATAATAAAGTGAAAAAAAAAATGTTCAACGAAAGAAAAAATGTTCCAACTGATTTTAATCTTTTTCAGAAGTCAGATGCTTTAAGAATTTGGTAAATTCCTTCTCCTTGAAGTTTAAAATCTTCAATTTCAAGAAATTTAAATTAAACACGTTTTTTTTGTATTATTTAGATCCTGATTTTGTTATTTTGTTTTTAAGGAGAAAATAGGGATATTCCAGTTTGACACGCTTTTTTCGTGTATTATTTAGATCCTGATTTTGTTTTTATTATTTAAAATAATTTGCCAACCCACATAATCAGTGTAATAAATGCAATCATAAACACAGGCAAAATGTAGAAGTCCTTTTCTTAGATGGAACATAGCAAAGAGCAAAACACTCTTTTTGAAGTCCTTGGACTTTAGTAGGATCTGTATAAATGTATAGTTTATATTTGCTCATTTGTTGTTTCCAATGATTTTGTTTTAATTTCTCCCGATTTTTACTCTTCAAGCGGTCCAAAAGCGTCTCTGGATTGTCCCAAAAGTACTACAAGAATCTAGTGAAGAAGGAACTGCATTGTCATCACTTTTACCAAGATGTTCTTTAAAGTATGTTGTTTTGTGTTTAAAGAACATCTTGGTAAAAGTGATGACAATGCAGTTCCTGATATATATATCTAGGTAAGTTTGTAATCAGATATATATCTAGGTAAGGTGTTATCCGTTACTGAAAGAGAGCTCTTATCAGGTTTTTTTATTGTTGCAGCTTGTGACCTTATTTAAAGGCCGTATTTTAACAATCAAAAATGCAATGGTGAACTGATCGGCTGTTTTTTTTTAGTAGAACCGAGGGAAGGAAATTGAATGATTATAATGCTGAGGCCAAACTATAGTTGCACATGTGGATAAAATCAGGGCCACAATCGAGCGAAAGAAATCGGGCCACAGTCTAATTAAACTTGCGGATAAAATAAGGGCCACAATCGAGTGAAGGAAATCGGGCCACAGTATAATTACACTTTTGGATATAGATGGGTCTATTTCGTATCTGGCCATATGTTCTAGCCTATCTGGTCTGTTTGTGGCCTTTGGGGATTACACACATTAATATATAAAACTACATGCTTTTTTATTTAGGTATTTTTTCACTTTCTAAGACTGCAGTGAAGAAAGGGTAAGACGGTTAGGTCATATTTTAAGAATGAGGAATAATGTGTTGCCAAAAAAATTGGCAACGTCCACGGTCCGTGGTCAAGTAAAAATGAGTCAAATAAGAGGGGATAAAGAGTTAAGCTCTTAACAGATTAGAATGGAGGACGCGCATTTGCAGCTGTGATTTCAAAGCTGAATTTTCTTGATAGGTTTGAATTTTTTTTTTCCGTGTTTTTACATTTTGGAGAACCCTGCTTCTTCAGAAAAGGAGAACATTTATTGTATCAAGTGATACCTAGCATATTTAAAAAAAACATAATACAATTGTTAACATAAAAAAACACACCCCCTCCTAATGCCACATCATGATATGGAGGGGAGATAATCAAAAAAATCTCCCCCCCAAAAAAAAAAATATATATATATATATATTAACATCAGAAGGGGTTTCAAAAAAAAAAAACAACGTCATGTACAATAAGAATGTCTCCTTGGTATTTTTTGAAAAGTAAATGCTGAACTGCATAACTATCGTGCTTATTTAACTCTATAATTCAACTAGATTTAATAGTTTGAAATCATTTTACAAAATTTTAGCCTCAGATAGATCTCTAGATCTGCAGCTGTCTCAGTTGGATTGGTGGTGCTAGGACATGTCAGTATTAGTAGTAGTATGCAATATCTGATTTTAAAAAATATTTAAGGAATCTAATAAAAACAAACTGATCGATTTGATAGTTTTGCCTGAAATTCGGGTTAATAATAAGAAATCAATTTAATTATAATCTCAAACAATATAATATTTTAGAATATACCAGATATCGACCATTTGTGTCGATAGAGGACAAATAATCTAATGTCTTAAATTGAATTATATTTTCTAAGGAGTATTTTCTTATTGAATCTAATGGTGAAGTTCGTTATTTGACACTGCTTTCACTTATTACGCTTTTTTTTTTTTGTTGATGCGTGGGGGGGGGGGGGGTTACAAAAAACTTTAAAGTCAAACTCAAAACAAGAAAAAAAAAAAACGTGAGTAGGACTGACAGCCCCCCTGCCTTCTCAAGACCAAAATATAAACTGCACTTTGCTGAAAAAAAAAGCAAATGAATGTGTATTGTCTGTTTAATATACATACACTGATCTTTATTTCTTAAAGTCTTAATAATCTTATATTTATTCAAGTTAAAAAAGTCAAAACACTAAATGTATACCAAACACGGCCATTCATTTGGGCCTATGGTCTAAAATTGTCATTTCCTTAATTATTCTATTCAGCAAGGAATTTTTAGCAGTTACGAAGTACAAATGTACTGCATTTTAGCAGAATAGAACAGTGCAATTTTAGCAGAACTTTGACAGTACAATTTTAGGAGCATATCAGTACAAATGAACTATTTACAAAAAAAATAGGCACTTGTATGAAATACCCCTACCTAATATTCTTCATCTAAGTAGAACCTAACTTCATCTAAGTATAACCGGTTTTTTCTTGTCGATGTTTTTTTTACAAACAAATTTGAGCTATATATTTGCACATTAGAGGGAGTGGGGGTAAAGAACCCCCGTAGTTTCCACAATTTGGTTAATAAAGTGTTATATTTTCATCCTTTTTTGTATATTTCATTAGGATTGAACGTCAGAGAAACAGTCCCGCTATACTTAACCCCTCCCCCACCTCCTAATGTGCAAATATATAGCACAAATTTGTTTATAAAGTAGTATGTTTTAATCTTATTTTGGCAGATTTCATTATGATTGAGCCCCAGAGAAACATATATGAAGAATATTAGGTAGACGGTATTTCATACAAGCACCAAAAAAATATACTAAACAATACTAAAAATGATAATTCGTCGCTGTTATGTTTAGAGGTCGTATCTAGCATTTTCAAACTTCTGAAATAAATGCCAATAACCGTTTTCTTAGCTGCTTTCAAAGGGATATAAAACTACTTTAATGGCAATATTGTTGCACTTCTTACACTAAGTTTATAAGTGAAGCTTTGGACCAGGGTGCCAACTTCGACTTCTGAAAAGAGTGCAAATCCAGTCCAATAAAGAGTGATTTTTCCTCAAAAAAGTCCAAGTAAAAAAATCTCGGAAGAAAATTGCCAAATTTCCACGGAAAGTGTGATAGTTGGCAGTCCTCTTCTATGGGTTAATTCCTCTTCTGACGAAGTTGCCAAGTACTATTGACGTTTATATAAAGCGAATGGAAACTTAGCACCCAAAAAGAGTGCTTTTCACTCTTCCGCATCCACTCTGAGGTAAAAAAGAGTGCATTTCGTAAAAAAGTGTGCAAGTTGGCAACCCTGCTTTGGACTAGCACAATATCAGGAAGGGATATGGTTAAAATCAATAGTTCAAAGAATGATTTTTGCTCTTTAGAAATTTAGAAGCCGTATCTCACATTTTAAAATAATTGCTATTGCCTGAAATAATGAACAGTATTCAAAGGGATAGTAGGCAGGGCAATGTATATTCAATCACACTTTGATCATTCAATCTATATGATTCTGTTGATCCTATTTTTGAAGGCTGCTTAGTAAAAAGTTTGCGGCAGCTACCTCAAATGTGTGAATATGTCAGATATGACGTTTTTGTATAATAAAAATGGGTTGGTTGATGGTTTGATGGTAACATCATTGCTATCAATCCTGGGATTTCAGAACTGTTGCGTAATTACAACCCTGTCTAATTTTTGGGTCAATACTCGGCACTTGTTGGTATTGGAAACACATTCAATAATTTGTAATACTAGACCAATAAGGGCAGCTATTATAAATCAAAATCAACAGACATGTGGGATACGATGGTGTACGCTGGTCAGCATTGCCAACGCTTTGAAATAGACAGTACCAGTTTTCCGACTAAAAGTGTACTACAAGAGGTTATTTGTACCATCTTAACAGCAGGTTCAAAATTCACCATATAAAGAAGAAATGTTTTATAACCTGTAACACGAACGGATATCCGAGTCAGAAATAAACAAATAAAAACAAAATGTACCAAAAACGGTACGGTTGTACCGCGTTGGCAACGCTGATACTGCTTTTGCTGCGCTGTCATTTGCTCTAGTCGTTTTACATTCAAAGTGCCTCTGCCTTTCGGCTAATAGGACTTAATATTGCAAAGTTTAAAATACGCAACCATTAATTGAAGAAAAAAAAACAACCTATTTTGTCAGAATACCAGCGTGATTTTAAATTGTCAAAGTAAGCTAATACTGTCAACAAATGCTTAGTAAAATAGACTGAACAATAAATTGTAGCACAAACTCCATATGCATTGTTTTTTTTTTTTTCCTTTTTATGAGCGGTACGCTATGTAGCCTACAAGTTTAAAAAGAAAATTCTGCTCAACGATGCTTAAAACAAAAGATAAAGCAATTTGCTGTTACAAATATTTTTTCACTTCGGGGAATTACTACTACTACTAACAACTCAACGCAGCACCAAGCCGCCTGAGGCCGACACAGCTACGTACGCTCCTCCTCCATCCCAATCTATACAACGCCAAAAACTGAGAATTATAGGTATTTGATGAATTGGGTACTTCTCAATTATTATCTAAGAGTGAAAATTGGTTCGACACATCCACTACACTTCCTAAAACCCCACTCAGTTATCGATAACATCAGTTATCGTGGGAATGTAGAATAAATAAAATAAGAAAAACTCTAATTCAGTCTTGAGTCCCTAATCTTAAATCTAAGGGTGATCTATTTTACTTCAATGGCGCGTGACAATTACGAATCGCTGTTATGTACTGGTAAAACTGTATAAGTTATACGGTTTGGCAACAATGCTTTTTAACTAAGTTTGTTAGAACAAAATAAAGCGGGTGATTAGTTTAAGAAAAGCAAAGTACATTCATTTCAATATCAGTTAGACTAAAAACAAGGAATTCCGCAACCTATTGCAGGAAGGGAAAACCAGTCAGTTGTATGCACTAAGGTGTTTCAGTATTACAAGGAAGGCCGTATCCGGAGGGTACCGGGTTTGACCCCCCCCCCCCCCCGAAATTTTTGTCCGATTCGTAAAAACGTAACAAAAATGCCTATAAAATCTTTTTTTATGTATTAAATTTGTTTATTTCTGCCCCCCCCCGAAAAAATACCCGCAACGAAAATCCTGGATACGCCCTTGATTGCAAGGACTGCTCATCTGACTTCCCTGGACGTAATCTCCTATCTTGATTTCTATTCTAACATGAATGACAAAATAATCAAACGCTAGAGTATATCAGAGTAAATACTTTTGGTTTGATTTCTTATGTAATCAGTTTATTGGTTGTAATATTCTTCATTTTTTTTTTTATTGTCATTCTTTTCTTCTTTCTTCATTCTTCATTTTTTTTTGTAGTCTAAGAAACGCAGAAGATCATCTTGACATCCTGGCACCTTTATTCCAGTGTTGCATGTAAGTTTTTTCTGCTTTTATTCAAAGAATATTATAAAGCTTCGTCTTGATTGGCATTCACCCTGCCAGCAGCAGGGTCGGCTTTGACTGGACAGCCAGTCATAGCCTTCCAAATTTTGAAGGCTGTTCAATCATATTGGCTGTCAAATCATAGCTTCAGCTGTCCTACAAAAACTGCTGCTGGCAGGGTGAATGATGTTAATCAAGACGAAGCTTAAGTGAAGAGAATATGAATATTAATGCTTAATAGATTAGAGAACATTATCAACAAAAGTATTTAAGAAAAAAACCGTAAAAGACAAAAATTCGGGATTTTTTGGTAGTGGGCACAGTTTTGCGTATCCCCCCCCCCGGTTTCTCTATGGGTCTGAATAGATACATACTTGATAGTGTATTTGGGAAAGAGGATTGAAGCATTATAGCTTTATTACTTTATTAAATCAGTGTTTCTAAATGTCATTTTTTATTTGAGCACCGTTACTTTAGCACGTCATGCCGGTTTTCAATCTTTTGCCATTCTCGATATCATGGTGCCATCCTCGATACAACCTCGTAAAGAGCAAACCACGGTCCATGGTAACCAAAAGTTTTAAAAACGGGTAAAAAAAACAAGTTGTCCAGTGGGAAAAAATTTCATTTTCAGCTTATTCAGGAGTGATAATTATTGTTTCGATTAATCTTGATAGTAAAATATTCTTGAAAAAAAAATTGCAGGAATTTATTAACAACAAGGAAAATCACCTTTTTGCATGGGTAGCGCTGATATGGCCTTTATTTTTCTTCGCCTCTAGTGGTGGTAAAAAAAGGCACCCAAAAAGCGCTAGCGTTGGGTGCCTTTGACAAGGGTAAATCTCCAAGACAAGGGTACATCTCCATGGTTAAAAACCTAATTCTAAGCTTAAAAATCCTTCCTCGTATATATTCCTCCCTCCCAGCCAACCTTAATATTATTTATAAATACTCTACTGACTTGCTACAGTAACTTAATAGACGCTATAGACGGCGAGGGCTGGAACCTCCATGCAACAATATAATAGGCTACAGTAACATAATAGACGGTTGGAGCCTCTATGATACAATATAATAGGCTACAGCAACATAATAGATAACCTAATTTTTATGACTTAGCGTAATTTTTAGCGTGAAGAGCGAGGTATTGACTAGGGGACGAATCCCTTAATATACGTATTAAAAATGTGAATATAGAAGTTCGTTCACGTATTTTATTATAATAAAAACGTTCGTAAATAAAATTAAAGAACTTTCGAGAAAGCCATTTACCCCAAAAAAGGTAAAATTAATATGCAAATTTCGTTTTAATTATTCATGTACGGTGAGCCAAAATCAAAACCTGCATTAATTCAAAAACGTTCCGAAATTAAATAAAAAAAAAAGTTTTTCAACTGAAAGTAAGGAACAACATTAAAAGTTAAAACGGACAGAAATTATTCCGTATATGAAAGGGGGTTGTCCCCTTCTCAACGCCTCGCTCTTTACGCTAAAGTTTTGACTCTTTCTCACGACTCTATTTTTCAAAACAATAAAAAACTTTAGCGTAAAGAGCGAGGCGTTGAGGAGAGAGGACAGCCCCTTTCATATACGGAATAATTTCTGTTCATTTTAATTTTTAATGTTGCTCCTTACTTTCAGTTAAAAAAAACTTGTTTTTTTATTTAATCCATGATAGAAAGGGACATGCTTCCGAAGACAAGACAGTTCGTCTTCATGGTTTATCCATGCGACGTAGAATTTTATTCAGCGGTTGCAGAGTATAATGGAATAATGGCGTAGTATTTCCAAAATTAGTAGATGTATATTGTACAACATTTTGATTCTTAGTAATTATGGATAGCTCCATAATATTAACCAAGTTGTATAAGAATACATTCCAAGTCCTCATCCGTGACGATAGATCTTTAGGAATAATGGATTATATACTTGTACTACCTGGTTTACCGGCCTAATTAGGTAATTAGATTACCTAATTAGATAATTACCTAACTTTTATATCTATTTTTTTTTTTTAAAGTCAACTTGATAACGCCATCATAAAGTGCCATATGACGCCAAGAATTGCACTTGAGGCTTTTTTTTACGAAAATACCAAAAAAGGATATTTTCCAATAAAAAGATTCCAAAAAAAGAATTTTTCAAAATATAGGCTGGGGCAAAAACAAGGACGGACTGGCCGTCCTCAAGTGCCGCCAATAGAGCTATTACGCAGGAAGCATTTTAGGAAGATGTTTAAAGGCTGAATTCAAATCTATTGATTATTTCAGCGGGTTTTGTTGACTTACAGTGGAAAGGAGAATTGAAAAGCCGCATCGAGTGGTGGTAAAAATTTGAGGTCCAATTTGTTAATTTTCTAGCATGTAATAAACCCGCGATTTGAAAATGCAAATAGTATAAAGACGACTTTTATTTATAAGACGGTTTTGTCGTGGTGACGGTGTCGTCTTGGTGACGGTTGTCGTCTCGTCAGGACGGTGTCGTCTTGTCATGGTGTGTCTAGTGGTGACAGTTCTTCCTTGTGGCTTTGGCAACAGAAGTTTTGTATCTTGGATAGAACAACACTGGATCGTGGTATTTCCCTACATTTGTAGGATTCTGAAAAATTAGCGCTTTACTGAAAACTAAGCTTCCTTGAGGTTTTGGGAGAGTTAAAATCGTGTCGTATAAGCTATTGACTTATTGGCCAATAACAGAATATTGAGAGCTTTATAAATTATTCTTTTGTTTCTTCTGCAAACCACTTAAGGCCTGGAAGTCTGCAGGCCACATAAAAAGGTTTACCTGTTTATATTTCCGTTTTGTTGCGTCGGTTTTGTGTTTTCAGTAAAGCGCTACTTTTTTGGAATGCTACAAATATAGAGAAATATCACGAGCCAGTTTTGTTTCAAAAATATGTTGCATAAACAGCGAAACAGTAATTTTTGTTTGTTTTAAGTTTCAACTTCCCTCTTTTTCTTTCATAGAAATACTCTGTTTTTTAGTTAATCATAGGATAGTCTCGTCAGTGGTGGCAACGGTATTACGTATCTTTTGCTTCAAGTCACTTGTGTCCATCCTTAGCAAAACATTTTGTTTAGCACGGTATGTATTTTATGAGACTGGTGTGATGAAAATGTGCCATACTGATACATTCCCCATGTAATAGCCACTCTCATTTGCTCGCATGTTTTCTTAATGATTCCCTAGACCAGGTGTATTTATTGAAATGGGGAACGACGCATATCTTCTGCAGTGTTTGGATGTCTTTCTTTCTTTTCTTTCGCATATCTTTCTTTTATTCCTTAATTCGTGGCACCCAATATCTATAATCAAATATCTGATTTGCCGCTAGTTTTTTATGGAGGATTTTAGATGACCATTGAATTTTCTTTTGAAAGAGTCTACAGAGAAAATTTTAGGTATAACTTCCTCAGAAAGATCATTCCAGATCGAAGTGCAACGTTGGATGAATCTGTTCGTCAAGTACTCTGTCCTTGGCTTGCCAGTCTCAAGATAATTGGACCGAGCTGTGTCTGTCTTGTTGGTTGGACAGTTGAGTGGACATTCCGGGAAAGTTCTAGAGAAGGAGGTTAATTTAAGTACTTGTAGAAAACAGCCATCGACGCTACATCGAACCTCTTTCTAACAGACTGGAGAGAGTCATGGGGAGCGACTAAACCTGCCCTATTAGCCATATTTTGAATCTTTTTGTGTGGTGCCAGCAAAGTTTTTGAAACACCAACATACAGCGGGCATCCAAACTCGGCACTGGGTCTGATGAAAGACTTGTAAAGTGGGATGATCGAGCTGAGCGGTAGAAGATTTTAGCAGCGAAGGGTTATCCCCAGCTTGCTCGCGCCGGAGGTTCCTACCCGGTCGAGGTGGGAGTTCCAAGAGAAATATGTGGAGAAGTGGATTCCAAGGAGACAAAGTTCGTCGACTCTTTTTATAGTTTCGTACAAGAAGATGAAGCTGTGTCACTTTCTGACATCTGGCAGTGACAGAAGAGGTATGTGTGTCACTTTTGATCGGTAGACCATCAACCCTTTTTTTTTTATGTATTAAATCTGATCGTCCAGGGATCAGACCACTTTTCAGTTTCCAAAAGATCTGTCTGCAGTGGCAGGGGCTGTCTGTTTCGACGATTTTATTATTCTTTTGAAACTGCCTTTCGAATTTAAATGGCCACTTAAGAAGATAAGTTTCCATATCTAAGGTGTCTCTTTATTTCATAACTTTCTGTTTCCTTCGATTTGATATTCTTGTGGTTTGACAACTTTTTCCAAATCTGCCATATCTAAGGTGCCTGTTTATTTCCCTTGACTTGATATTCTTGTGGTAAATTGGACATCATTCTTAAGTTCTGGCTTAGAAGTCAGTTGGTTTTCATAAGGCGTCACGCTTCAGTAGGGAGGAGCCTGAAATCCCAGACCTCTCGAGAACTATATAAGCTTGAGTGATGAGTATTTAGGGGGGTGTTTCATCCCCCTTTAACCTATTTAACACTTTTAACCCTTCTCCTATTTTACCCTTTTTAACCTATACCATTTGACTCTTCTTTTTGTAACTCCAAATTTTGTAAAAAAAAAAATTTTAATTATATTTGTAAAAAATATAAAATAAAAATAAAAATTTTTGTAACGAATTACTGATTATTTTTTTTTTTTGTAACTTTAAAACGCAGCGTTTATGCTCAAACTTAAAAAATTTTTATGAATACTTTCATAACTTTTTTGGTTATTCATATTTGGAGGTTTCATAACTTTTTTCATAATTGCAAATCATGTAAAAAAATTTACTTTGGACCTTTAGAATGCAAATGCTTATACTTCACCTTAAAAACTTTCTTCTGATATTAAGAACCAACCCCCTCACTCCAACTTCTTATATGTACTAGCATGAATTTTTTTTATCCTTTTATCTTTTAAATATTAATGATTGTTTGCCCCCACCCTAGCCAAAATATTAGAAAATTGCCCTTTTCAGCTACGGGCGAAAACAGAGCTATGCACTTTTCCATATATTTTATTTTCCTTTGGATTGCTATCCAAGAAAAAATTTTATCTTTTAAGACTAATTTAAAAGTTTTATAATTCTTTCATCTTAGCGATGAAGTCGACACATATAATTTCAGATTTCTGCAACTAAAGATCTTATTTCTCTTTTGCCTCTTTTTAAAAAATTAATCATTACTAGCTCTCAAGAGGCGTAACTCACCAGTACAGGCTCTCTCTAACATTTTACTTATAACAATATACAATATATATAAGTATTATAACACATTATATATATTATATTATTAGTATTATATACTTATATATTATATACTTATATATATTTTTGGTTTGTATCTATTTTTCTATATAAATATATTGTGATATTTATATCACAATATATGTATATCTATATAAATAAATCGATATTTATATCTATATAAATATATTGTGATATACCAAAAAAATATTGTGATATTTATTTTTGGTTTGTATCTATTTTTCAAAATAGTGATATCTATTCAAAATAGTCTTTCAAAGACCCCCAAGGCAGATATGGTTTTTTTCACTCCTAAATCATAGATTATGATTTCTCTTTTTTTAATGTTAATAATACTTCAGTTTCTCAAGAATATTAGCACAGAGGCGGATGTTCCACCATAATAAGCGTATAATTCCTCAATATCTCAATACATTTAAATTTCGTGACTGCACAAAGCCCACTGTAACACAAGCTCTGATGAAACTAAAATCAGATTTATTCATTTTTAAATTTACCTGTGAACATTCAACACGTATATATTTTTACAAATGGATAAATTCTCTTGTGAGTCCAACAAAGGCACTAACATGGAGAAAGAAAAAGCCTTTTGTTGCTCACTTGCAAAATGAGCCCAAATGACAAAATGTTTAGCCAAATAGATTTAGAATAAATGTATGCTGGCCATAATGTGTAAAATTGCTAGAGCTGATAGTTATTGATGAGATACAGAAGTCTGTTCGACACCAGAAAATCCAGTTCGGTTTTAAAAATGGTTACAGTCGTGAACATGTACATAGAGTTATTGCTAATGTTTTTTAGTTGATGTTGAAGAAAGAGATGATATTCTTCTCCTATGGCCGGTCACGACGTTTTCGCGTGCGTTTGATCGGGAATTCAAATCCTCAGCTCTTTTAATCAGCGCTAAGGATCGTGGTCTTGATTTCTCAGGAATATTTACAGTTATGGTTGTTATTAAAGTACCGACACGAGATGGTTTTGCAACGTGTATGGAAAGGCATTAGGCAGTATCTTCACCCCCACTATATAATAACAGTGTCCTGGAGGCCAGAAGAAAGTTCGCACGACATTATCTACCGAGGCCTGATTCCTTGATATGTCGCTTCTGAACTATACGCTGACGATATATTGAATCTCAAGGACTGTCTCGGGTATAGAGGAAATTTTGATATTTTATGTATTGAGTATAGGAAAATCGGATTGAAGTTAATGCTGACAGAGTGAGGTTGTCGCATTTGGTAAATCGCGTAACCGGCCCTCCCCCGAATAATGTTTTTGTCTAGATGGTCATCCTATACCTCTATCGCCAAGTATCAGTTACCTTGGACTTCCGATTGGAGTGATCTTACCCGATCGCTTTTGCTAGAAAATCTGTTGGTTCGAAGCTTCGTAAGACATATGGTATGCTTGTTCCCTGTAAAGCTCGATACAAATGGATTAAATTTACTCTTGTGCTATGCCCCTTTTGCTTTGCATCACCCTTTTGGAGTATATTTAACATCTGGATAAAAGACGCTACGAACGTTGTTTTTCGGTATGCCAAGTTCCTCCTTGGCAGAAACCTCTTTGGGCCATGACAAAATGTATATGGGGTCCACAGATCCTTTTAAAGCAATCGCGGAACGAGACTGCGATTTGAGAAGTCGCTGGATCCGACGAATACCTTGTTTAGTGCCTTTATGTAATTTGTTACCGTCTAAAGTTTTACTCCGAGTTTACATCATGTGTGTATTTCGGGAAATAAATTTAATTGATTGTTTGATTGATTGATAATTGCCCCTATTTGTATTTTTTTTTTTTTTTTTTTTTTTTTTTTTTCTTGTCTGTTCTGCTCTGTTTTGGTTCTGTTTGTATTTGTCAGAATTTATTTGTTTTTTTTTTTTTTTTTTTTTTTTTTTTTTTTTTTTTTTTTCCATTTTCTTTCTTTATACTCCATCAGTGTTGTATTTTACATTTATGATGGGAAATAAATGTTTTTATGTATGTATGTCATAATAGTGAATTAGAAGAACCAAAGACCGATGAAGCTGAACCTCTACCTGAGAAAAAAAAATTGACAAAGGTCAGGATAGGAGTGTTCTAGATGGCGCCATTCATCAAATTGTGGGAGGAGAAACTCATCCATAGCGGAGTTTTTTCACCCAAAATCAGGTTCCAATGCAAGAACAAGATTGTACAATATCAAATGACCAAAGAGACTTTATTTCAGATGATATCAAATTAAAAACTTGGAAAAGAGGCCTTAGTGACGTAAAAAAGGAATGAACCTTGTGAATGCAAGATGGACACTAAACTATTTCATAAATATTATTATATTTTATAAACATTAAAATTTGAAATATCTATAAATATTGTAGCATTTATTTTTATATTTTTAAAAACTATTTCATACTAAAAAAAACCGCATAATTGCAAAATGTGCAGTAAAATGTTTTCTCTCCAAGTTCTAATTTATCCACAAATATGAGAGTTTATACTGGAGAAAAAAAAATTATGCACTAAATTTTTTTCTCAAATTTTCACCTTATCTAGACATAAAAGATTCATACAGGAAGCAAATATGCCCGTGAATGCCCAAATGACTTACTGTAGACCCTAAGTTCAACCAGAAAATGAATGCTTCAACTAGATCTCCAAGTGTTTTGGTGTTCTTTTTTATACAACTACTTACAACTCGCTACAGTACCAAGCCACCTGAAGCCAACGCAGCTACGTACTCTCCTCCTCCACCCCAGCCTATTCACAACCTCCCAAGAAGTTTCTATTTTCCTTAAATCTTTCCTTGTGACATCCATTTCGACCCCATTTGGGGACAACTTACTTTTCGTTTAGCCCTAGACGGTTTTTGAAAACGTCATCCTTCATCCGCAGAACGTGTCCTAGCCATCTCAATCTTTCTCTCATTATAGCCCTAGAAAGCGGGATTGAACCAGATTTTTTCGTACAGCTTAGTGTTTAAGATGCGGTCAGTTAGTCAGGTACATAAAACTGTACTATAATATTACAATATATTTGTTTTGTCACATTTTATCATGTTTCTGGAATATAGCTAGTCTTTCACAATCATTTACCGTGATAGAATGGACTTCTATGCTTGTCTTTTAAGCTTACATTATTTACTTGCGAGAATTAGCACTATTTTTCCTATCTCAAATATAACAGATTTGCTATTATCTTTAAATGATAAAATCTATTAAAGATAATAATAGAATATTGTCTACACAAAACTGAATTTTTTAGCTTATTTTTCTTCACTTGTCTTCTTATTCCACATCGAAGTATTCATCGTAAACAATTCCGTGGAGTTTTGCAAAAAGGGTCTAAGTCCACTTTTTTCCAAAAATAAGTGAAGTATGTGGTTCGAAATAGCTCGAAGATATCTTCGATTGGTCGATTCAAAACTGGCATATGTTTAATTCTTACGGAGTTATAAATTGTTCTAAAAGGGCGTAGAAAAGAGCGCAAGTCCCTTATCTTCTAAGCAACCAACAATTCAGCAGTTTGGACATTTCCAGTGAATTCCGATCGAAAAGTTAAACTAGGAATCAGTCTTTAAAGTTTCAAGTTTCTTAAATTCTGATCTGTGAGAAGGATTTTTTTTATTATGCCTTTTCATTTTCTCTCCTTAAAAAATTAGGAAAAGTTGACTTCGGCCCTTTTTGCAAAGCGCCACGGAATTAGAGTTGGTAGAGTATCTAGATTCATATCATGTTTTTCTTGCAGCGAAAAGTCGAGTTCACACTTCTTCCAAGTGTGAACCCATGTTCACACTTCATTCTTGTTATTTCTTTTTGTATAGTCAATGAGACTCTTACCATTCATGCGTTTAAATTTGCTTGTTTGATGTAATATCACACACTGAAGACATCATTGAATAATCACCATCAGTAGCCAAATAAAAATCTCAGCCAGAGGGGGGGGGGGGGGGGGCTAGTTTTGCCACCCCCCTAGATTTTTCAAAATACATATTCGGAATATTTTTATTGAATATCGCACCTTTTTATATTTTCCTTGCAAATTTAAAAGAAATAACAAACTTACCTCCCTCTAGATATCGAAAAAACAATTTGCTCCTCTCCCACCACTAAATATTTGTTAATAGCCTAGTTATGGCCACTGGATGTTAATGGCCACTGGAATAGCCTAGGATTACCAAAGTTTGTAATCGTAAGTCCCATTATGTTCAAGGCAATGACGAAAGAATCGTGCTTTCTTGTTTCTCCATCCCTTAATGACTGATTAACACTTTGCGTAGGATTTTTTTTTTTAATCAAGGTAGGATAGTTGTTTTGCCATTAGTCACAATTGTAATGCCAATGTTCCTTACGCTAAAGTTTTAACTTTTTGTCCCAACCCCTTAAGCACGCTCAAGCACAAGAACCATTGAACTGGAATGAGTAGTATTTTAAAAGCACAATAAAACTGGGTTAAAGAGCAGTGGGTTGAAGAAAGGGCAGTCCTCCTCGTATACGGAGTAATTTCTGTTCGTTTTGAGAGTTAAATCCTTACTTTCAGTTGAAAAGACTTGTTTTTTTTATGAATTATGAAATAAAATTGACGTTTTGTAGTTTAAATTCGTAGTATAAAGTGTAAAGCTGGCATTTATGTTTTTTTTTTTTTTACAGTGTGCGAAACTCTACTAAACAGCAGATTCAGATGTTCCAGCGTAATCAATTTTCGCAGCTTTTAATGGAAATTAGCTCACGTGATTCTATCCAACCAACTGCAACTGAAGAACAATATAACGCGTTCGATCGAAGAATAGCTATTGTAATAAAAGTCATTAATATGTGTTACAATATACTAATTGTGTAAATAAAATTTATAAATAATTGTGTAAATAAAATTTTAAAATTATTTCAAGCTATTAGAGAACTGTTCAACTTGACGTGGACTAATCCCTAAAAGATATTCAAAGTCAGACAAGGTAAGATAATGTAGAAACGCCTGTATCGTCAACGAATATTTTTACAAAGCTTACCTTTCTGTTTTTTTTTGTTTATTTTGTTTAAATAATCTTATATATAAATAATTTGGTGCAAGCAATACGTGGATGGTTGTTGAGAATAATAAATCGTGCTCGAACAAAATTTGTGTGGCAGATTCTTGCAGTCTCTTCCAAAGAGTGGGCAACATAAGAATGGGAACTAGCGCCAGTGTCGATACAAAAAACTGTCAACGCCATCTAGTATTTTGGCGATATTTGGCATTTTTCAATCTAATAATAAAATAATTAATTAAATTTGTGTCGTTATAAAAATTAGTGTGTTCTCTCTCAGTTCCTGACAGAAAAACAGTTACGAACCTTGAAAAAAAATGTCGCCAAATGCTAGATGGCGTTGACGTTTTTTTCGCTGACACAAGCACGAGTTTCCATTCTTATAAGTTACCCATACTCTTTGGTATCTTCTCTAATCATACATTGGGTGATTCCCAGAACACAAAGCTGATTACTTTTAAAATTTTACCCTCCTCAACAACATCTTCTGATGTTAAAATGTATGACTGACAAGCATCTGTGGAAATGCATCCTAAGAAGTTCCATGTATAACTCCGTGTCTAACAGAAATTAAAAAGTTGTCACAGCTAAAATCACAATTTAACGCCTGTAAAATATGACTGCTTATGAATTTTTAAGATATAAAATTATTCTTGGTGACTTTTTTCAGATACAAACATCAGCAGCCTTTCATTGCTGTAGCGATAGCTGCAACCTTGTAAAGAGCAAACAAGGTTACCTAGGTTAGGTCACGTATTTAATATATGCTATGCTATACCCCCCCCCCCTCTAATGTGCAAATATATAGCCAAATTTGTTTCTAAACTATTATATATTCATCGTATTTTATTTCATTAGCATTAACAAACTTGACTTTTTAGAAAGGCCTACATAATGGGAAAGTACCGAAAATACTACCACCGCAAACTCGCGAAAATGCGAAATATTAAGTAAAAGTGTTTTTTTTCTAAGGTTATGGTCTGTGCACTGAGGACCCAAGTGGAATTCGGTGACTATAACGGACAGTTGGATTACAAGGGTGTTATAGGCCAATCTTTGTCAAAATGGGTAATAACAAAAAGGGGTAAACTGATGTGTCTCTTTTGTTCTTCTGCTTTTTTCTTTGCCGCTAGTGGGGCACTGGAACACCATTGAGTTTTTTAAGGTTTTATTTGAAAGCTAGTTTTCATATCTATTCACTTTTTATAAATTCAATCTGATAACCCAATCACTAAGTGTCATGTGGCACCCGAAAACTGCATATTGGATGCATGTCTAGAGCGGAAAAATTGGGAAGAATGAAAGGAGTACCAGTATAATCTCCACAATGGAAAGCCCTAAACCTGAGATTTACAATCCCCGCTTTTATATGTCTCCCTCCCAGCCCCTAAGTATTCTTTTTAAATTGTCCACTGATTAACATAACTAGTCTAGGTATAGTGGGTAGGGTAATCCTAGGCTATTCTAGTGGTTTGAATTTTAAAAAAATTAGTGGTGGGAGCGGAGTAAATTGTCGTTTCAATATCTAGAAGGGGGGGGTGGTGGTGGTAAATTTGTTATTTTTTCAAGAAAAATACAACAAGGGGATGTTCAATAAAAATGTCCGAAATATATTTTGAGAAATTTAGTAGGGGGGAGGGAGAACTAGCCCCCCCCCCCTTTGGCTAGGGTGCACATTACTTTTCTGCAGTTCTTAGCTATAACTAGATTAACATAACTAGGTTAGGTCTAGTGGCTAGGATAATCTTAGGCTATTCTAGTGGTTTCAATTAACAACATCTAGTGATGAGAGCGGAGTAAATTGCCGTTTCAGTATCTAGAAGGGGGAGGGTAAATTTACTATTTTTTTCAATTTTTCAAGGAAAATACAACATGGGGATGTTCAATAAAAATATTCCGAAATATATTTTGAGAAATATAGGAGGGGTGAGGAACTAGCCTCCCCCCCCCCGGGCTAGGGTGCACATTACTTTTCTGCAGTTCTTAGCTATATTTGTATGAAGACACAAAATACTCACATACGAATCTGTTGATACGAACCTGAAAATTTTAAACAATTAAATGTTAATAACCAAAATATAGGAAAAGCGTGTATGCCAATAATAACATTGTATTGTAAAGCTATTAAGCAATACATAAAAAAGCAGTAAAACACAGGATACTGAAAACATTAAAAATTCAGCAAAAATATGTATCCCCATTGTTCTTTTTTGGTGTTTTGGTTGAAAATATACATCTTTATTGGTTCATTATTTTTATAAATTTATCCAAATTTTAGATTTTTTTTTTATGAACTTCAATTAAATATTTTACAGTGGAAGCTTGGCTTGAATTAACTGTCCCCAAAAACTGGGAAAGAAGAGATGGTGACAAAAACTCGTTCAAAAGTCAGCAAAACTGATAAAAGTGCTACGGGGGAACTTCTTCTAAAACTTGATTTCAACAGTTGAGATATTCAGCCATCTGTCTGACAGGCAATTATGGTCCTGAAAGAAAAGGGTTCTGGTTTCGGATCAACCAGATCCAAAACCTTTATGTTATGTTATGTGCATAACATCTATGTTATGTGCCACAACTAGTCTCAAAGTTAAAAAACAGCTTTTAGCTTAGAGCGGTTTGAATTTATGGGGAATCGTATCCAGACATGGACGAAGGGAGACTAACCCAGTGTCGCTCGGTCAGAATGTCAAATAATTTTCTTTACCAGATTGGCAAGGAAATGGGCATACCGTCTTTGATAATTAATGAAGATTTTCAGCCAAAGAAAAGTTGGATTCCTCCTTCGTTTGCTATTAATAGTAAGGCCACTGTAGATGAGTCTTTGCAAAAAACTTATGAGATAGAAACAGCCAATAAGAGAATAGCTGATGTTATGGAAGCGCTGATTGGATGTTATTTGGTTACCATGGGTAAGTAAATTTTTAACTGTACGATTTTGACTTTTTTAAGCTAAATCACAGAATGCGAAGGCTCTTCACCCTTTTCTAATGATAGCTTCCGTCTAATGTACGTATAAAGATAGTACAGATGCCGCCTGGGAAGAGCCATAAATGTGTTCTAAGACTACACTTGTACATGACTTTATAACTAAATATAGACGTTATAAATTATAAATTGAGAAACCAAGAAACAATGGGCCATTTTCAGCCACTTCGAAAAAATAAAAGCGAAAATACAAAGCAGATATTTTGCAAGGATCTCCGACAAGCCGTCCTCAGTGCTCAAAAAAAGAAAAAATCCAAATCAGTCATTTTTGCATGTTCACTATTGATCTTACCACTTTTGGTAAGGGTTTACAACAAAATATAGTAATCAATTTTTTTTTAAATAAAATTTTAATGAAAATATTTTTGGTATAATTCCAGAGTTTATCAGCTGAAAAAGGCTATGTGTATGTGACTGAAATATCCAGAAATCTATTTGTGTTTCACTGTCAAAAAAGGGGATTTGCCTATTGAACTGTTATTTATACGTCATGGAAAGGCAGTGTGGTCTTGAAAAATAACTGCGGCAAGTTTCACTAATGGCAGTTTGTCATTTTTAAGCTGCTTGTTATTATTTGTCTTAACTCTTTATTTTAAATTTATGTTATTATTTATCCATATTTATTGATTTTCGTTTAAGGTTTCACTTTTGGGGCCTGAACCTTAGCCAAAAGTCAATAAATCCATCCTGTCATAAAAATTAAAAACAGGGTTATAAAAAATCCAATCATTCATAATAATTTCTGTTCTTTTTGGGTTTTAATTTCGCTGATTGAAAACTATTCTCTTATAAAATAAGTTTTTTCTTGAATTAATAATCTTGAAAGATCGATCAAAAGGAAAATAATTTCAAGTTAACGCCAAAAATAAACTACTAAATAAAAGAAAGTAGTGGCGTCATTTTTTTTTTGGGGAGGGGGGGGGGTATTTGCATTGAAAAATATCTTTTTTTGTTTTTTTTTTCACTGAAAAAATCAAAAATAAACGATTAATTCCCTCTCCCTATATGTTAAAAAGCATTTTTTTCCATCCCCCTATTTTTGGGGGAAATTGAAGCCACCAAAACATAGATCTACCGAAAAAATCACTAGAAACAAATCATATATATTCAAGGGAAATCAAAAAACTACCGGAATCCCCTTATAAATGCAGATATTCAACGTTATGAAGTTTTTCTACTTCAACGCTGGATCATCTTTAAACAGCCAATTAAACAGTACATAGCTTAAAATGCAATATACAAGTTAAGAATCTTTTATGGCAAGCCTCCAGGTGCATAGGAGCAACAGCATTGCCAATTAGTTCAATGTCTTTCTTTATCGCAGTCTTTGCTGCAGTCAATCTTGTTAACTTTTTTGTTCGCCTACATCCATTGTTGGTTAAGACTTCATCACCTGTTTTGTGGCATTTATCCCTGTGGCACTTTGACTGTTCCCTTTGACTCTGGCACTTATATCACAATATGACAATCTTTCTTGGCTTCTGGCTCACTAGAAAAAAAAAAAACATTTCTTAAGGGTTTAGTCTAGTTAAATAGCTCTAAAAATACTGATAATAGTTAATGTTTTTTAGGGGGGGGGGCAAAATAGGTTGATCCGGTAAAAAAAATTGGGGGGGGGGGGGCGCAAAATAGGGTGATCGAATAAACTTGCGTTAGGAGAAAGTTTAATTAACGCAAACTTGAGTTAATTAAGTAAATCACACTACTTGAGACTACGCTAGGGGGGGGGGGGGGGTCGAAGATATTTCGTCGGATCAAAAACGATCATATAAAATTGTTTTCTAATGAGAAGAATCTTATGCGTGATAGAAATAGGCGGTGTGGTGTAACTTAAGACATAAGTGAGTGCCATGATACATCCTATCATAAAAAAGACGTCAGAGATAATGTTAGTCAGGGGGAGTCCATTCCTCATAATCTTCATTGGAAAGTCCCACTGACCCAAGGACAAGTTTCAGATGTTATCTGCCAAAATCTACTATCTACACAAATTTTGAGTTAAGGGGGGACCATCCCCTAATCTCGCATGAGGAGGGGTTCAATGGTACAGTCAGAATTTTACAAATGCCAATTCAAGAAAATCAGGAGAAGGGAAATTATATTTTTTTTTTTAAATCTAGGAAGGACGATTTTATTTTTATAGTTTTGCAATGAAATACCAAGGAGTATTAATGAATGAAAAACACTAAAAAAATGATTTTTCAAAATCTAGAGAGGGGCCCTTGCTTCCTACCAATGACGCCATGGAGTGCGTCCTAGTGTCTACGTGGGTGAAAACAAATTCATCGGCTTCCGACAACTAACGTTTAATAATTGTCGTGAAAACAAATTCAAAGATTTTGAATTTTGAAATTCCACAAAAATTTGTGAAAACAAATTCAAAAGACACTTTTTTTTTTGTCGTCAGGTAATATGAACAATGTAATAAAACTATCCGTCAACTTCTTTATCGAAATTCTCTATAGCTTTTTTTTTAAAGCCTTGGTTGCCTCTGGAGGCACAGGCCGATCTAAGGTAAGGTCTAAGGTAAGGTCTGGTTGATTTAACTTAAGACGTAGGCGGGCGTGCCTTGTTTGCCTCTCATTCCAGGCAATCTAGAGATCCTATGTCAATTTTGAATTATTGGTCAACATGCCTGAGACTCTAGGCAGGCATGCCTTTCCAAAAACTAACCTGACAAGTATGTGTCCAATAAGAGAGTCATACTTACTCCCGCCATTTACCCGAGCTGCAGCCATTTAAACATTTGCCTCTCAATTACTTGGACTATCTGTCTAAGCTTGTCCCTTTCTACAATTACCCATGTCTTGATGCAACCTACTGCAAAATACTTGATAACTTCAATTCAAAATCTAGGGAGGGCCCTTGCTTCCTACCAATGACGCCACGGAGTGCATCCTAGTGTCTACGTGGGTGAAAACAAATTCATCGGCTTCCAACAACTAACGTTTAGTAGGAGTATATTAGAATACGTCCAGCAAAAAGCAGATGTACGAACTTTAAGACCTACTGCCAAATTGATACTATGCATTTATCAAAATAAATAGACCTAGTATAAAATAAGTATTTAGTTCTAATATATTTTTTAATATTCTACTCTAATATATTATATTCTAATCTTACATTTTTTATATCTACTATTCTACTCTAAATCCGACGTCCCTTGATGGCATCCTCGACTCTCGCCACAGCTAGTCTGAAGGCGCAGTCAGAACCTTTCAAAATCTGGGAAGGGGTAAACATTTCAATGACGCCACCGGGTGCGGACTAGTATCTACACGGGTAAAACACATTCAACAGATTTCAACAACTAACATTTAGTAGGAGCAAACTAAATATCTCCAGCAGAAAGCAGATTAGCTGGACAAACTTTAAAACCAAATACCAAAATAGATTAAATTTACTTATTTCTACATATTATACGTATTATACATATTTTTTTTATGTATTTGTATTTATGTTGTTAAATGTAATATTTCTCTCACTTAGACTATCAGTCTTGGCTTTTTCTCCACTTAGTCATGGCTTGATGGTAACTTGATTTTAATTAAAAAAATCAGACTTTGAATTAAAATCAAGTTGCCATCAAGCCATTACTGATTGGAGAAAAAGCCAAGACAGATAGTCTGAGCGAAAGGCAAAGCTGGCATAAGGCTTTTTCAGAATTGTATAAAAATGACAGCTCCTCTTAGAATACAAAGATATTTTCTTTTTATCATAAAAGATTCTATTCATAACATACACCAGATCGTCGCAGAATTGCCCAGTAGGGGGGAAGGGGCACGCAAGTGTTACCAGGAGCTTCTTTTTTTCAACGTATAGATGGAACAATTGGGTTGTTTATTTTTTATATATCAGCTACGTGGCAGCAAACTGTAAGCAAGGAGCGACTCGTGCTTACTGCAACAAACACTATACATTAATATTTAGCAAATTATACCCTAAAAGAATCAAATTTTTGCGGTAATTCTAAAAACTAAACATTCGATAGAATTTAAAGTTATCCGACAAAAGTTACAAAGAAAGGGAAACCACTTTCGCAACTATGTTTTCCCATTAGCTAATTAAAATCCATTTCAAATTCATCCAAGCTATTTTTTCTGTATTTTTTTTCGCACGTATTCCATTACTTTAGTCATTTGTTAAAAGAAATATTACATATAAGAACAAGAGTATAAATACATAAAAGAAATATGAACAATATGTAGAAATATATATAATATGCAGAAACACGTACAATACAGAAAAATATAAATACATAAATACGAAAAAAAAATACCTAAAAGAAATTAAGCATATATTTCCAGATATAGAAATATGAGGCAGAATATGGAAATACTATACATAAATGCCAGAAATATGGAAACATGTAGAAACATGTACAATACAGAAAAGAAAAGTATGTAGAAACATGTTATATAACACAGAAAAGAAACAGGTATAAATACATAAAAGAAATATATCTATGTGTATATAAATACATAGATACAAAAAGAAATATAAATACCTAAAAGAAGTTAAGTCCCAGAGATATGGAAATATGTGCCAGAACGTGGAAATATTATATTTCCGCTGCAGGAGAATGATTATGAATTAGTAGGGAAGTGACAAGAGAGGAGGTTAGAGAAGTAGTTAGTAAGATGAAAGGAGGTTCAGCACCAGGTTTGGATGGGATACCAGCCTGGGTGGTTAAGAAATTTGTGTCGGTGTTTTTGTCAATATTAGTTATAGCATTTAATAGTATTGTATCTACAGGTAAGTGGCCAGAATTATGGAAGATTTCAGTTGTTATACCGCTTTTTAAGAAGGGTGACCCTAGCTGGAATGATAACTATAGGCCCATAGCTCTAGCACCAGTTTTTAGTAGTGTTGGAAAATTTTTTAGATACGAGGCTTGATAGGTGGTTAGATAAAAATTAGATTATAAATGAAGAGCAAGGAGGATTTAGGAAAGATTATAGTACAGCAGATAGGGCATTTGTGCTTGGAGCTTTAGTCGATAAGTATGGAACAGGGAATAGCCGTCTATATGCAGCTTTTTTAGACCTAAGAAAAGCTTTTGATAATGTTGAGAGGGTGCTTTTGGTAGATATTCTGAGAAGTATAGGTTTACCTAGTATTTTTGTGAGGTTAGTTACCAGCATGTACTGCGGAACTAAGGCGATAGTAAAGGTAATAGATCAGGGTTTTTCTAGAGTATATAGAAACCGTAAAGGGGTTAAACAGGTAGTGCTCTTTCCCCCCGTTTGTTTTCTATTTTTATAAATGATTTAGTTCAGTTTTTGGAAAGAAGGTGGGCTCCGACAGTGGGTCTTGGTTCAAAATTATTTTCAGTTTTGCTTTTCGCTGATGATTGCGTACTTGTAGATAAGTCTGCCCATGAATTACAGATTTTGTTAGATCTTGTTGCAGATTACTTAGATCTGAAGAAGCTCCAACTTAATGTTAAGAAGACAGAAATAGTTATTTTTGGTAAAAGAAAGGATGAAGAATGTAATAGCAAGTTTATGTTTAATGGAGACGAAATAAAGATAGTTGAAAATTCAAAATATTTAGGTTTTGTATTTCATATAATGGTAGTTGGTGTGCCCACATTGAAGAGTCAGTAAAAAGGGGGAAAGCGGCTATATCGACGTTTTTAGGAATGGTACAGTTATGGGTATAAAAGTCTAGCAATGCATAAGAGAATATTTTTAACGAAGATTATGCCAGTTTATTCATTATGGTGGAGAATTATGGGGAATGGAAGCGGCAGAACAGCTGGAGACCCTTCAGGTAACCTATTACAAAAGGCTTTTCGGCCTCCATAGGACTACGCATACCCAGTTTTTTGAAAGGGGACCTAGGCGTTTTTTCGCTCCGTAAACATAGGCTGGTTCAGGTAGTTAGATTTTGGATGAAGATAGTGCAAGTACCACGAGGTAAACTTATTAGAGAGGCCTATGAAGAGCTACTTGCTTCAGGGCGTAAGAAGTCGTGGCCGTTTAGGGTTAAATCCTTAATAGACAGATTAGGATTGTCATATATATGGAATGATGGTAGAGGTCCCGCCTTTAGTCAGATTGATATAATAGGAATAGTTAAACAAAGATTAGAAGATCAGGAGATACAGACATGGGGGAATGAAATTGAGAGATCCGAGACATTAAGCGTTTATAAGGATGTTAAAAAGGTGTTTGGCCAGGAGATTTACTTAAATTTAATTTGCCAAGTAAGTATTTGTCATATTGGTTGCAGCTGCGGGCCAACTGTTTGCCTTTAAGATGGCGGAGTAAAGTATTTGAGAGAGGTAAGGGGTTCCCGGCGTCTAGGTACACGTGTCCCACTTGTAATATTGAAGAGGAAAATCTGGACCATTTTCTGTGCCGGTGCCAGGGGCTTACTGATTTGAGGGAGGGTATTTGGGGAAAAGTAATTTTTCACTTCGGGGCATGTTGTCTCAGACGGTACCTAGCCTCATGTGTAGATTATGTAGATTTGTTGATCAGGCACTAAAGGTAAGAAAGGAACTATTGTGAAGAAGATTTGTTATGGTTTGGAATAAAAATGCTGTAGGGAGTTTTACTTCTGTTTTCCTGTTATATTTGATGTATAGTGTATATGGCCCTGTAGAAAGGCTTTTGAATACACGATTATTATTATTATTATGTGTGTGACATTGTGTGTAATTATGTGAGTTAGTTTTTATAGTATTATGTGTGCTTTTGTGTTCAAGTTCAATCATTTTATCATTAACATATACATGTATATAATTGACATAGGCCCATGGGGAGACAAGCTCGAAAAACTAGGCCTAGACAAAGATACAATAAAAAATTACGCTACAATACAAAGATAATTACGACGGCAAAGATACAATAATACAACAATAATATGAAAGTAACAGCTAGCCCAGGATCCAAATATAAATATAAATATATATAAAAAAAGACCAATATTATTAAATATAAATTCATACTAAAAGATAGCCGAGAGGCCCACATTCACTTAGAACAACAATCCAAACAAATAACTTAGTCATATTAAAAAGACACTTAATTAAAAGTAATCCTGAACTAAATGAAATTTAAGATTCTTTTTATTAAATGGATAGAAGAAAATTTATCAATAAAATCCTTGTGAGCATCCCAGCACCGGGCTATTGACACAAACGGCGAATTTAGATCTCTCAGTACTATACTTGTCAATGTAGATACTCTTTTTTTGTCGCGTGTTATAACGATGTAAATCTTGTGATCAGGAGAACAAACTTTGATTGAGGTAATATGGCGGTAATTTCTTAATGTCATAATTAAATTTGAAAATAATTGCTCCAAAAGTAAATTGTTGAGAAGCTGGAAGTATATCTATATAAGTATATAAAGATGCTGTAGAAGACTTATTTGGAAGTGAAATAGGCGATGAAATAAAAAGTTTGAGGATTCTTACTGCTTTATTTTGTAAAATCTGTATTGGTTTAATAAGGCTTTTAAATGTAGATAAATATACTAGAGAACAATAATTAATATTAGACTGAATCAGAGCAAAATAAATGCTTCGTAAAGCAGAGTAGGGCAAATAATGCTTCAACCTCCGCATTAAACCAACATACCTTGAAATCTTTAAGCGTATATTTTGAATGTGTGTTTTAAAAGATAATCTTTCATCAATCATAAGTCCAAGGTACTTTATCACTTTCACCCGAGATATTGATAATAGATACTTTGAAGATGTAACTCGGGTAATACGAGGGCATATATTTGACTTCCTGCCGTAAATTGTGAAATTAGTTTTTGATAAATTCAAAGCAATAAAATTTGCAGAACACCATTCAAGAACATTGGAAAATGCAGTATCAAGTTTTGCCTCCAACTCCTCGTCATTCCTCTCAGAAATTGAAACTGCCGTATCATCAGCAAAATGTGTGCTGAGACATGGGATTGCCAAAGCGCGGTAAAAATCATTTATATAAACTAGAAAAAGCAGAGGACCTAGGACAGAGCCCTGAGGCACTCCAACCATCGAGGACTGAGGAACAGGCGAAGAGAGAAAATTACCTCCATCTATTCGTTGCTTTCTCTTATCAAGATAAGATTTAACTAGATCCAACGCCGGTCCGCGCACACCACAATTATCCAATTTACGAAAAAGAATACAATGGGATATTGTATCGAATGCTTTTTTAAAATCCAAGTATATTGCTGCTGGAATTTCACCTCTTTCTAAGCATTCATGAATATATTAGATGAGAGCAATGATAGCGTGCTCAGTATTGTGTCCAGACCTAAAACCAAACTGGGAATTTGTGAAAAAATTAAACGATTTAAGAAAGTCATAGATCCTCTTATAAATTGCCTTCTCAAATATTTTAGAAAATGCTGACAAAATAGAAATAGGGCGGTAATTTGATGGTTTTCAGGAGAGTCACCTTTGTGAAGCGGAATTATCCTCGCTTCTTTAAAAGCAGACGGGAAAACTCCAGTTTTAAATGAAAGATTAATTATATGCTGTAATGGCAAAATTACTGCAGACAATATTTCTTTAACAATTATAGAACTAGACCCGTCAATTCCCGCTGAATTACCTGGATTTAGATCACACACTATTTTTGTTATTTCAGACCGAGAAATAGGCGCAAGAAAAATTGAATTACTTTGAGGAGATGGAAGGTATGAAGAAAAATGTTTATTACTACGTGAATCAAACTGGTTCATTACCGATGAAACAATTTTCTCTCCTATACTAGCGAAATAAGTATTCAAAACATCAGCCACTTTCTCCAATTTATTAGTAGTCGAACCATCATCTAAACTAATAACTTCAGGCAACTTAGAATTCCTTTGTTTTTTTATAATAGAATTAATTAAAGACCACATTTTGCGAGGAGAATTTTGAGCTTTTCGAAAGACTCTTTATAATACCTATGTTTCGACAATCGTATCAGTGCGGTTAATTTATTTTTGAAGATTTTAAATTTTTAATATTATGATTAGTTGGATTCTTTAACTGCTTTTTAAATAACTGGTTTTTTTTTTTATTAATTGATATCAAAATTCCAGACGTTATCCACGGCCTTATAGGAAATTTTTCTCTGCACATTTTCTTCGTAACAAATTGGCAACTAGAATCAAGGCAGCAATTGAAATTTCTTAGGAAAGTATCAGTTGCCGCATCTGTATCCTCCGTGGATATTACATCCTGCCAATCCAATAGACCAAGGCTTTCATTCAGGTGCTTTAATGTTATTTTATTTATTAACCGTACTTGACGTTCCTTACTTACCTGCGGTATTTTATAAGTAAAAGCTAAATCTGAAACCAACAGGAAATGATCCGATATATCACTTAAAACAGCAAAACTTGCTTTAATTGGTAAGGATTTAAAAATATTATCAATGAGAAAAACAGAACTAGGTGAAATTCTTGTAGGTATCAGGCAAGTAGGAAGCAGATATGCAGAAAAGCAAGAAGACAATAAATCAATGGAAGCTTTATTTGAAGCTTCTAGAAGGTCAATGTTGAAATCTCCAGAGAGGATAACATCTTTATTTTGAAAATGAGGTTGATGCAAAAAATCATGGAGTTTAGAGAGGAAAGACGACTGGAGAAAAAGGAGGTCGGTATACTACGCAAAAAACTATATCATTTTTTCCAAGACTAATTTCAGTTACCATTACTTCAAAAAGCATTTCCTCATGAGAACCTTCTAGATTTACAAGGCGTCGAAAAGAGATACCATCTTTAACTAATACTGCCAAACCACCTTGGCGCCTTGTCAGTCGGTTTTTGAAAGTACATTGATATCCAGGAAAAGCAATATGAGGAGCCGTGTCTATAAGAAAAGTCTCACAGAATCCAACGACATGACAAGATAGCTTATGAACTACATCGACAAGATCATCCTGTGAACTAAAAAAACCTCTACAATTTAAAAATCCTGTTCTCACAACCCCGGTACTGGGAAGATCAGAAACCTCGGAAGGTAATTTATATCTACATTTTGGAAAATTAATTAGCCCACCATCATTTATCTCATTTCCAAAAAATTTATTATGGCTCTGGAAAATGGAAAAGTCAAAAGGGTTAGACTCTAGGTCTCTCAGTCTATCCCCAATGCAATTATCATCCAATGTAAATAATCAGAATTATGATCAGGACTAGCAGAAACTTCGCAAAATGCACACCGTCTGAGTCTTAACGTAGCAAAAACAACTGAACCAGCGAGAACTCGAAAATAATGATGAAAGAAAAAGAAACTGCTTGAAAATAAATAGAAACAAGTGAAAGAAACTGAACTTATTCATTGTAACATGAAATGCGGATACAGAAAAAATTATTGTACTCAATTACTTCATATAAATAGAAACACACAAAAAAGACAGAAAATAAACTTATAATAAGCTACAGATGGACAAAAAACCTCACAAGAAATAAAAATAATAGAAACACACAAAAAAGACAGAAAATCAACTTATAATAAGTCTACAGAGGGACAAAAAACTTCACAAGAAATAAAAATAATAGAAACACACAAAAAAGACAGAAAATAAACTTATAATAAGTCTACAGAGGGACAAAAAACCTCACAAGAAATAAAAATAATAGATCCTATGAACAGAGAAACATTACATAAAGTAATAAAAATAATCCCACCAAACGAATGTCATTATTAATCACCGTAAGTAATCAATCTAAACCCACTGTGAAGACGGAGACTTTTTACACTTGAGCCATAATTTACTCCCTTTTTGTTTAATACGCGTAAGATGAACCGAACCCGAATCACGCATGTCCTTTCCATTAGACAATAGCTCATTCCGTCGAAATTTAGCTTTGGTGGGAGATCAGTGCAAATGCGAATTCCACTACCCTTCAACTTATTCACCTCACTGAGAATCGCCTAAATGCTATGATTTATATCTAGCGATATAAAAACAGGGGTCGGTCGAACACTAGTTTTCCTACTAGTGATGTTTGAACTGCTATTTCTCGCAAGGCGATAACACTTGGTAAGAGAAATGTCCTTGGTAACTTGCAATTTGTCAGAAAGAAGAGACTTTACGTTGCTAGTCACTGATTGATTATGCTTTTCAGTAGGCAGACCATGAACAATCAAATTCAACTTTCTTTCTCTCACTTCGATGTCCAGAAGCTTACTCTCCAAATCGTTATTCCGCAATTTTTCTTGCTCTAGATCATTTCGAAGCTTTTTAGATTCCTCTCGTAGATTCGCATTTTCAGCTGATATTTGCCTAACTTCATCTTGAAGGGAAATTATTGAGACAGAAAAACTTTTCTGCTCTGCTAATATTTCATCCAGCAACGCCTGAAGCCGTTTCATTCCTTCATCAAATTTTGCTTGAGTGACAGCCATAATGAATGCTATAATCCGCACGCAGAAGTCTACACTTGCATCAAATTACGCAATGGCAAAGTTCAAAACAATATCAAATTTAATCCTTTTAACTTGAAAAAGTAATCCGATTATAGGAGTTCACTCTTCAATAGCTAGATACTGACTGTTGCAATTGTTATATTATTTTATTTTTATTTGCTATGGACTATGTTTAGTTATTGTTATATATGTTATTATCATGTGTTTTGACTTTATATGCAACTGTGTTTGTTCTTGCCATGGCCCAAAGAGGCTTTTGTTTTGCAATAAATATCTATCCATCTATCTATCTATAAAAGTGCCATATGGAAATATTATATATAAGTGCCAGAAATATGGAAAGATGTAGGAACATGTATAATACAGAAAAGAAATATATCTATGTGTAAATAAATACATAGATACAAAAAGAAATATAAACAAATAAAAGAAATAAAGCGGCAGAGAAATTAGTCAGGCAAATTTTTATACTAATCCATCAACGCTGTCAATCAATTTACAAGTAGCCTAAACTGCAAGCACTGGGGGGGGGGGTGCGACAGCCCCCGTAACATGTTGGATCCTTGATATGATTTCAAAAATGATCAGAAATAAAATATATAAAAAGTCTTTTAAAATGCAAGTAAGGAGCGATTTCAAAACTTAAAACGAACAGAAATATTCCATTTAGGAATGGAGGCTGCACCCTCCTCAATCCAGCATTCTTTATGCTAGAGTTAGTCTTTTGCCCCAATTCCATAAGAAGGAATGCTCAAACACAAGGGCCGTTTAATAAGAATAAATAGTATTTTTATTGGACTACACAACTAGCGGAAAGAACTAGTTTTTTTTTTTTTTTTCGGGGGGGGGGGAGGGGGAATATTTTGTGTTTGTTTTAAGTTTTAATGTCGCTCCTTATTTCACTTGAAAAAGAACTTGTTTTTTATTCAGCAGATCCTACTATTATCATCAATAAACGTGTCAGAGCTTTTTATGAAAAAAAAAAAAAAAAAAACTGAATTAGCTCCTCCTTTGGATGTCACTGCTCTTTTAGCTCCTCCTTCATACTTTAGTATTGAATATTTTGGGCCTGCTGTATGTTACTGTATGAATATTGAATGTTTGTCAATGTCTTTTTTCTCTTATTTTAATACTCCGTCTCTCTTATTTTCGTCCCTCCTATTTATAATTCCTATGCTCCTAATTATAATTATTATAAATAATTATTACTTATGTTGAATAAAATGTGGGAAGCGGAAAAGATATTATAAAAACAGTTAGTTTCTGTGGACTGCATATACGAAATGGTGCGGGGGAGGGTGGTTACAAATATATTTCAAAAAATTATGTTAAGGTATGTGGCTGTATGGGCTAGAGTTTAGGAGATACCTGAAAACTTAAAAAGTACTTACAGGAAATTCTACTCGAAGATTGATATCATTTTTGTTTTGGACAACGTATTCAATTTAAAAATCCAGAGTGGCAGCAGTCCGTTTGAAATATTCAAATGAATTCAAATATTAATCATGAGCCAAATTTGGCTCAAATTCTCCTGAGCCAAATTTTAGCAGATTGTTGCAGTGTCGAGGCTGATCGAGTTGAGATGATAACTTAGTATACTGAAATTTTTCTTAGCCTGATAAAATGTCAATAAACAAATAGATAGATCAGTCAATATAAATCTTCCAAAGTACTGAAAATAACACAGGGAAAAAGATCCGAGTGGAATATTTAGAATTAGGGATCAGAGACTATCTGTCTTCTATGTACCATTTACTATTCCTCTACCCCAGCCTCTTGTCAAAGAATGGGTAACAGTAAAAAGTTGGGAGAGAGTTAGTTTTAATCACAAATTATGACATTTAGCGATCTTTTTAAATGACGAAACGGATCGGGGCACCCAATTAAATCAAAATGCTTAAAAGTCCCTAAAGTACACACTTAGGAGCGACAGGATATCTGCCTGTGAGAGGGGGCGCTAAGTCGTAAGACCACCAATTTGAAAAGTGAGGATTTATTGATACATTCAGAAGATACATTGATAACCTGTTTCATTATGAATCAAAATCGTGTCAGAACTGACAGAAATCTACATAGCTTTGGGATAATTGGTAGCACCCTAGGGTCTGCACCCCCAAGCTCCATTTACACAGCCATGTTACACTCGTGAATCACATTACCGATTGAGACTTAGTACCCTTGTTAGTCCCCATGATTCTAGGAGCCAAGTCACCCTCCATGATCCTGGATACAGTAACAATCGATAAATAACATATCTACAACCCTTCTGAGTACGTGAAGAGGAAGGCTATTCCCTTGCTCAACTAAAAATTATGCCGTATCTGACAGCTCTATAGTTTAAGAGCCTGAACGGGTTCCTAGAGCCATTAACAAACCCTATAACCCCATACAAAATTCTATACTTTTTCAGATTGGGATCAAATAGTATATAGAAAAACAATTTGTTCTGAATCTTAAGGGAAAGATGATATTAAAACTTTAAATGAACTAAATCTCGTTATAGGTAAGGGTTGTCATCCCCCAGGTAGGATTCTAGCACACAAGTCCTGCTTCATGACCCCAAATACATTAAGTATCCCTTGACAATATCTCTTCATGGATACATTAAGGGAAATGCTATACCTTGTTCAGATAAAAACCCTGACAGGATTGACGTATCTATAGTGAGGTATTGTGACGTATGGGTATGGTGGATGACGTATCTATAGAGGGTATTGTGACGTATGATGACGTATGGGTATTGTGACCTGCTTCTCACCCACCTGTTCAGATTCAATAAAATATATGCAGGAATAAATGTATGTTCGTTTTCAGAATAAGATTAAATGATATATACAAAAGCAGTTTGTTTTCACACTAAGGAAAATAGTGATATTGAAACTCAAAATAGACTAAAATCATATTACCAAAATTTGTCATCCTTCCTAACAACCCCCTCTAGTTTACAATAAAGTATAATGCTGTATTAAAAACATTTTAGAATACAAAAAGCTAGTTATTGCAAGTACTTCATATACTGATTGCATTTGAACTGAAAAATTTACTGTTTAAGGAGGTGTGAAGTGGAGGCCATGGATAAAATTGCCGAGGATCTGGAAGATGCAGCTAGACGGGATAATAGTAAAATATTGTACTGGTATGTTAACAAATTGAGAGGGAGTAGTCAATCCGGACTTGGCCCAGTTAAAGATAGTAATGGGGCCGCGATTAGCAATAAGGAAAAAACTAAAGAGAGATGGGCCGAATTTGCTTAACCAAGACAGTTGCAGGAAAAGATATAGAGGAAAATGAAAAAGTTTGTGATACCGGGGATGTGAAGGAAGATTTGTTTTGTGAGGAGGAATTAGCAACAGTACTAAAAGGCTTAATAAATTATAAGGCTCCAGATGCTGATAGGGTGGTAAATGAGTTTCTTAAATATGGTGGCTCTGAGGTTAGAAATAATTTACTGAAGATTATGAATAAGATTTTTGAAAAGGGGAAGTACCTAACGATTTTAGGAAAACCTTCATTAAGCCACTTTATAAGAAAGGTGATAAAAGTGAGCGTGGTAATTATCGAGGCATTAGTCTGGTCTCTGTAGGTAGTAAATTACTTAGTAATATGATACTTTTTAGATTGAGAGATGCCGTAGACAAAGTTTTAAGAGAAGAACAGTGCGGTTTTAGAAAAGGTAGAGGATGTGTCGATCAAATTTTCACTCTTAGGCTAATAATTGAGAGGTGCCTGAGATTTCAAACACCTTTGATCCTCAGTTTTATAGATTATGAGCAAGTGTTCAATTCTGTTGATAGAAGAGCTTTAGTAAAGATTTTATCCTTGTATAGTATACCAGACAAATACATTATAGTGATTAGTGCTATGTACGAGAACAACACTGCTGCGGTTAAGGTAGGAAATGAGGTTAGCAGCTGGTTTTGTATTAAATCAGGAGCTAAGCTGGGTTGTGTTCTTTCCCCCTTTATATGGATTATTTTGATGAACTTTGTCTTAAGGAGCGCAGGAAAGGCAATGGGAGACCACGGAATCAAATGGGGAGGAAAGTCTCCTGGACTTAGATTATGCTGATGATTTAAGCATCCTAGATGAAAGTGTGAGCAAAATGAATGAAGTTTTAGAGGTTTTGCGAGTTCACGGTTCTAGAAAAGGTTTGAAAATTAATGTTAAAAAGACGAAGTCACTAAGGCTAGGAATAAGTGAAGATGAACAGGTGACGTTGGGTAATGAAAAGATTGATCAGGTGGGCAGCTTCCCTTACCTTGGTAGTATTATTAGTAAAGTTGGTGGGAGCAGTGAGGATGTTAAAAGTAGAATAGCCAAGGCTCAGGGTGTTTTTTCAGTTAAAAAAAGTTTGGAAGAATAGGAAGATAAGTCTGCAAACCAAGTTTAGAATATTAGAAGCTACAGTCATGACAGTGGTCAAATATGGCTCTGAAGCATGGACGCTCCGAAAAGCGGATGAAGATTTGCTCGATGTTTTCCAGAGAAATTGCTTAAGGATTGTTCTGGGTACCCGGCTTACTGACCGTATTTCAAACAATAGGCTATACGAAAAATGTGGTTCAATACCGCTCTCGAGAGAAAGGTTGAGGTGGCTAGGGCACGTTGTGTGGATGAAGGATGATAGATTGCCGAAGATTGTTCTTTTCGGCCAACCATCTAGGGCTAAACGGAAAGCAGGTCGTCCCCGCCTGGGGTGGGAGGACGTCATAAAGAAGGATTTAAAGGAAATGGGAACTTCGTAGGCGAGTGTAAAAAGGGAGGCTTTGATAGATTGGGGGTGGAGGAGGAGCGTGCGTAGCTGTGTTGGCCTCAGGCGGCTTGGTGCTGCGGTGAGTTGTTAGTAAGTAAGTATGACGGCACTAGACCCTTAAGGTCCAAACCGGCGGTGCTGATCTCCGTTTTGTGGCCTTCAGCCAGGAAGTGCAATGGGGGGGGGTGGGGGCTAGCCATCCTGTGCTTTCGCACACCCTTCCTGCTTTCCTTCCCCAGATTTATCCAGGTACCCATTTAGAGCTGGGTCGCCTCTGGCTAAGCTTACAGTCACACCACTGACCCTTGTCCCAAACCCAATAACTGGCCATGCCAGAGATCGAACCCGTACCCCTTGGGACAAAGAATTCTCAACCCAGCGCACGTCCACTTAACCAGGAAGGTTTAGTAGTAGTAGTTAATTGTTTATATATTAATGTAAAATACAACTTTATGATATTTTTAGTTATCAAAGCAGAGCAATGGCAAAATTAAAAATCAGTATTTTCACTGCGGAAGGTGTGGAAGAGATTTAGATAAACATTGTTCTTGAAGGATGTCTCCCAACCCTCCCGTGTACCTTCCATTTTGTACCCAAAATGCTTCCATAATAATGAGTTATCACATTCTCAGTACCTACTAGATGCTTAACCAATACATATTTCTAGAGATGAAGGAAGCTTCGATGTATCTTCCAACCCTTCTACATCAATCCATAAGACCTCTAAAGGAAATTTCTAAATTTTGTGTTATGAATTTGAAATTGTGTTAGAAAATAGAAATTGTGTTAGAATTTTGTGTTACTTTAGTCTTTTGATACCCAGCTCAACAGGAAGACCCATTGAATTAAGTCCCCTCCTTTCCAAAACCAAATCCTATGCCCGAGCCTGGGAAGAAGCTGTGCATAAAAGATCATAAGAGAACTAATCCGTCAAGAATCAACCCCGAGGGGGTATTAACCCCTGGACCTGATATTCTTTGTCCCTAGAGGAAGTAGACAATGTACATTTACAGACAATCCTTACCCTCTTAAGAGAAAACTGCTACCCCTTTTTCTTACCCACCAGACAACATTTAATTAATATTACATACATTTATTGGGGAATAAATATTTGAATAAATTAAAAATGAGGCTGCTTTGAGTATTTTGCTTCTGCCGCCCTGTCAGTGGTCCTGGTAATTTTTTCCCCCGTTAAAGCGATATTAAAGGGTCAAATATTCTTTATGGCTGGATCCAGGACCAGTAAATATCTAACCGACAGTGTGGGACAAAGCTTTTCCATAAGCAAAGTAGATGCCTCTGTCAAAATGCATGCAGTGTGATAAACTGTTTAGCCAATATTTTTATGCAAATAGTCATTTTTACGATTTTGCTTTTGAGACTTTGCGAAATTTAATTAAGAACACTTTCAGTGATTTTATTTTGCCAAAAAAATCTATTTAATTTTTTATCCATTGAGGTTTTTAAATTTTATTTTCTGTTTTTTTTTTTCTTTATGAATTTTTGTTGAAGAATCTCAGACCAGCTCACCCAATTTAAAAAACTGTCAGGGAAATGTGGAAAGGAAAAAAAAGTAGCCAGATTCGTCCATATATGTATATGCAATCCATCTCTCTATGAGTTCTAATTTGTAACTAAAATTACCATTGATCTTCAAGAAGAATTATAATTCTAGAAGAACCAGAATAAGAAGAACTTCAGGTTACAATTATTTTGAAATTTAATATAAAAGATGAGAAATGAGGAGAATATTTATATTTAACAAAATTTCTATAGAAATAGACTTTCAAAATAAGTTCTAATAATCTTTCTATGAATTCAAATTTGTCAATAACAAGGACATTAACCTTAAAAAAGACGCAAGGAATGTTGGAATTATTTTGAACATTAACATAAAAGATGGGCAACCATCTTAAGTTAATACTCATTTTTAATGAAACTTCTGTAAAAAAAGTAAATCAATTAATTACTATTAATCCCTTACAACACGCAAAAAAGCAGACCATAAAAAATAAAGCATGCAACAGGATAAAAATAAACAGTTCTATTCTAAAGCACAGGAAATAAGCGAAGGGCATCATCTAACCGTCAGGAGCACTAAAGTCAGGACACTGACAAAATCCATTATGACCTCAACAAAAAAAAAAAAATCCATCAGAACCACTAGCCGTTATAACATCTAAAATTTTAAAACTTTAGTTTTTTTGGGGTTTAGGAGGGAAAAGGTACCTAGGTTAGGTTAAGTATTTAATATATGCTATGCTTTACCCCCACCCCCCTGGTGTGCAAATATATAGCCCAAATTTGTTTATAAACTATTATATAGGCTACTTATTACTATTATATAAACTTATAAATTTTTTTAGATGTTATGATGGTTAGTGCTTGTGACGATTATTCGAAATGGTAGCATTCCCAGGAATAATAAATGAAAGTGACTTCGAAGTAATATGAAAATTTACTATACACAGATGTACAAAAAGTACAGTACAAATGAACCATATGAAAAAAAAATAATCTGCTTTGCTTTTGTGAAGTTTCACTTCCTTATTATTAACTTTCCCTGTTTTTATAATTTGATATATATTTTACATACATGTATTTATCTATATACTTGTTTAATTATATTTTATATTTATTATTGCCTTTATTTATCTCATAATTATTACCTTTCCTTATAATTTTGCTTTCAAATTCTATGATACTTCTTAGAGGTGAGTTTGCTAGTTTTAAGTTATAAATGATCAAGATTTGCTGATTAATCTCTTTTTAGAGTTGTTCTGGCCTATTAATTTCTCTGAATAATTGGTTTCAGAGTTGATTGATTTCTAATCTTTCTCATTCATTGTGGCTATTTGCTTCCACTGTTAGGGCCACTAATTCTTGTCCAATCGGTGAAATAATAGGGGGTGACTTCTTAAATCTGGTTTAACTTGACATACATTTGTGATTATTTTTCAAGAATTGCTGAGATCTGGGTTGATTTGGCCATGTGCCAATTTATCTTTAAACTCTTCCCAAAAGTATTATAATGAAAATGAACAGCATGAACTTACTGGGAAGAGGCAATTAAATTCCAACAACTTTCAAGCAATGCCCTGCAATAGTCACCTTCACCAACTGTATATTGCTTACCTAATTAGGTCACTATTAGCATATAACATGCGAAAAAAGCGGACCATAAAAATAAAGCATGCAACAGGATAAAAATAAAGACTTCTAAAGCACAGGAATATAAACGAAAATGATTTCGAAGTAATCTGAAAATTTACTATACATAGAAGTACAAAAAGCACAGTACAAATGAACCATATAGAAAAAAAATAACCTACTTCGCTTTTGTGAAGTTTTGTTGAAGTTCCCTATTATTAACTTTATTTTTTTATTATTATTATTTTTTTTATTATTTTTTTATTATTATTAATTATTTTTTTTATTATTTATTCTTTTTTCTATCATTTTTTAAATATTTTATAACTATTTTATTTTTTATCTATTTTAACTATTTTATTTTTTATTATTTTTTACTTTATTTTTTTATTATTTATTAACTTTATTATTAACTTTATTTGTCTATTATTTCCCTATTCGTTTAATCATATTTTATAATATATTTATTATTACCTTTACTTATCTATAATTATTACCTTTCCTTATAATTTTGCTTTCTAATTATGTATATTGCCTTCTTCTTAAGACCTAAATGAGAATTTATTTAATAAGCTACTGTGACCAATTTAACCATCCAAGGCAAGAAAGATGAAAAATAGCCAATGATTAGAAATTTTAAACCTATACAACAGAATAATCAGCACTGGACAGTCAGTATAGGCCTATTAGAATACATAATAAAATACATAACAATAATACATAGCTTATGCAAAGAACACCAATTAGCTGAAGGGTAATTAGTAAAAAAACATAAATTTACATAACATAAAATAAAACATAACATAAAATAACATAATAAAATACATAACAATAATATATAGCTTATGCAAAGAACCCTGATTAGCTGGAGGGTAGGCTTCTTTGTAGCCTCAAAATGAGAGATTCTTATAATTAAGTAATCAATTCCTGGAGAGTAAGTAAGCATTGACGGTTAATAGTTAGGCTACTTTTTCGAATTAGTAGACAATCAGTAGACATTCTCGTTAGTGGTACATGACTTTGTCTTCTGTTACAAAAAAAAGTGTTTCTGAAATCAATAAAACTAATAAAGGTTGCAAAAATTCTTTTGGATCAAAATGACAGAATTGAACCCACATTTCACTCAATACATTTACTATATATCATAAGCATGACCAGAAAAGGGATTGACATCATCCTATGGCTCTTCAGTATGAAAAAAAAAAAAAAAAATTTAGGAAAACAAGAAACAGGGGCAATTTTTGTCAGTTAGAAAAAGCAAAAGCAAAAAGACAAAGCATATTTTTCAGCGAAAATCACTGCAAAGCCCTCTCAGTGCTCAACACACAACACAAAATAAACACTAGCTTTTAAAGGGAACTATAACTATACAAAGGAACTTTTTTTCTGTGTTGGGCACTGAGGACAGCTTGACAGAGGTCCTTGCAAAAATTTCTGCTATATATTTTCGTTTTCATTTTTTCAAAATGGCTGAAAATGACCATTGCTTCTTGTTTTCTTAATTATTATATTTTCTTGTCATGCACAACCCGTGTGATCTTAGAAAGTTTTTGTGGCCCTTCTCTAGCGGCATCCATGCTATACATATGTTAAATGGAAGCAAGTATCAAGAGAGGTAAAGATCCTTTGCAATCTTTGCTTAAAAAGGATCAAGTCAAACAGTTAAAAACATACAAAAATTGCAAAAAATGGATAAGATAAATGTGCTTACCAATGGTTACCAAATAACATCCAATCAGCACTTCCATAACATCAGCTGTTCTCTTATTGGCTGTTTTTATCTCATAAATTTTTTGCAAACACTCATCTACAGTAGCCTTAATATTAATAGCAAACAAAGGAGGAATCCAACTTTTCTTTCGTTGGAAATCTTCATTAAAAATCAAAGAGGATATGCCCATTTCCTTGCCAATCTGGTAAAGAAAATTATTTGATATTCTGAGTGAGCAACACTGGGTTAGTCTCCTTTTGTCCATGTCTGGATACTTGAAGAAAAGATAATCACTAGTACAAAAATTTTTGAAACATATCCCCAACAAGATTAAACTACTCTGAAGCTAAAAGCATTGTTTGCTTTGAGACTAGCTGTGGCACAAAACAAAACCCAGACTAGGGCCACGTGGCTCATTTCGATGCCACTTTTTGAATCAATTTCGTTTAGGGGCAGGTAGTGAGACAGTGAGTGGCTTTCTTGGAGCAAAAGCCAGAAACCTTCTTTTTCAGGCCATAATTGTGTTAGTATCAAATGGCTGAATATCTGTTGAAATCACGTTTTAGAAGAAGTTCCCCCATAGCACTTTTATTAGTTTTGCTGACTGTTGAACAGGTTTTTGTCACCATCTCTTCTTTCTCAATTTCATGGACAGTTGGATCAGGCCAAGCACAGACTGCAAAATATTCAATAAACACTTTAAGGCCCATTCAAAATGAGATTTTATTAATACTGAAGTTCAACCACTACTAACTTCAACTAATCATTTTTTTTTCTAGGATTATTCAACCAATCAGAAAATTCTACAAAAATATGATTGGCCCCAATTAGCGCACTAGTTAAATCTCATGGATGATTGCCACATATAAGTAAGCAAATCTATAATGTTTGTTGGAGGAAATATTAACCACAAAGTTAGTGAAAGTAATAGTAAACATAATATTATATATAATAGAACAAAACATAATAGAAGTAATAGAATGTACATAATAATAGAATATAATAACAGAAACATAGTAATAGAAAAAAGATGTTAATGCAGAGACAGGCTAATTCTAGAATTAGATTTTTCTAACAGTCCTGGTTCTGCTGCAACTACAACCAAGTCAACTTCCAAATTAAGTTTGTAATTGTAAGTCAACCACAGCTTAAGATGAGTGGATAATGATAGTAATTCAACAGTGATTCGTCTTTAGACAAGTGAATAGTGACAGTGATTCAACAGTGATTTGGCTTAAGATGAGTGAATAGTAACAGTGAGCCAACAGTGATTTGGCTTAAGATAAGTGAATAGTGACTCAACAGTGTGTTGGCTTAAGGTGTGTCAGTAGCAATTCAACAGTGACTTTGGCTTAAGATGAGTGGATAGTGATTCAGCTTAAGCTAAGTGGATAGTGATAGTGATTTAACAACGATTTGGCTTAAGATGAGTGAATAGTGACAAAACAGTGATTTGGCTTAAGATGAGTGAATAGTGATAGGGATTCAACAGTGATTTGGTTCAAAATGAGTGAGTAGCAATAGTGATTCAACAGTGATTCTGCTAAAGATGAGTAAGTAGTGATATTGATTCAACAGTGATAGTGAACAGTGATAATAATAGCAGTTAAACTATTATTATTAACACTATTATTTGATAGATATTATTACTAGATAAATATTACTATTATTATTAGATATTATTACTAAATAGGGTATCTATGGTAAACATGATAATTTTGGGGGCTACTGAGCTTGTAAAAAAAGTACTCCTCAGCTGAAGAAAGTATTTTACAGGTTAAAACAGATGACATTTAAAAATTAAGAACATTTTTATATATAAATATATATATATATATATATATATAATATATATATATATATATATATATATATATATATATATATATATATATATATATATATATATATATATATATATATATATATATATATATATATATATATATATATTTATATATAATAAGCTATTGCATTTCATTTATATATATATATAAATGAAATGCAATAGCTTAAATAGTATATGCATGTGTAAAGAAATGTAAAAAGATCTACCAGAGCCATTGCAGACACACAGGGCATCTCAACAGGGCACATAGGGAGTCAGTTGCTGGGTATTTTTTACAGGGACAAGTACTTTTCAAAGTCACATGCAAGTATATATATTAATATATGTGAAAATAGTATATGTCACTATCAGTGCTGCCTCACAACTAAAAACAAGTCCATGACATTTATCTGTGGAATTTTTAACAAGCAGTTTGCACTGCTTGTATTTATTTTCTTATAGGCTATAGACAATACCAATCATGAAAGAACAGCATTTCTGCCTTTTAAGACAAGTGAAATGTGATATAGTACAATTTTTAGCTTCAACTTTGGGTGGCCTTTAGAAGCTCTAATATCAAAGATCATGAGTAAATTTGCAGATTAGATGGTAAATGGATAGTCAACTGTCAGAGAATAATATTGGTTTCTACAGTGATATTTTTCCCCAAATCCCAAATTTCTGCTGAAATCAGAAATAAATACAGGAAGTCTGAAAATCCTGATAAGTCTTGGCTTGTCAATAATCCTGAAATAATTTTTATTCCAAATAAAATAACTTTTATGTGAAAAAATTTTAATAATAGAATTTAAGAAAATTATGGATTTGAAAATATCCTTAATTTCAGACTAAACTTGCAAAGTAGAAACAGTGGCTTACAGCAAGGAGTGATAAGGGATTAACAACTCCTGCCTAATGGTGTGAGATAAATCTTAAAGTGTAAAACCCAGATAGATGCAAAAAAGGAAATATATATATATATATATATATATATATATATATATATATATATATATATATATATATATATATATATATATATATATATATATATATATATATATATATATATATATATATATATATATATATATATATATATATATATATATATTAATAAGAAGAAGATATATTTCAAAGAAGAATAAAATATATATAGAAGAAGAAAACAGAGAATATTGCATAGACTCTTGAAAAATGGAAAAAATAACATTAAGGACCATCAACCATGTTTGAGAATATTTGTTTATGTAAAAAAAAAAAAAGGTGACACAGTTAACAGAGCATTTATACAGCTAGAAATAAATACTAGAATAATAATCCTTTTATTACCATAACACAGCTCTGCAGCTTTAAATGGATGCTCCCAACAACTTTTAGAAGCATCAAGGTGACAACTGAAAAGTGGAAACCTCAACAAAAAGAAGAAAAAACTGTAGTATACAACATACCACCTGAAATCCCTGAAGCTGAACTAAAAGAGGGTTTAATGACTGACAATGGGAAACCATTCCAGTTAAGGCTATCCACTGTCTAGGTAAACCAGGAACAAACGCTCTACAAACAAGTAGGACTGTACTTTTCATATTGGATAGACACCCCCAGATCACCCAACAAATATTTGGGCAGCCAAAGGCACATAAAGGATAAAAGGATAAACCAATCCAGTATAAAAAGTGCCATAGACTAGGCCATACCTACAAGCATTGCAAAACCACAATAAACAAATGCATAGTGTGCCAAGAAGAACATGAAAGCAATGACTGTAAAGCCCAACATAAATGCATAAATTGCAGTGGCCCCTATCTGTTTGATAATAGAATAGGCTACCATGTCCTAAGTACAGAGAGTGTCTTAACGCAATTAGAATAGCTGAAATAAAAAATATACCAACCTCATTTGCTGCCCGACAAGTAAGTAAATACAACCAGCCAGCTATCCCCTCAGAAACCATTCTAAACACACCCCTCTCCCCAACATAGAGCAAGCTTGACATTTCATGCACACCAAGAACATCTAGCACACCACAAAAATCTCCAATACCTGCCAGATTCTCTTCCCTGTTCTCTGCACCAACTCCAGCAATAGGCAAGCAAGCAATAGGCTATGCCTAATTCACGAGATAAAAACATTTTTTTCTTACATATTGTGTGATATTTTCTACTAAATTTTTACCTTCATTGTCAGCTTAAGTGATCCCCCTTAGTGTTTTATTCAACTTACCTGGACTTTGGAGTAAATGAATTTTTGTTTCAAATCCCTTGGGAATTTTAATTCATTTGTCTCCACTTTTGTTTACTTTTTCTATATACAAGCTAATGCAGTGTTACCTCTACGAATTTTCAAAACCTGTGAAAAAATGCCAAAAAAACCTGTGAAATTCGTCAAAAAACCTGTGACCATTTTTAGAGCGTGTTCAGGCATTCTTACTACAGTTTACGTTTGTTACTCTGAAGTAACAGCACTAGAATACTAAAAGCAAAGATACTTAAATCTGGGAAAATCTGCCTCTGGCCCGAAACCACATCATGGAAAATCGAGAGGCATGCTACCTAGCGGTCTGTTCCCTGCATGAGTTCTGCAGGTATTTCCAGTTTTGTAATTAACGCTACATATATATTACATGTAGTGCTTTTCAATTTCAATAGATGACAGAAAGATATTGTCATGAGAATGTCAACAGAGCGAAATTCTATATAAATACCGCTACCTATTTTAGTCGGAAAGTAAAGGACCAATCATCGAGACTCATTTTCACTTCGATAATTGCATTAGCCATGTGAAAAAGATGAGAGTCGTTGATCTTTGGTAGCTATTAAGGATCTATGGGTGTGACAAGGTCCGAACGGCTGCAGTAACGAAATGTCTATTATGACCTACGGTGACCTACATGGTCTTAAACTTGAAAATAAAATTGTTCAATCTGCATGGAAAAACGTATGATCACCACTGGACGGTTTTTTGCATCGTGAAATGGCACCTTATGTTCAGACACATAGGATTTTCCTTAAAGACCATGTGCAAACCTCACAGAAATCCAATTCCCAGACTAGAAATCTATTCGCAATACCAGGCAGGAACTATCAATTTTTTGGTTCGTGTATTTTCTTTCAAATTCTGTTAGTTTCGCCCCACAGCGCAACTTTTGATGTAAGAAGATAGAATGGCAAATTATGTTGCTTAGATAGAAGTTCACAAAATAATGGAAGGTAAAATAAAAAGATGGAGTTTGTTGCAAAACAGCTTTGTTAAGTTCAGTCTTCATTAACAGATTCCTCCACTAGATTCCAGGATCTACAACATAAGAAGTCGGTCAACATTAACCACTCAGCCAACTGGTTGGTCAAGTGGTCAAAATTGTTTAACAACTCCTCTATCTTGCCGTTTTCTCCTGAACATTTAGATGTAGCCCTGAGCTACTAAAGGCAATTATAGGGCTGAATTATCTAGCGAAAAAGTCTTCACTGCATTTTTGTTTAATTTAAGTTAAAATCATGAAGTGTTCCTAAATTTTTGAGCATTTCCAAACCTGACGAACCAGAAATCTGCTTTAAAGAATTGTATTTAACTAACACAAAGCAAAACTTCTTTCAGAAGTAAAATATGTTGGTAGATCATAAAAAAGAAAAGGGGTGTTCGCACCGTAACTTTGCCGAGATATCTAAAGCAATCACAAGACATCAAACTTGGTCACCCACATACCTCTCTATACAACTTAGGTTATGATATTACAGTTTTCAAAAGGGCAACAGGGGAATGAATTTCACGTTCTCACAAATCATATTTTCAAAGCACTCCACCGGTTCTCTTAGAAACCACGCTAAATTTTGATGATCTGAGTACAATTTCTGGCATCTTCTAATCTAAAGCAATAGGTACTGAAAATTAGCCAGGCACGTTCGTCTTGCACAAAAGGTTTAAACTAGACTGCTTGCATATGATTCTCAAGCAAATGTTGCGACGTTTTCGAATGAAGAAAAAAACAATTATCACTAATACGGTTCTTCAGGTCTTGGCAAACAAGATTGGCAAAAAACACAAAAATTTGATTGGCTGATATAATGATATTGGTTGATAAGTCACAACTGATCCGAGTCATGATATTATAAATTCCACCTGCAGCTTAAACCCTGCAAAAGAGACAGATACTATCAACATCCTAATGCTAGGATCAAATGTATAAAATTTTCCTTGAAGGTTGAAAGGAAATCTTTAGAAGCTGCAGGGAAATCTGTTCGAAAGTAAAGAGATATTTTTCTCTAATTCCTATTGCGAATCCTAAAGCAAGAATTTTTGAAAAACTAAAGCATGTCCTTAGGCAATGCTGATTCTGGACCAAAACAATTAAATCCGCTTACGCTGCATTTTTTAGATCTGTTCTAGTTGCCTGTCTTTTCTCAATTATTTCCCTAATAATAATAATAATGTACTTATAACCCATGTTAAACACAAAGTTGTGAGTAAGACAAGGAAAAAAAGAGAAAAAATGAAGTAAAATACACTACAATGGAATTAAACCGAACAGAACAACCAAAGGATGATGAGGCGAAAAAACGACAAAAAAATAAATCCGAAAGCCTTCCTTATAGCACAGCCAACTTTGCTGTTACATCAAGAACTTCAAACTTACGAATTACTTTACCACTACTATGCCAAGGGGGGGGGGAGATAAAGTAGAATTTACAATATCTGAAATAAAAAAAGGATATGTTTAACGTCTTTCTTCTTTAAAAAGGGGAGAGACCAGAAAGGTAAAGGACAGAATGATCACAAAAAGTAGAATATAGCCTACCCAGTTCTCGTCTGTTATACTTCCCTCGATTGGCAGCAATCTTAGAAAAACCAATTTGAATTTCCTTTATAACATCACGAACAGTGTACGAACGAAGGCTAGAAATTGATTTAGTAACAGTGATAACCCCACCATCGAAAAACAGGAACAGAGGATATAGAAAAACCACGACGAACTAAGGAAACATTAGAGGAAGTGGAACCATTAAAAACTAGAACCTCACAATTCTCAACATTAAGAAAAAGAGCAATTTTAGAAAATAAACGGGAAAATTTCTGAAATCCTAATAATCTAACAATTTTTTTAATAATCTATTTACAATCTGATTCTTCTTGAAGAACATCAAGTTTTTTTCTTTCGTAATATTGAGAATTCTATCAACCTTATAAGATCGAGTTGAAAAAAAAACAACTCGAAATCCTCTCGCGCTTTAAAGAAAAGCTTATTGAATCCTGAAACTCCTTAAAGTACATCTTCAAACCTCACTTCTGACAAAATTATCTTTATTTAATCTATTCTTCAAGCTCATTCCAACGTTTTGCCTAGTATCTACCGTAAGATAAGTCATTGGTTTTTTTATCAATCAGTAACAATTCCCCTCTCATATCTTTACGATTTAATGAGAAAAGACAATTGTTCTCTTCGAAAGGAAAAAAAGGATGAAGTACCGTTGGTACGAGGAAAAATTACGAGCTGAACCTTTGCATTAGAGCCGGAATGCATAGAAGCAACGAAATACTCACCCCATCAAAGTCAGTAGTCTATTCAGTGTCGGAGTGTGAGATGTCAGGTTCGGCACAACAAGGATCTTCTTTATTACAAACTGCCTCTCTCCATTTGATAGCCTTATCCAGTAGATTACTTGGAATAGTCCAGGAAGCGGCTTTACCAACTAACTGTTTGGTCATCATCAATGCACTAACTATCCCGTGTTCAGCTTGTTACGCAGTCTCGTTTTCATATGCGACAGGAAAGAGAACTGTCGCTTTGCAGCAGTGCTTGTATGGGGAAGACAACAGAGGTGCAACATAAAGGCCGACAGATCAGCAAGCTTTTTTTGCCAATACCGTTCTTTAGATGCAAAATACTTTTCGTGAAACCAGATGGTTGGTCGACCAGATCTTGACCAAGATCACCTTGGCTCAACCTGAGCTCTTGCAGTTGACGGTCAATGCTTTCTCTCTTGCGTTTTACAATCATTTCATCGCTTTCCAGAAGCGTAGAAAAGTGCAAGAGAATGCGAATAATGAACACCCTCTCAGATCCGAGTGCAACACAGGGATTAAAAATCTTAAGATCGGACACAAAATTGGATCTTCCCAGCTTATTCTTTGTCTCATCTGCTTGCAGAACCACAGACAGTTGACCTTAAAGGCTTTGAGTGAGTCCTCAGCAATCCTTAATCCGCGTTCCTCCAGATAACATTCGGTATTGGTGCCTAATTTTATGTCATCCAGTTCAAGATAGTTCGCGGGAAACCAGATCTATGGAGAAAGGTGATTTCACTACCAGTATCAGGCGTTTTCTTATGAACATTTGGAATAATATTGCGTACGTCGTAATGAAGCTGCTCACCAGCCTACGGATTCTTGTGTCACAGCTCTGAAAGTCAATGTTTAGGAAGTTGGTAATCCCAAGAACGTGGGCAAGAAAATCGAGAGAGGCCTTCGTGACAGGATTGTTTAAAGCGTTGTATATTTTGAAGTACCTTCTCTTTGCTCGCCTTGTCTGCAGTGCCCTCACCTAACGCGTCACCACAAAACAATAACAAGGCATTCCAGGTTCTAATAGTCGTCTTTTGGGTGCTTCAAAGCTGAGCCATCTCGAAGAAACCACCGATAGCAACTGTTTCACTTCAATTTTAGCGAACTTCTGGTGGTCATGAAATTCTCCAATCCTCCTTGGACTATGGGTAATCTAGTGTATTGTATCTTGCACAAAAGTCTCTAACCAGTCTGGCAAGACTTTAGATGCTGCTGAAGCAGCAGCTTAAAAGACTTATAAAAGAAGCTTAAAAGACACTTTTTTACAATCTAATAACAGGACAGATAATTTCTGTAAATTGGTTTATATAGGGAAAAAATTCAATAATATAAAAGCCTTTTCTCTCCGACCTATCGTCTTTTACAATTCAATTTAAAATGGTTGTTTCAAAATGGCCATGGCTGTCATTTGTGATTAATGTGATGAAGCTTTAGATTTAATATACAAAAGATGTCGTCTCAAAATCACAAAAATAGTTTGAAAATCTGAGCTCTACAAAATTCAACTTTTAGCAGAATATTAGGTCATATTAGGAGCCTTTAGCACAGGAAACCCTGTGACTGTGGGAACACAGAGCTAATGTGTATGTGTTAAGCCACCTGTGTATGTGTTTCAGGGTTGCCAAAACTTTTAGGGACAAAAGTGTCCCAATCAGTCAAAAAAGGAGTGTCACTCTAGGAAATTAGCCAAAATACAGGGTTGCCACTATGAATTTTCAAAACCTGTGAAAAAAGTGCCAAAAACCTATGAAATTTGTCCTTGTTTGTTCTGCTACCTAGTGGTCTGTTACTTGCATGATTTCTGTAGGTATTTCCAGCTTTGACATTAACGCCACCAATAAATGAATGTCAACAGAGTGAAATTTTATATCGATTACCGATACCGCTACCTATCCTAGTCGAAAGTAAAGACCAATCATAAAGATTCATTTTCACTTCGGCATTTTCATTAGTTATGCGAAAAAGATGCGAGTCGTCGATCTTCGGTATCTATTAAGGATCTTTGGGTGCGACAAGGTCCAAACGGCTGTAGCAACAAAATGCCTATTTTGACCTATATGGTTTTAAAGTTAAACAAAAGGCGTCGATCTTCTTAACCACTCTGTCAACTGAATGGTCAAGTGATTAAAATCATTTAGGCAACTCCTCTATCTTGTTGTTTTCTGAACATTTAGAAGTAGCCCTGTGCAAAAATGACGTTTTCGAGAACTAAAAAAAAAGTGAGAAGACAGGTCGATTGAAATAAATTCGCTTGAGTTATATTCGATGGAAACTGGCGACCAGCGTTTGACAAAAAAAAAACACAGATGAAAGTATAGAAAATAAAACAGAAACATTAACTAGCGACTATAAATAAAACTGAGCCGCAACACAGCTTTTCTGCGAAACTTCTTTCTTTCTATGGCAGCAGTGTAATAATAGCCATATGTACACGGCTACACGCCACAGGGATTTACGCGGAGCGTTCCAGCAGGGAATGGGCATTCACTTCTTCTTTTCGAGACTTCTCAGCGGCCTTGGTGACTTTGCCACCAGCAGTAGGTGGGTCCTTGAATTTGACCGACTTGATGACAAACGTCAACCGTAAGATAGAAGAAAAAGATGGATTCGATAGTTCCAGCTACCACATTGGTTAAGACTTTAGGTCCTATTCTTATTCGGTTGATAAATGGTGTTCGCACAAGTTGCAAAAAACATCTAAGTAAAATCCCCAAGCCGTTACCAAAGCTTAAAAGTAGAGTACAAATTAAAAGCAGTCGTATTTATTCTCAAAAAAAAAAGAAGAAAATAAAGACATTTGGTTTGATTTGGAAAAATGTCCAAAAAGTGTCCTTTTTATCAAAAAGCTGCCTTTCTTGACCCAGTAGTGTTCCGATGTGCCTCAGAGTGAAAAAGTGTCCAAAAGCCACTAAAAGTGCCCTTTTGGCATCCCAGATCTGTTTTTTCTAAATAAGTGAAGTCTGCCAGATTTAGAAGGTGTATTTTGGTACAACAACATACCACATTGATTCAGCCGTTTTTCGCACATTTTCGGCGATATAATTCAGACTACATTTTTCGGAGATAGCCTGTGCAGAAGTGAAAACAATGAACATTCAAGAGGTTGCACAGTACTAGTGAGATTTTTTATCCTTAAACTGCTGGGATAAGGTGATTTGTGGGTTGCATTTCCCACGGGTTTTATCTACCACTTAATCTTTAAAGCTTGTAACGCTGGTGCTGCCAAATTGAACTTAGGATTTGCTGATAAAATCTTTGTTAAAATAAATAACATAAATATGGTAGAACTCTGCCCATGTTGCAATAAAATGTAACAAGAGCTCAAAGAGGAATTTAGTGCCGAGACCGCCTAAAATGGCTCCACTTTGGTTGCGCAGGCCTTGCGTATGATAAGGAAGCTGCTGACAAACTCCGAAGACAATGGAAATGCTATTGTTGCATTTCTTCTAGCAATGACCAGTATAAAACAAATCCTCCACCAAAAGCACAAAATACTAAAGAGACTCCGAGAGAAGAATCCATCAACAGCCAAGGTCCCTCGGTAAGCCAGCCTAAGAAGCTCAAAGAGATTCCTTTGAGCACTAGTTTCCCAGATAACAACACAGAAGGCAGCTACTGTCACAAAGATGTCGACATTGCCACCTCTTTCCTCTGTTTTTTTCTGCAACGAGTGGAAGTATGCCTCTTGCCAAGGTATAAATGCTGATCTCATGCTGGTTATGAAGAGAGAAGACAACGAGTGTCTCCTGTTTAAATACAAATGCGATCACACTCGTTGTGAAAGTAGAAAGTAGCACTTCTACAGCTTCAAGTGCGACAGCTAACAGAAGCTCAACCTCACAGACCTCATTAGGCAACACCTTCGAATCATAGTGGAAAACCATCACCTTACGACATCCTGCTGACAATAAATGCAATTATTCAGGTAGAAGTAGAAAAGGAACAGAAGAAGAAGTAGAAAAGGTAGAAGTAGAAAGAAGAAAAAGATGAATTTTGTAGTCATGGGGCTACCTGAATCTACTGCTGTCAATGACACTACACAGGTTATCAAACTGAATCAAGAAAATGAGCTTGGTTAAATATCACTGAAGAGGAGATACTAGAAAACTGCCGGGATTGGAAGACCAAAGAAGATGGTAGTCCAAGGACTTTGTTAGTGAAGCTAAAAAAATCACAAAAGGTTGAGATGAAAAGGCCTGTGGACAGCTCCAAATCTAAGAAATCATCAAATGAGAAACTCGTACCAAAGTATATTTAAACCCAGATCTCACGCCCATGCAGAGACAAATGCTTGCCGTGAAGAGACAACAGAAGAGGAATGCTCCCATCTAGTGCGATTGACCAAACCAACTCTAATCATTGCAGATTACCCTAACATAGATTGGAGCCTGTCACATCTCCTAGAGCATAGCAGGTCACCCTCACAGAGGAATTTTTCTGAAGATAGTGAACCATAATTACCTAAAACAGCTTATTAAAAAACCAACAAGAATCCGAGGAAGCGACAAGCCAACACTACTGGACATAGTCCTAAGCAGTAATATGGAAGTAATACAAGAACTTAATATAGGACTTCCCGTTAGAAAACCGGACCACGCTACACTTTACTTAGAGGTGATTATAAGTTGCAAAACTATGAGGAAAAAAAAGAGGTGGATGTTTTCAAAAGGTGATTACAATACCATGCGAATGGAACTAGAAGTTTTTTAACTGGACTGAAATACTAAACAACACATATCTAGTAGATGACAGGTACAGAAAGTTCACATCCGTAATCATAGACTTCACAAAGAAGTATGTACCAATAGTCAAAAATTTACGACGACCGCCTCTAAAACGAGAGATCCTTGACCTAATAAAAAACCAAGCGGCAAGCCTGGGAGATGATCAAGCAGACCGATACCGAAAGTAATCGTAGAAATTATCACAGAATCGCCAACAAAGTGAAGAAAGCCACTAGACAAGAAGCAAGTGAAAAGGAGAGGGAAGTAGCCGAAAACTCAAAGATCAACCCCAAGGCGTTTTGGTACTTCGTGAATTAAAAAAGAAAAGAAGAGCCGGTTGTTCCTGATCTTAGAAACTCGGCAACAAATTTAAAAATCAGTGACCCAATAGCTAAAGCCAACCTACTAAATCAGCAGTTTTCCACAGTTTTCACAACAGAGAGCGACAAAGATGAAAGTCAAGAGGAATGTCAGCCACTAGTCACAGGCAAATTTGAAGAGATAGAACTGACAATACAAAAAACTAAAAAATCTAAACCCTTACAAATCAGATGGTCCAATGGCCTACATCCTAAAGTTCTCAGAGAGCTGGCGCAGGAAATTGCAGCACCTTTGCACTACATTTTTGTCAAGTCGCTACAAAAAAGGGAACCTGCCTGATACATGGAAGCAAGCAATGGTGATACCCCTCTTCAAAAAAGAAGAAAATAAGATGCAAGTAACTACAGACCTATCAGTTTAACCTGTATCAAATGCAAAATACTAGAATCTTTACTCCACGATAATATATTGCAGTACCTACTCGAAAGAAGCCTCATTTCACCCACTCAGTTTTGATTTCTCAAGAAACTGAGCTACTTGTCACTACAAACACCTGGAGAAAATATATGAATAGTGTGATACAGGTAGATATTTTATACTTAGATATCAGAAAAGCCTCTAATAAAGTCTCACAATGTCAACTTCTTCGAAAACTATAGTCTATCGGTGTTGGCGATACTATTCTAAAGTGTGTTCTCAACTTTCTGAAAAGAAAGATCTCAGCGAGGGAGACTGGAAGGATATCTTAGCAGCAATGAGGCAAAAGTCACAAGTAGAATAGTTTAAGATGGTGTTCTGGGGCCCTTACAATTTAATATTTACATAAATGATCTCCCAAATAACATTCTGAGATACTGCTTTATGCAGATGACATGAAAATCTTTCGCGCAATAACTAGCTTTGAAGGTACAGAAATACTACAGCAAGGCTTAAACAAAATAGCAGAATGGATGAAAATTGAGCATGGAAGTGAATACAAATAAAAGCTGATAAAAGTTATCATGTTCGGCTAGGCCAAAACATATTTCTCGGGCACTACTGCTTTGAAGGACAACAAATACCTATACAAGAAGAAGCGCGAGACTTGGGAATAAGAATAGACAGTGACATGACTTTCACCAAGCACTACGAGTCAATCATCCCTAAGTCATTAAATGTCTTGGGGAATTATTCGAAGAAATTTTTCTCTTGCTGTCTCAACGCTGTTTTAACAATCTTCAAATCGTTAGTGAGACCACTGATCGAATACGGTCACACAACAACCAGACCATTTTTAAAAAACGACAGCAATGCAATAGAAAAAATCCAAATGAGGGCTACTAAATTTGTTCCATAACTTAGAGACTATATCATACCAAGATCATTGAAAAAATGTCGCTCCCAAGTCTCTCATACCAACTTTGGGTGGCCTTTAGAAGCTCTAATATCAAAGATCATGAGTAAATTTGCAGATTAGAGATGGTAAATGGATAGTCAACTGTCAGAGAATAATATTGGTTTTCTACAGTGATATTTTCCCCAAATCCCAAATTTCTGCTGAAATCAGAAATAAATACAGGAAGTCTGAAATCCTGATAAGTCTTGGCTTGTCAATAATCCTGAAAATAATTTTTATTCCAAATAAAATAACTTTTATGTGAAAAAATTTAATAATAGAATTTAAGAAAATTATGGATTTGAAAATATCCTTAATTTCAGACTAAACTTGCAAAGTAGAAAGAAACAGTGGCTTACAGCAAGGAGTGATAAGGGATTAACAAACTCCTGCCTAATGGTGTGAGATAAATCTTAAAGTGTAAAACCCAGATAGATGCAAAAAAGGAAATATAATATATATATATATATATATATATATATATATATATATATATATATATATATATATATATATATATATATATAATATATATATATATATATATATATATATATATATATAATATATATATATATATATATATATATATATATATATATATATATATATATATATATATATATATATATATATATATATTAATAAGAAGAAGATATATTTCAAAGAAGAATAAAATATATATAGAAGAAGAAAACAGAGAATATTGCATAGACTCTTGAAAAATGGAAAAAAAACATTAAGGACCATCAACCATGTTTGAGAATATTTGTTTATGTAAAAAAAAGGTGACACAGTTAACAGAGCATTTATACAGCTAGAAAATAAATACTAGAATAATTATCCTTTTATTACCATAACACAGCTCTGCAGCTTTAAATGGATGCTCCCAACAACTTTTAGAAGCATCAAGGTGACAACTGAAAAGTGGAAACCTCAACAAAAAGAAGAAAAAACTGTAGTATACAACATACCACCTGAAATCCCTGAAGCTGAACTAAAAAGAGGGTTTAATGACTGACAATGGGAAACCATTCCAGTTAAGGCTATCCACTGTCTAGGTAAACCAGGAACAACCACTCTACAAACAAGTAGGGACTGTACTTTTCATATTGGATAGACACCCCCAGATCACCCAAAATATTTGGGCAGCCAAAGGCACATAAAGGATAAAAGGATAAACCAATCCAGTATAAAAAGTGCCATAGACTAGGCCATACCTACAAGCATTGCAAAACCACAATAAACAAATGCATAGTGTGCCAAGAAGAACATGAAAGCAATGACTGTAAAGCCCAACATAAATGCATAAATTGCAGTGGCCCCTATCTGTTTGATAATAGAATAGGCTACCATGGTCCTAAGTACAGAGAGTGTCTTAACGCAATTAGAATAGCTGAAATAAAAAATATACCAACCTCATTTGCTGCCCGACAAGTAAGTAAATACAACCAGCCAGCTATCCCCTCAGAAACCATTCTAAACACACCCCTCTCCCCAACATAGAGCAAGCTTGACATTTCATGCACACCAAGAACATCTAGCACACCACAAAAATCTCCAATACCTGCCAGATTCTCTTCCCTGTTCTCTGCACCAACTCCAGCAATAGGCAAGCAAGCAATAGGCTATGCCTAATTCACGAGATAAAAAACATTTTCTTACATATTGTGTGATATTTTCTACTAAAATTTACCTTCATTGTCAGCTTAAGTGATCCCCCTTAGTGTTTTATTCAACTTACCTGGACTTTGGAGTAAATGAATTTTTGTTTCAAATCCCTTGGGAATTTTAATTCATTTGTCTCCACTTTTGTTTACTTTTTCTATATACAAGCTAATGCAGTGTTACCTCTACGAATTTTCAAAACCTGTGAAAAATGCCAAAAAACCTGTGAAATTCGTCAAAAAAAACCTGTGACCATTTTTTAGAGCGTGTTCAGGCATTCTTACTACAGTTTACATTTGTTACTCTGAAGTAACAGCACTAGAATACTAAAAGCAAAGATACTTAAATCTGGGAAAATCTGCCTCTGGCCCGAAACCACATCATGGAAAATCGAGAGGCATGCTACCTAGCGGTCTGTTCCCTGCATGAGTTCTGCAGGTATTTCCAGTTTTGTAATTAACGCTACATATATATTACATGTAGTGCTTTTCAATTTCAATAGATGACAGAAAGATATTGTCATGAGAATGTCAACAGAGCGAAATTCTATATAAATACCGCTACCTATTTTAGTCGGAAAGTAAAGTACCAATCATCGAGACTCATTTTCACTTCGATAATTGCATTAGCCATGTGAAAAAGATGAGAGTCGTTGATCTTTGGTAGCTATTAAGGATCTATGGGTGTGACAAGGTCCGAACGGCTGCAGTAACGAAATGTCTATTATGACCTACGGTGACCTACATGGTCTTAAACTTGAAAATAAAATTGTTCAATCTGCATGGAAAAAACGTATGATCACCACTGGACGGTTTTTTGCATCGTGAAATGGCACCTTATGTTCAGACACATAGGATTTGTCCTTAAAGACCATGTGCAAACCTCACAGAAATCCCAATTCCCAGACTAGAAATCTATTCGCAATACCAGGCAGGAAACTATCAATTTTTTGGTTCGTGTATTTTCTTTCAAATTCTGTTAGTTTCGCCCCACAGCGCAACTTTTGATGTAAGAAGATAGAATGGCAATTATGTTGCTTAGATAGAAGTTCACAAAATAATGGAAGGTAAAATAAAAAGATGGAGTTTGTTGCAAAACAGCTTTGTTAAGTTCAGTCTTCATTAACAGATTCCTCCACTAGATTCCAGGATCTACAACATAAGACAGTCGGTCAACATTAACCACTCAGCCAACTGGTTGGTCAAGTGGTCAAAATTGTTTAACAACTCCTCTATCTTGCCGTTTTCTGAACATTTTAGATGTAGCCCTGAGCTACTAAAGGCAATTATAGGGCTGAATTATCTAGCGAAAAAGTCTTCACTGCATTTTTGTTTAATTTAAGTTAAAATCATGAAGTGTTCCTAAATTTTGAGCATTTCCAAACCTGACGAACCAGAAATCTGCTTTAAAGAATTGTATTTAACTAACACAAAGCAAAACTTCTTTCAGAAGTAAAATATGTTGGTAGATCATAAAAAAGAAAAGGGGGTGTTCGCACCGTAACTTTGCCGAGATCTAAAGCAATCACAAGACATCAAAACTTGGTCACCCACATACCTCTCTATACAACTTAGGTTATGATATTACAGTTTTCAAAAGGGCAACAGGGGAATGAATTTCACGTTCTCACAAATCATATTTTCAAAGCACTCCACCGGTTCTCTTAGAAACCACGCTAAATTTTGATGATCTGAGTACAATTTCTGGCATCTTCTAATCTAAAGCAATAGGTACTGAAAATTAGCCAGGCACGTTCGTCTTGCACAAAAGGTTTTAAACTAGACTGCTTGCATATGATTCTCAAGCAAATGTTGCGACGTTTTCGAATGAAGAAAAAAACAATTATCACTAATACGGTTCTTCAGGTCTTGGCAAACAAGATTGGCAAAAAACACAAAAATTTGATTGGCTGATATAATGATATTGGTTGATAAGTCACAACTGATCCGAGTCATGATATTATAAATTCCACCTGCAGCTTAAACCCTGCAAAAGAGACAGATACTATCAACATCCTAATGCTAGGATCAAATGTATAAAATTTTCCTTGAAGGTTGAAAGGAAATCTTTAGAAGCTGCAGGGAAATCTGTTCGAAAGTAAAGAGATATTTTTCTCTAATTCCTATTGCGAATCCTAAAGCAAGAATTTTGAAAAACTAAAGCATGTCCTTAGGCAATGCTGATTCTGGACCAAAACAATTAAATCCGCTTACGCTGCATTTTTTAGATCTGTTCTAGTTGCCTGTCTTTTCTCAATTATTTCCCTAATAATAATAATAATGTACTTATAACCCATGTTAAACACAAAGTTGTGAGTAAGACAAGGAAAAAAAGAGAAAAAATGAAGTAAAATACACTACAATGGAATTAACCGAACAGAACAACCAAAGGATGATGAGGCGAAAAACGACAAAAAAATAAATCCGAAAGCCTTCCTTATAGCACAGCCCAACTTTGCTGTTACATCAAGAACTTCAAACTTACGAATTACTTTACCACTACTATGCCAAGGGGGGGGGGGGAGATAAAGTAGAATTTACAATATCTGAAATAAAAAAAGGATATGTTTAACGTCTTTCTTCTTTAAAAGGGGGAGAGACCAGAAAGGTAAATGACAGAATGATCACAAAAAGTAGAATATAGCCTACCCAGTTCTCGTCTGTTATACTTCCCTCGATTGGCAGCAATCTTAGAAAAACCAATTTGAATTTCCTTTATAACATCACGAACAGTGTACGAACGAAGGCTAGAAATTGATTTAGTAACAGTGATACCCCACCATCGAAAAACAGGAACAGAGGATATAGAAAAACCACGACGAACTAAGGAAACATTAGAGGAAGTGGAACCATTAAAAACTAGAACCTCACAATTCTCAACATTAAGAAAAAGAGCAATTTTAGAAAATAAACGGGAAAATTTCTGAAATCCTAATAATCTAACAATTTTTTAATAATCTATTTACAATCTGATTCTTCTTGAAGAAACATCAAGTTTTTCTTTCGTAATATTGAGAATTCTATCAACCTTATAAGATCGAGTTGAAAAAAAAAACAACTCGAAATCCTCTCGCGCTTTAAAGAAAAGCTTATTGGAATCCTGAAACTCCTTAAAGTACATCTTCAAACCTCACTTCTGACAAAAATTATCTTTATTTAATCTATTCTTCAAGCTCATTCCAACGTTTTGGCCTAGTATCTACCGTAAGATAAGTCATTGGTTTATTTTTATCAATCAGTAACAATTCCCTCTCATATCTTTACGATTTAATGAGAAAAGACAATTGTTCTCTTCGAAAGGAAAAAAAGGATGAAGTACCGTTGGTACGAGGAAAAATTACGAGCTGAACCTTTGCATTAGAGCCGGATGCATAGAAGCAACGAAATACTCACCCCATCAAAGTCAGTAGTCTATTCAGTGTCGGAGTGTGAGATGTCAGGTTCGGCACAACGAGGATCTTCTTTATTACAAACTGCCTCTCTCCATTTGATAGCCAATTATCCAGTAGATTACTTGGAATAGTCCAGGAAGCGGCTTTACCAACTAACTGTTTGGTCATCATCAATGCACTAACTATCCCGGTGTTCAGCTTGTTACGCAATCTCGTTTTCATATGCGACAGGAAAGAGAACTGTCGCTTTGCAGCAGTGCTTGTATGGGGAAGACAACAGAGGTGCAACATAAAGGCCGACAGATCAGCAAGCTTTTTTTGCCAATACCGTTCTTTAGATGCAAAATACTTTTCGTGAAACCAGATGGTTGGTCGACCAGATCTTGACCAAGATCACCTTGGCTCAACCTGAGCTCTTGCAGTTGACGGTCAATGCTTTCTCTCTTGCGTTTTACAATCATTTCATCGCTTTCCAGAAGCGTAGAAAAGTGCAAGAGAATGCGAATAATGAACACCTCTTCAGATCCGAGTGCAACACAGGGATTAAAAATCTTAAGATCGGACAAAATTGGATCTTCCCAGCTTATTCTTGTCTCATCTGCTTGCAGAACCACAGACAGTTGACCTTAAGGCTTTGAGTGAGGTCCTCAGCAATCCTTAATCCGCGTTCCTCCAGATAACATTCGGTATTGGTGCCTAATTTTATGTCATCCAGTTCAAGATAGTTCGCGGGAACCAGATCTATGGAGAAAGGTGATTTCACTACCAGTATCAGGCGTTTTCTTATGAACATTTGGAATAATATTGCGTACGTCGTAATGAAGCTGCTCACCAGCCTACGGATTCTTGTGTCACAGCTCTGAAAGTCAATGTTTAGGAAGTTGGTAATCCCAAGAACGTGGGCAAGAAAATCGAGAGAGGCCTTCGTGACAGGATTGTTTAAAGCGTTGTATATTTTGAGTACCTTCTCTTTGCTCGCCTTGTCTGCAGTGCCCTCACCTAACGCGTCACCACAAAACAATAACAAGGCATTCCAGGTTTCTAATAGTCGTCTTTTGGTGCTTCAAAGCTGAGCCATCTCGAAGAAACCACCGATAGCAACTGTTTCACTTCAATTTTAGCGAACTTCTGGTGGTCATGAAATTCTCCAATCCTCCTTGGACTATGGGTAATCTAGTGTATTGTATCTTGCACAAAAGTCTCTAACCAGTCTGGCAAGACTTTAGATGCTGCTGAAGCAGCAGCTTAAAAGACTTATAAAAGAAGCTTAAAAGACACTTTTTACAATCTAATAACAGACAGATAATTCTGTAAATTGGTTTATATAGGGAAAAAATTCAATAATATAAAAGCCTTTTCTCTCCGACCTATCGTCTTTTACAATTCAATTTAAAATGGTTGTTTCAAAATGGCCATGGCTGTCATTTGTGATTAATGTGATGAAGCTTTAGATTTAATATACAAAAGATGTCGTCTCAAAATCACAAAAAATAGTTTGAAAATCTGAGCTCTACAAAATTCAACTTTTAGCAGAATATTAGGTCATATTAGGAGCCTTTAGCACAGGAAACCCTGTGACTGTGGGAACACAGAGCTAATGTGTATGTGTTAAGCCACCTGTGTATGTGTTTCAGGGTTGCCAAAACTTTTAGGGACAAAAGTGTCCCAATCAGTCAAAAAAGGAGTGTCACTCTAGGAAATTAGCCAAAATACAGGGTTGCCACTATGAATTTTCAAAACCTGTGAAAAAAGTGCCAAAAAAACTATGAAAATTTGTCCTTGTTTGTTCTGCTACCTAGTGGTCTGTTACTTGCATGATTTCTGTAGGTATTTCCAGCTTTGACATTAACGCCACCAATAAATGAATGTCAACAGAGTGAAATTTTATATCGATTACCGATACCGCTACCTATCCTAGTCGAAAAGTAAAGAACCAATCATAAAGATTCATTTTCACTTCGGCATTTTCATTAGTTATGCGAAAAAGATGCGAGTCGTCGATCTTCGGTATCTATTAAGGATCTTTGGGTGCGACAAGGTCCAAACGGCTGTAGCAACAAAATGCCTATTTTGACCTATATGGTTTTAAAGTTAAACAAAAGGCGTCGATCTTCTTAAACACTCTCTCAACTGAATGGTCAAGTGATTAAAATCATTTAGCAACTCCTCTATCTTGTTGTTTTCTGAACATTTAGAAGTAGCCCTGTGCAAAAATGACGTTTTCGAGAACTAAAAAAGTGAGAAGACAAGGTCGATTGAAATAAATTCGCTTGAGTTATATTCGATGGAACTGGCGACCAGCGTTTGACAAAAAAAAAAAACACAGATGAAAGTATAGAAAAATAAAACAGAAACATTAACTAGCGACTATAAATAAAACTGAGCCGCAACACAGCTTTTCTGCGAAACTTCTTTCTTTCTATGGCAGCAGTGTAATAATAGCCATATGTACACGGCTACACGCCACAGGGATTTACGCGGAGCGTTCCAGCAGGGAATGGGCATTCACTTCTTCTTTCGAGACTTCTCAGCGGCCTTGGTGACTTTGCCACCAGCAGTAGGTGGGTCCTTGAATTTGACCGACTTGATGACAAACGTCAACCGTAAGATAGAAGAAAAAGATGGATTCGATAGTTCCAGCTACCACATTGGTTAAGACTTTAGGTCCTATTCTTATTCGGTTGATAAATGGTGTTCGCACAAGTTGCAAAAAACATCTAAGTAAAATCCCCAAGCCGTTACCAAAGCTTAAAAGTAGAGTACAAATTAAAAGCAGTCGTATTTATAAAAAAAAAAGAAGAAAATAAAGACATTTGGTTTTGATTTGGAAAAAATGTCCAAAAAGTGTCCTTTTTATCAAAAAGCTGCCTTTCTTGACCCAGTAGTGTTCCGATGTGCCTCAGAGTGAAAAAGTGTCCAAAAAGCCACTAAAAGTGCCCTTTTGGCATCCCAGATCTGTTTTTTCTAAATAAGTGAAGTCTGCCAGATTTAGAAGGTGTATTTTGGTACAACAACATACCACATTGATTCAGCCGTTTTTCGCACATTTTCGGCGATATAATTCAGACTACATTTTCGGAGATAGCCTGTGCAGAAGTGTGAAAACAATGAACATTCAAGAGGTTGCACAGTACTAGTGAGATTTTTTATCCTTAAACTGCTGGGATAAGGTGATTTGTGGGTTGCATTTCCCACGGGTTTTATCTACCACTTAATCTTTAAAGCTTGTAACGCCGGTGCTGCCAAATTGAACTTAGGATTTGCTGATAAAATCTTTGTTAAAATAAATAACATAAATATGGTAGAACTCTGCCCATGTTGCAAAAAATGTAACAAGAGCTCAAAGAGGAATTTAGTGCCGAGACCGCCTAAAATGGCTCCACTTTGGTTGCGCAGGCCTTGCGTATGATAAGGAAGCTGCTGACAAAACTCCGAAGACAATGGAAATGCTATTGTTGCATTCTTCTAGCAATGACCAGTATAAAACAAATCCTCCACCAAAAGCACAAAATACTAAAGAGACTCCGAGAGAAGAATCCATCAACAGCCAAGGTCCCTCGGTAAGCCAGCCTAAGAAGCTCAAAGAGATTCCTTTGAGCACTAGTTTCCCAGATAACAACACAGAAGGCAGCTACTGTCACAAAGATGTCGACATTGCCACCTCTTTCCTCTGTTTTTTTCTGCAACGAGTGGAAAGTATGCCTCTTGCCAAGGTATAAATGCTGATCTCATGCTGGTTATGAAGAGAGAAGACAACGAGTGTCTCCTGTTTAAATACAAATGCGATCACACTTCGTTGTGAAAGTAGAAAGTAGCACTTCTACAGCTTCAAGTGCGACAGCTAACAGAAGCTCAACCTCACAGACCTCATTAGGCAACACCTTCGAATCATAGTGGAAAACCATCACCTTACGACATCCTGCTGACAATAAATGCAATTATTCAGGTAGAAGTAGAAAAAGGAACAGAAGAAGAAGTAGAAAAGGTAGAAGTAGAAAGAAGAAAAAGATGAATTTTGTAGTCATGGGGCTACCTGAATCTACTGCTGTCAATGACACTACACAGGTTATCAAACTGAATCAAGAAAATGAGCTTGGTTAAATATCACTGAAGAGGAGATACTAGAAACTGCCGGGATTGGAAGACCAAAGAAGATGGTAGTCCAAGGACTTTGTTAGTGAAGCTAAAAAAAATCACAAAAGGTTGAGATGAAAAGGCCTGTGGACAGCTCCAAATCTAAGAAAATCATCAAATGAGAAACTCGTACCAAAGTATATTTAAACCCAGATCTCACGCCCATGCAGAGACAAATGCTTGCCGTGAAGAGACAACAGAAGAGGAATGCTCCCATCTAGTGCGATTGACCGAACCAACTCTAATCATTGCAGATTACCCTAACATAGATTGGAGCCTGTCACATCTCCTAGAGCATAGCGGGTCACCCTCACAGAGGAAATTTCTGAAGATAGTGAACCATAATTACCTAAAACAGCTTATTAAAAAACCAACAAGAATCCGAGGAAGCGACAAGCCAACACTACTGGACATAGTCCTAAGCAGTAATATGGAAGTAATACAAGAACTTAATATAGGACTTCCCGTTAGAAAACCGGACCACGCTACACTTTACTTAGAGGTGATTATAAGTTGCGAAACTATGAGGAAAAAAAGAGGTGGATGTTTTCAAAAGGTGATTACAATACCATGCGAATGGAACTAGAAGTTTTTAACTGGACTGAAATACTAAACAACACATATCTAGTAGATGACAGGTACAGAAAGTTCACATCCGTAATCATAGACTTCACAAAGAAGTATGTACCAATAGTCAAAATATTTAAACGACCGCCTCTAAAACGAGAGATCCTTGACCTAATAAAAACAAGCGGCAAGCCTGGGAGATGATCAAGCAGACCGATACCGAAAGTAATCGTAGAAATTATCACAGAATCGCCAACAAAGTGAAGAAAGCCACTAGACAAGAAGCAAGTGAAAAGGAGAGGGAAGTAGCCGAAAACTCAAAGATCAACCCCAAGGCGTTTTTGGTACTTCGTGAATTAAAAAAGAAAAGAAGAGCCGGTTGTTCCTGATCTTAGAAACTCGGCAACAAATTTAAAAATCAGTGACCCAATAGCTAAAGCCAACCTACTAAATCAGCAGTTTTCCACAGTTTTCACAACAGAGAGCGACAAAGATGAAAGTCAAGAGGAATGTCAGCCACTAGTCACAGGCAAATTTGAAGAGATAGAACTGACAATACAAAAAACTAAAAAATCTAAACCCTTACAAATCAGATGGTCCAATGGCCTACATCCTAAAGTTCTCAGAGAGCTGGCGCAGGAAATTGCAGCGCCTTTGCACTACATTTTTGTCCAAGTCGCTACAAAAAAGGGAACCTGCCCTGATACATGGAAGCAAAGCAATGGTGATACCCCTCTTCAAAAAAGAAGAAAAATAAGATGCAAGTAACTACAGACCTATCAGTTTAACTGTATCAAATGCAAAATACTAGAATCTTTACTCCACGATAATATATTGCAGTACCTACTCGAAAGAAGCCTCATTTCACCCACTCAGTTTTGATTTCTCAAGAAACTGAGCTACTTGTCACTACAAACACCTGGAGAAAATATATGAATAGTGTGATACAGGTAGATATTTTATACTTAGATATCAGAAAAGCCTCTAATAAAGTCTCACAATGTCAACTTCTTCGAAAACTATAGTCTATCGGTGTTGGCGATACTATTCTAAAGTTGTGTTCTCAACTTTCTGAAAAGAAAAGATCTCAGCGAGAGGAGACTGGAAGGATATCTTAGCAGCAATGAGGTAAAAGTCACAAGTGGAATAGTTTAAGATGGTGTTCTGGGGCCCTTACAATTTAATATTTACATAAATGATCTCCCAAATAACATTCTGAGATACTGCTTATGCAGATGACATGAAAATCTTTCGCGCAATAACTAGCTTTTGAAGGTACAGAAATACTACAGCAAGGCTTAAACAAAATAGCAGAATGGATGAAAAATTGAGCATGGAAGTGAATACAAATAAAAGCTGATAAAAGTTATCATGTTCGGCTAGGCCCAAAAACATATTTCTCGGCACTACTGCTTTGAAGGACAACAAATACCTATACAAGAAGAAGCGCGAGACTTGGGAATAAGAATAGACAGTGACATGACTTTCACCAAGCACTACGAGTCAATCATCCCTAAGTCATTAAATGTCTTGGGAATTATTCGAAGAAATTTTTCTCTTGCTGTCTCACGCTGTTTTAACAATCTTCAAATCGTTAGTGAGACCACTGATCGAATACGGTCACACAACAACCAGACCATTTTTAAAAACGACAGCAATGCAATAGAAAAAAATCCAAATGAGGGCTACTAAATTTGTTCCATAACTTAGAGACTTATCATACCAAGATCATTGAAAAAATGTCGCTCCCAAGTCTCTCATACCAATTTTTGAAAGGAGATCTGATTGAAGAATATAAAATATGCAACAGACCAAACCAGGCCATAAAATCAATGCCATCAACACAGCCAAGGCAATCACCAACCTCATAGCCTACACTATGGCAAGTACTTTCATTTCCTAAGCTAAATGCCCCAAGGACTTTAAAGCAGTCATCTTTAGACAACTAGCAACAAAATACATCTCTAAAAGCTTAGTAGAGACTGCAGAGCTACATCTAATCACCATCCTAAATAACTATCAAAATTTACCACTATATGGCCAATGCATAAAGACCAAATCCACAACCATCCATTACAAAACCAGAGTAAAACAACACTAAAGATCCTCCAATAGAACACACGCTCATTATTAAAAGAGAAGCTAGAACAGGCGATTATGTACATTAAAGTACTGGCATCATCGAATGGGCCAGAAACTGATTCTCTGCTCCTCTCAAATGTAAAATCGTGAGAGTGAGAAGAGTTGTATTTTTAAATGTGCTGAGCACGATCATTTTCTGTGAATCTTAAAGACTTCTATTTTCAAAACCTAATGCGGATGCCACTACGATAGAGACCATGGTGGTTATACAGTAGTTATACGGTTATACAGTGAGCCAAGCGGTGGAAGTACAGACACTGGTGGAAGAAAGAAGACAAATTGATTTTGTAAAGTTGAAATTCAGTGTTATGTTTGTAAGGCTGGACTAGCGTGGCGCACGGGAGGTCATTTATTTTACGATGGGAGGTGTTGGGGTTCCACCCTTGTTTCTTTTCTTTTCAGTTGAATGACCTATTTTCTTTTCTGTAATTATATTTTCCAGATATTTATTATTGGGAATGGTTATCCAATTAGTTTAATAAATTCCGTAATTGCAAAACGCATTAAAAGATTATCAGATAGTTCCACAAAAAACACAAATCAAAGGGAAAATTCAGTTTATCTTGGTCTCCCACACGTTAAAGGGGTTCAGACCACATTTCAAAAAAATCTAAGGAAAAATAACATTTACACTTATTATAAACCCAGAAAAACTATCAGGTCCCAAATTTATCGAGGTAAAGACCTTATCCCGATAGGTGAAAACTCCGGGATCTACAGAATTCCTTGTTCGTGTGGTCTTTGGTATATCAGAAGAACTGGTCAGTGACTAACGGATAGATTAATTCAGCACTCCAGTTCAATTAATAATACACTTAAAAAGCGGAAAAAACCTGAAAATTTTGACTCTGCCCTTGCAGAGCATATTTTGAAAAACCAGACCATACTCTTTGTTTAATCAAGCTAGCCTTATTTCGCATGACAAAGGTATTGTCCAGCGCTACAGAGAAGCTGTTGAAATTTATAAGTACCAACATTTAGGTCTAGCTTTAAACAGAGATTCCGGTGATTTAAGAATAAACGAGTCATATTTCGGTTTTCTCAAAAGAGAAGCCGATACTTTAGCAATCCCTGAAATAAACCTTGAACCACTTTGCCAGTCATCTAATCAAAACCCGTGAACAACCCCTGAGGTCTCAAAGGGTGTCTGCAAGAAATGCATTAATTAAAATCCGAAATCAGATGACATAGTTCTCCAACTTATTTAATTGCTGGTTCGTTTTGTTTTTGAGTGAATGAATTGTTTTCTTTTCTTTGTCAGTTGTTCGCTAGTATCCATCGATGGCAGTTCATAGTTTTTTAGATTCTGTGCAAATCGCAGATATTGGCGAATAACTCGCTTTTATGGTTGTTAGGTATTTGGTTTTAATTCTTTTAATTTTTGGCTTTTATTGAATTTTATTCTTCTTTTAAGTTTTTTCGGTTTTTTCTTTGGGTTTTTGATTCTTTTCACATTCACTTTCCGCGTTTGTTTTTTGTTGTTTTTTTCTTCGGCACTTTCCTTGGATACATTATTTCGTTTCGCGCTGAAGAAGAGAGGCGTTTGTCCTCTCGAAATACTCGCTTTGTTTTTTCAGTATTTTCATTTGGACTATAAAGACCCCATTTTTGTTCGTTTTTCTTTCTTATGTTCAATCCTAAGTTAACTCTCGTCGCCAAGGAAGGATTTTGCAAGAGCAAGTAAATTGCTTTGATTATAATTCAGTATATGTCATCGCATGGGCTTGCTAAAATTCAAGTCATTGACTCTGAAAATATGCGTAGGGCGAATTCAATGGAGGGATCTGATACATTTCTTTGGCCCGCGTCACACTGCGTCCCAACCCAAGTGCCAAGATTCTTTGAGTGTCCTCATATTGTTTGGAGTCTACATTAAAACACTGTTTTGGGAAATCTGTTATTTTCAGAGTTATATATGTGTGTTTTGTAAGTGACCTTTTGGAAGATTACAAATCAGCTATTTTCTACAGCTGTGTAGACTATTTTTTCCAGGAACCCAGACGGGGTAGGAAAAGAGTTGCGAGATACCGTCAATTATTATATAAACAGGGGAGGGGGTCTGTTTACCTTCCAAGGAGATAGCTAGAGATTTTAGTGGTGACCCGGGTTGGGTGCACCCTTGGCCTTGAAAGTTTGGCCATTTGACCGTTTGATCACGTTATCATACCCTGGGGCAGGGTATATTGTAAATTGGGTATTAACAAACCCTATATTTACAGAACTGTTGTGGTAAGCGCGTGCATCCCATTATAATATTTGGCGCCACCAGGGCCTTTCCCTTCCAGTAAGTGGTGCAGCACCATTTTCGCACCATTTAGTGGTGACACCCATACCTTACCACTCGAACACTGGTGGCAGCGTGGCTTACCACCCAAATAATGGGGATACCGTATGGGGATAAACACAGCACGGAGACTAACGCGTATGTATCTCATAAGATTTATCTATCGTGGGGACACCACAATGACTTTCAAATAGTTTGTGGTAACGAACTGTTAGTAAGTAGTGACCCGGCTCACTAATACCTGAAACTAAAAAAATGAAAATTTGATACCAATAGATATATCAAAAGAATTGGATTTTTATATTATTTTAAATATATAAGTTTTATTAAGTTTAGTTATACCCATCAATGGTTCCGGGCCTGAGAAACTTTGCCCAATTATTGAAAAGGGGAAAGATCCCCTACAATTCATTGAAATATTAATGAAACTTACACTAGCAGGTTCAGCGTGCCAGAGAACCCTATCGTAGAGGTTTCATGCTCCTATCTGCATACATATAGAATTCTTTACTTTTTGCCAGAAGAAAGATCACGGATACGTGTTTATTTGTTTTTTTTTCCAGGGTGGTCGTATTGACCCAGTGGGCCTAGTACACACAGGAGAGGGTCTGTTCTAACGGAAATGAAAGGGTTTAGTGTCCTTTCAACAAGCAATCAAAAATTGGAGGGCAACTAGGCCTCCTCCTACGCCACTTTTTCCCAAAATTGTCTGGTCAGAATTCTGAGATCGCTTTTTTGTTCAACATAGTTGAAAGGCCGAATAACTATGTCTTTTTGGAGATAACACGGACCCCCCCACAGTCCCTGGGGAAATGTCTTTGAGTTAAAGAATGTAACCCGTTGTTTACGTGTAGTATTTGTATAGCATTGTTTTTTTTGGGAAGTATGCATACATTTTACGAGTGGGAAGGAGAAGACAAGTTTTTTGATAGAGGGACTTCGTACGGAGAAAAATTTCCATACGTTTTCCAAAGGGGATTGGTAAATTTTCCAGGGTTAAACTTTTTAGACAAAAAATTGTATACTGGGGAATTTGCCAGGATTCCTATACGAAATTTCTTTATATGTCTGGCTTTCTCTGACTCAATTGACTCAATGCTGCTCAATCAATTTTACGCTTGGAGGTGCTCGTTTAAGTTTTAATTTTGCTTCTGAAAAAACTTAGCTGAAAAAACTTGTTTTTTATTTAATTGTATGTTAGGCGCACCAATTTCCGGGTGTCAGGAACTGAAAGATCCAAAACAAGGACTAGAGGTATTTCTCCGGTGATGCCTAAATAATGGTCAATAGCTCTTTAGAATATTTTATTTAGTACAATATCCTTTTTTGTTGTCGACTTTATGGACTTGTGATGCCTTTTTATCCTTACACTTTATTATGATGCCTTACTTACTAATTAATTAAAAAAAATTCTAGAAAATACGTTTTCCAAAGAAAAGTAAAGAACTCCATTAACAAAATATGAGCAAAAATAAAATCAAATAATCTACAAAGTGTCAAACTACCACAAATCAGTATCGATAAGTAATTGAAAACCCAAAACGAACAGGAATTATAATGAATAACCGAGTCAAACTCAAAACGAGCAGAAATTAACGTCTTTAAGTTGGACTTAAAAACCCTATGTCTTCCCTAGGTCCAGGGGAACATAATTTTCACTTTTACTGAAAAAATATAAATGTTTTTAGTTTTATAATTGTAAAAAATCAAAAAATATTAACATTTTGATTACTAAAGTATCAGTATGTGTATATTAAACTGACAATGCATGTTGATTTTGAGGTGAAGTTGTTAAGTATTTTGCGGTAGGTTGCTTAGGTTGCATCAAGATATGGCTATTCGTAAAAAGTGCCAGAAAAACCAAGACAGATTGTTCAAGTAATTGGGCAATGGCTATTTTCTTTAACATGGTATGTTTTTCAACTTTTTTTTTTTACATTTCTTAGAATGATATAAAACATACTTAAAATATAAAAATGATATAGAAATGTTAGTCGTCACTTTACTATTAGAAAAATATTTTTTTTGGTAGCAATTTTTTTTATGGACTGATTTTTTGGCACTTAAAAGTTATTCAACTTTTTTAACGTATCTTAAAATGACATGAAATATGCTTGCGTCTGTACGAAAAAAATTCAAATTTAATACTTTTCGAATTTAAAATGAGAATGATTTAGATATTTCCAACTGTTTGGGCCCCCTCCCCCCATTTTCTTATACTTTTTTTAGTTTTTTTTTAGTTTTTTTTATTATTTTTTAACTTAACATGGTAATTTTTTAAACTCTTTTTTACATGTCTTAGAATGACAAAACAAAAAAAAATTACATTTTATATTTTCCAAATTCAAAATGAGAATGATATACATATGTTAGTCGTGACTTTTACTATTAGAAAAATAATATTTGTAGTAGTACTTTTTTATGGACTGAATTTTTTTTGGACTTAGAAAATTGTTCAGCTTTTTTTTACACATCTTAAAAAGATATCCAATATGGTTGCGGCTGTACCAGTCGTACTCTATGCTTGCTTATAAGCACGACGCAGCTTTCCCAGGGGTGCTCTATGGCTGGCTATCGACAGTAACTAGCTTATTGCATGTAAATAATCAGTAATTCTCACGCAGTGGAAGGATAAACACTTGCATCACGTTTAAAAAAAAGTGAAGATAAAGTATTTTAAGAAAGTTTGTTCCACATGATAGTGTTGTTGTAGCATTGAATGCTGACAAAGAGAAGTATTTGAACTATGAAGCAAGTACAAGTGGTAGCACTATCGGAAACGCATTTGTGTGTTTGTCATGACAGTTAGAGTTTAGATTGCTTTGGAGTACCAAAGAATTTTCCATTGCACAAATAGTGGATATGCGAAAGTATCATTTCCAGAGATGATTTCACTCAAAGAGAATGCCAACATAAAAATAATAGTTGATAAAGAGGGGTATCTTCTTGCTAATGCTTTTGCGGTAACATTGTGATACCATGTTGATAAATCCTATCGTCATCTCTTAGGTATTATCATTTAAATGAAAGCAAAGGGGAAAAGAAAGGCCTACTCTTCTACTAATATCATAAACCATATCTTGTCTGAACGTGTCTCAACTTTTGCGCCCACCCCAAACTATGTAAAAAATGTGATAATAGACAGTGATCAGCGTTTGACGGAAAAATAAAAAGGGCATTAGCAGAAAATATCACTAAGGAATGTAAAGATGAATCGAAGAAAAACAAAGTGCCAACAAACGTTACTACCATTGATCAAACAGTCAATGAGCCAAATAATAGCAAAGATGAAACGCATATTGACAAAAAACTGTCGGTGAAACACCAGTAAATTGTATATGACTCAAAATCGATTAATGATTATTCTACTGAATACGAATTAAGAGAAGAGAATAGTTACTGTATCAAGAGAGAACATGGTGAACTATTTTATGGAACAGATACAAAATGTCTTAAGCCCTTGTTCAATGATATTAACAATGTATAATAATATATTTTTTTTTATTAATATTCTTCATGTTATTATTTCATTAAAAATATTATTACTGGCATTACATTGTTACGTGTTCATTATTTTTATTGTATGCTACCATATCAAACGTTTGAAGTGTCTATTAAAACATCGGGGATGTAAGCAAAAAAGGAATTTTCATACATCATATGTCGGATAGATACACACTTCGTCATAGTGTCGGATAGATAGTTAACATGGACAAAATCTAAGTATCAGAACGAATAAATTCTTTATCAACATCTTTTGTCGGATAGGTCAGGATAAAAATGATATAATCCAAGTGTTTGAGCGAATAGATTCTTTATCAACATCCTTTGCGGGATATGTCGGTTAGCTTTATCAAAACCAAACGGTCAGAGTGATAAAATTCTGTATCAGCATCTATTGTCAGATACATGGGATGAAATTGACAAAATCTAAGTATCAGAGTGAATAAATTTTTCTATCAATATCTTTGTCAGATATATCGGATAAAATTGACTAAATATAGGCCTAAGTATCTGATTGAATAAATTCTTTATCAGTATCATTTTTTGTCGGATACGTTGGATAACATTGTCAAAATCTATGTATTAGAGTGAATAAATTCTTTATCAAATTTATATTCGTCTGATACATCAGATAGCATTCACAAAATATAAGTATCAGGGTGAATAAATTCTTTATCTTCGTCTTGTGTCAGATGTGCCAGATAAAATTGAGAAAATCTAAGTATCAGAGTGAATAAATTCCTTATAAATGTATTTTGACAGATACGTTTGATAACACTAACCAAATCTAAGTATCATAGTGAATAAATTCTTTATCAACTTCCTTTGTCGGATACATCAGATAACATTCACGAAATCTAAGTATCAGAGTGAATAAATTCGTTATCATCGTCCTTTGTCAGATATGCCTGATAAAATTTAGAAAATCTAAAGTATCAAAGTGAACAAATTCTTTATCAGTGTCTTTTGACAGATGCTCTTGATAACACTGATAAAATTTAAGTATCAGAGTGAACAAATTATTTATTAACATTATTTATCGATACCATTTGTCAGATACGTCGAATAACATTGACAAAATCTATATATTAGAATGATTAAATTATTTATCAGCATCTTTTGTCGGAAAGGTCGGGATAAACCTGATAAAATCTAAGTATCAGAGCAAATAGATTCTTTATCAATATTTGGCCGGAAAAAATGATAGTTAACATTGTCAAAACCCAAGTGTCAGAGTGATTAAATCGTGTATCATCATTTATTTTCAGATACATGGGATAAGATTGACAAAATCTAAGTATCAGAGGGAATATTTATATTTTCTATCAGCATCATTGTCGGATACATAGGATAAAATTTACAAAATCTAAGTATCAGATCGAATAAATTCTATATTAACATCCTTTGGTCGGAAAACATTCACAAAATCTAAGTATCAGAGTGAATAAATTCTCTATCACAAAGTCTTTTGTCAGATTTGGTGGATGAAATTGAGAAAATCCAAGCATCAGAGTGAATAAATTCCTTATCAATGTCATTTTTCAGATACTTTTGATAGTATGAGAGTGAATAAATACTTTATCATCGTGTTTTGTTAGATATGATTTATAAAATTCAGAAAACCTAAGCATCAGAGAAAATAAATTCCTTATCAATGTCTTTTGACAGATACGTTTGATAACACTGACCAAATCAAAGTATCATAGAGAATAAATTCTTTATCAACTTCTTTTGTCGGATACATCAGATAACATTCACAAAATCTAAGTATAAGTGCGAATAAATTCTTTATCATCGTCCTTTATCAGATATGCTTGATAAAATTGAGAAAATCTAAGTATCAGAGTGAATAAATTCTTTATCAATGTCCTTTGACAGATACGTTTGATAATACTGACAAACATTTAAGTATTAAAGTGAACAATTCTTTGTTAACATTCTTTATCCATATCATTTGTCGGATACGTCGGATAACATTGACAAAATCTATGTATTAGAATGATTAAATTCATTATTTTCATCCTTTGTTGGATACGTCGACAAAATTGAGAAATTCTAAGTATCATAGTGAATAAATTCTTTATCAGAATCATTTGCTGGATATGTCGGTTAATATTATCAAAATCTAAGTATTAGACTGATTAAATTCTATATCAACATCTATTCTCAGATACATGGGATAACATCAACGAAATCTAAGTATAAGAGTGAATAAATGTTTTCTATCAACATCTCTGTCAGTTACATCGAATAAAATCGAGTTACTTTATATCGAGAGAGACATGCAAGAAGTTAGGCTAATTTAGGTTCAATTAGAGAGGTGCGCCACTCTAAGTGAAACTAAATCAACCTAACTTTTTGTATGTCTCTCTTTTATCAAGCATATCTGACAAAAGACGAAGATAAAGAATTTTTTCACTCTGATACTTAGATTTTGTGAATGTTTTTCTAATGTATCAGCCAAATGAAGTAGAGAAAGAATTTATTCACTCTAATACAAAGATTTTGACAATGTTATCCGACGCATCCGACAAAAGATGCTGATAAAGAAATTTATTCAATCTGATACTTAGATATTTAGTCAATTTTATCCAATGTATCTGACAAAGATGTCGATATAAAAAATTTATTCACTCCTCTGATACTTAGATTTTGTCAATGTTATCCCATGTCAGGATCTGACAATAGATGTTGAAACTGAATTTCATCACTCTGACACTTAGGTTTTGATAATGTAAACCGACATATCTGGCAAAGGATGTTGATAAAGGATCTATTCCCTCTGATACTTAGATTATATCAATTTTATCCATGGCCTATCTGATCCGACAAAAGATGTTGATAAAGAATTTATTAGATGTCTGATACTTAGATTTTGTTAATGTTATCCCATGTATCTGACAATAGATGTTGAAACAGGATTTCATCACTCTGACACTTAGGTTTTGATAATGTAAACCAAAAATATCCGGCAAAGGATGTTGATAAAGGATCTATTCGCTCTGATACTTAGATTATTATCAATTTTATCCTGGCCTATCTGATAAAAGATGTTGATAAAGAATTTATTAGATCTGATACTTAGATTTTGTTGATGTTAACCTATCTATCTGTCATATGATGTATGAAAATTCCTTTCTTACATCTCCGAAGTTTTAATAGACATTCTAAACGTTCATATGCTAGCATACTTTAAAAATAATGAACACGTAACGATGTAATACATAATATATTTATAATGAAATAATGGCATGTAGAATATTAATACAAAAAAATATATTATTACACATTATTAATATTATTGAGCAACTTTGGACATTTTGAATCTGTTCCATAAAATAGTTCAACATGTTCTCTCTTGATACTTCAGCTATTGCCTTCTCTTAGTTCGTAATCAGTGGAATTGTCATTAATCCATTTTGAGTCATACACAATTTTTACTGGTGTTCACCGAGTGGTTTAACATACACATTTTGTTACTGGTTTGTCACTGACAGGTTCAATATGATTTTCATCTTTGCTATTATTTGGTTCATTGACTGTTTGATCAATGGTAGTAAGGTTTGTTGGCAATTTGTTTTTCATAGATTCATCTTTATATTTCTTAGTAATATTTTCTGCTAATGCCCTTTTTATTTTTCCGGCAATTTCACTGTCTATTATAACATTATTTTTACACAAGTAACAGTTCTGAAACGTAGACAAGATATGGTTTATGATATTAGCAGAAGAGTAAGCCTTTCTTTTCCCCTTTGATTTCATTTGAATGCTGGTACCTAAGAGATGACAATAGGATCTATCAAAGGTAGCATGTTACCACAAGCATTAGAAAGAAGATTTTCTCTTCATCAACTATTATTTTTATGTTGGCATTCTCTTTGAGTGCAATCATCTCTGGAAATGATACTTTCGCATAACCAGCACTTGTACAAAGGAAATTCTTGAGTACTCCAATGAAATCTAATTTCTCACTGTCATGACAACGCACCCATACGTATCCAACAGTTCTACCACTTTTACTTATTTCATAGTTAAGATACTTCTCCTTGTCAGCATTCAGTGCTAAAATAACACTATCATGTGAACAAACTTTCCTAAAATACTTCATCTTCACTGTTTTTTAAATGTTATGCAAGTGTTTATCCTTCCACTGCGTGTGAATTACTGATTTAATACATGCAATAAACTAGGTAGTGTCGATAACCGGCCATAGAGCACCACTGGGAAAGCCGCGTCGTGCTTATGAACAAGATTATAGTACGACTGGTACAGCCGCAACCATAATTCATATCATTTTAAGATACGTTAAAAAAAAGTTGAACAATTTTATAAGTCCATAAAAAATTCAGTTCATAAAAAAAGTGCTACTACAAACATTATTTTTCTAATATTAAAAGTCACGACTAACATATCTATATCATTTTCATTTTGAATTTGGAAAATATTAAATGTGAATTTTTATGTTTTATCATTCTGACATGTAAAAAAAAGTTGAAAAAATTACAATGTTAAAAAAAAAAAAAAGTTAAAAAAAACTTAAAAAGTATAAAAAAGGGGGAAGGGGCCCAAAAAGTTGGAAATATCTATATAATTTTCATTTTGAATTTGGGAAATATTGAATTTGAATTTTTTTATACAGCCGCAAGCATATTTCATGTCATTTTAAAATACGTAAAAACAGTTGAATAATTTCTAAGTCCCCCAAAAAATCAGTCCAAAAAAGTGCTACTGCGAATATTATTTTTCTAATAAGAAAACTCACGATTAACATTTCTATATCATTCTCATTTTGAATTTTGAAACAATTAAATGTGAATTTTTTAAGTTTTAAGTATGTTTTGTGTCATTCTAAGACATGCAAAAAAGGTGGAAAAAAAATACCAGGGAAAAAATGGGGTGAGGGGCCAAAAAAATTGGATGGAGGGGTCCCCTTGGAGGTTGGGGATAAGGGACCCTTGGCGGTTGAGGACCTTGGTGGTTAGGGTCATTGATGGTTGCGGTCTTGATGGTTAAAACCCATAATCATCTCAATAGTTGATTTCTAGGATTTCTAAGGATTGTACTGAATTTCTTTATTAAAATTTTTCTAGCATCTAAACATCTCTATTAGTATCAACTTTTAAGTATACTACAATGTTAAAGCATATTTTATATTGACAACACTGCTCAAGTGGTACTTGTGTTTTATACAGAACACAGTCGAGAAGTAAAGCTAGGTCAAGTCACTAGGTCACCTTGACACCGATGATTCGATTACTTTCAACTTTTTAGCATACCCTAATGCTAAACCATATTTTATATTGGCAACACTGCCAAAGAAGTAAAGCTAAGTCAAGTCCCATGATCACCTTGTCATCGTTAACCATTTCCATACATTGATGCAAACGATGTTATTCCAAAATTTATGTTAAATTCCTAAGAGTTACCACCCCTTCGGGCTTACCTTAACTGGTAAGCAGTTTCACCCTTTTTACTACTTTCATACAATCCAATTAAAATAACTATCGAGCTCTGTTTACCCCTATTATTCAATCACCAATTAAGATCATTCAGAGCAGAGTTATGCAAATGCTATAACCTTTTTCGCAAACGGATTTAGCTTTACGCAAATGATATAACTTTCAAGTTGAAACAATTACGACTGTACCATACCATTCATCGTTCTGTAATTACCTATGATGCATTCTTAACCAAACCTGATGAGATGCAAGATGCCTTTAAGCTAGAGGTTATTAATCTCTTTGACAAGTTTTGACTCAGAAACATGTTCGACTTGGCTAAATATCTAGTTCCAACATATAACTTGTTAAATCCGATTACTATAGCTATGCTAATCAAGTTACCGTATATGGAGTACCCTCTGTATTCCTTGTCTTGATTGGTCCATAAAATGGGCGTTGACACAGAAACCTGTCTGGTAAGTCATGTCCTTTCTGTAGTACTAGATACCTGTCAGTGGCAAGTCATATTATGCAATCACTTGTAGTATTGCGTATATGCACACTACTTTGATCCTAAAAGGGATTGATAATATTTTGATTCTATAAAAATTGTCCTTAATTGGTTTGCTTTACTGTACCAAAACTCCTATATTATTTTGTGTTTTCAGTAAAGCGGTAATTTTGTATAAACATAAAAGCATAGGGAAACATAATTAGTTGGTTTATTTGTACTAGTTATATTAATATATATGTAATATGCTGTGAATTAATAATTTTTGTCCGTTTTAAGTTTCAACTTTTTGCTCTTTACTTTCCTTGGAAATACTTTTTTATTTAAATTAATCTTTTTCGTTTTGATTAAAATTTAATGCAGAAACAACGCTGCCATGATCTTTTTTATTTATACAGAATAATGTATGCTCGTTTTAAGTTTTAGTATCACTTCTTAGTTTCAGTTTCAAAACTTATTTTTAACATAGTTTCTAATTATCACCGATCTAGGGGAGATAAGACAGCTCTAAAAAATACTGCAAACAACCTTGACAGCTAAGAAAAACTTTTAGTCTATAACATAAAGTTCATTATCCATACTTCACAAAACAATACATTTTTTCAGGAACGTTTGTTTTTCGATGAGCAAAAAGCTGTTTTTACTCGGCCGACTTCGCCTGAAAAAGCCATAATGAAGACAGGGTTTTATAAACCACCTACTGACTAGCAGAGACTAGAAGGCTACTGTAACAAAAGAAAGCTGTTTAAGGGCTCATTTAAAAGCTTATATTTATACTTAATCTATTTTTATAAATTTGACTTGATAGAACATTCCCACAAAGTTCACTTTCGGTTGTTTCCCAACTTTTTTAAATGAAACAAGTGCCCTTTCCAATGAAAAGGCAATATTATATTCCAATGTTATAAGTTTGTAGGTTGTTGAAGGAAATGATTTTTTTGTCAATTGATCTCAAATCATAACATTCGAAAACAAAATAAGAGACACATTAGGTCTTTGGAGGAGGTTTAGTTGCCCTCCAATCTTTACGGTCTCTTAAAAAGGACACTGGAACAAAAAAAAGAAGCGCATCCGTGATCAGTCTTGTGGCAAAACATAAATTCCATATTTGTGCAGATAGGAGATCATAACCCCACAATAACATTTTCTGAGACGCTGAATCTCAAGGTCTAATTTGCGTTAAGATTTATTGAATTTTTGGGGGTGTTTCTCCCTTTTTCGAAAATTAGGCTCCCTATTTTCAAAATCTCTTAATCCATCAAAATCCCTTTTTCTTTTGAGGCTTGGAGCCTTTGGTGGGTAGATAATAAACGTAATGAAATTTATATATTTGCAATCTGCATAAAAACCATATTCTTATCAATTATTATCAAAATTCCATTTTTGAGTTTCGGTTACAATTGAGCTGAGTCAATCCTAAATTACAGTTTAACACTATGAACTGTTTGATAAAACTTATTGGGCTAACGTCCTATTTTTAATTAATCCTGTAGCAAACCAGAGTTTTTGAAGCACGATTCATGCTAATAAAGTTCAGCATTTCTGAGTTCAGTTGAAATGTGCACCATTTTAGAAAATTCTCATTTTTGGGGAAGCTTTTGGTTCTTTTACGTGTACGTAAAGGACTGAAATATCCTTACAGGCGTCTTCTTTTCTTCGATATATTTGCTTACTTGGTTATTCAGCGTAAGCAGCAAATTTATGGCAAATCCAGGGAAGAATTTTTTTGAAACGCTTTTTGGGTCTCATTACAAAAATGTCGTTCATCGCAAAAACATAAGTTGTTCCAACAAAAGGATTTTCGTTATTAATTAGAAAAAATTGAATTCAGAAAGCAATATATTTTCACCATTACTACTGTTAAGGTTAGGATAGCATCTTAAGAAATTTTCTAACTGCAAAAACTCGCCAAAAATGTATTTAAAAAAAGCGATTGTAAAAGTTAAAAGATAATTTTTGTACATAAATTTCTGTGAGTTCATTTTGCAGACAAGAAAGCTCAAGTTTTTTCAAAGTAAAAATAAATTTCCTTACTTTTATAATTATATTTTTATACTGAAAATTCAATTAGCATTCCCCTTTTTTTCTGCTATAATACAAATATTTGAATTGAATTTATACTGAACATATTACCTTCAATGGTTCTATAGTCAAATTTAAAATGATATCAAGAAACTTCAAACTACTGTTGAATTTCAAACCGTGTTGATTGATATAACCTATTTACAGTGAAAATTACATCTTTTTTAATGAAAACTACATAAATCCTAATAATTTCAACAATTTGTTGAAAATTCAAAAAGCAAGTCTCAGTTCCAACAGAAAACTTCGTTTTTTTTGTGACTTGTTTGAATTCAATAAGGAAAGAATAATTGAATTTTTTTTTGACTTGTTTGAATTCGAGCAAAACATTTTGTTGGAAATAATTTTTTTTTTTTTACAGTGCAGCTTTTTCACTTGAGACACGACACCAAAAGTGCCGTTTTAGTGCAAGTTGAACTTGATGTCGGTGGAATTTATATGAAAGACGTATATACGTGCAAAATCTTTTATATGAGCTATAAAAGATCTGTCAACGATGTTCTGATAGCCTGCTAGTGCCACCCTTTGAGAAATAGCACATAAAGTGCCATTTAGTGCCACATGGCACTTGCAGATGACAGAATTTATAAAAAGCAAGTAGATATGAGAAATAGCTTTTGAATGAGCCATTAAGAATCTCTCTATGATGTTCTGGTAGTCCGCTAGACCTGTTGAAAAAAAAAGAAAAAAAACAACAAAAAAAACGGGAGACAGTACTACCGATGCAAAAAAGTGATTTTCCTTGTTGTTCAGGAAGGGGGACTGTAAATTACCTGTACAAGGTTTTGATCATGTTGATTCCAATGGCAAACTTTTCAATTTGATCTGACGCCATTTTCGAGGAGTTTGAGGCTTTTTTTAAATCGTCATAAATTTCTTTTCGCAAAAAACTTTTACTTTTAAGACGAATCGAAATAATAGTTTACGTTCCTGAGTCATTGTCAGATGGAAATTTTTTTTCACTACGCAGTTTTTTCAAAACGTATTTTTTTACTTTTGGTTACTATGGGCTATGGTTCGCTCTTTACTAGGTCGCAGCTACCACTGCAACCATCATACCTTGCCGGGACATGCTTTAAAAAATGAGCTAGAAAAGACTGAAAAAAAAAAACAACAGCAGATACCGATACCAATATTCCCGACACGATACAAGCGATACCAATACGACACGATACATTCCCGACACGATACACGCGATACATAGTTCCCGACACGATACAAGCGATACATATTCCCGACACGATACAAGCGATACCAATACGAGCGATACCGATACGCGCGATATCAATACGCACGAAACCACATACAGCTCTTCCCCAGGGACTATGGAGGGCCATATCATCATCAAAATTGTATAAATGGGACCCTTGAACTATGTTAAACAAAATGGCTATATCAAATGGCTATATTTTTATAGGACTAGTTTGGGGGAGTGGGTTTGTAGGGAGGGGGGGGCTATTTGCCTCCAATCTTTTTGGTTACTTAAAAAGGGCACTTACAAATTTAATTCTCTTTCGAATGCGCTACTACAATCCTCTCTATGATGCTCTGGCCATCTCCTAGCCCTTCTAGAAAAAAAAAGAAAAAAAAGGGACAGATCATTCCTACCCATGCAAAAAAGTCATTTTCCTTGGTGTTCCAGGTGGGGGACTGTAATTATCTTACAAAAGGTTTTAGACCATGCTGATTCCAATGGTGTACTTTTTATTTCAATTTGACGCCATTGTCAAGGGGTTTCAGGCTCTTTTTCTAAATTACCAAAAATTTATTTTCACAATAAACTTTTACTTCAAGATTAACCGAAACAAAAATTACCATTCCTGATTCATTGTCAGATGGCAATTTTTTCTCATTAGACTGTTTTTTTTGAAAACAATTTTTTTTCAACTTTTGATTACTATGGGGTGTGGTTCGCTCTTTACTAGGTTGCAGGCGCCGCTGCAACCATGATAAACCAAAACAATAGTTACCATTCCTGATTCAGTGTCAGATGGCAATTTTTCTCATTAGATTGTTTGTTTTTTAAACATGTTTTCAACTCTTGATTACTATGGGCTGTGGTTCGCTCTTTACTAGGTTGCAGCTGCCACTGCAACCATGATACTATGACTAGATGATTTATGAAAATTACTAAAAGGGTCTTGAGGGGGAGTATATGTGAGGGGATCTTATAAACCTCCGGTTAAGGGCTTTGGACCGTAATTACTGCAATGGTACTTTTTATGCTTCCAAACTCTTCCACTTAAAAAGTGGTACCAAAAGTGCCGTTTTTAGTGCTATATGACACTTTTGGATGGTAAAATTGATAAAAAACACGAAGATATGAGTAAAAGGTTGAAAATCTGCCTTCCCAGGATATGCCTTATAAAATGAGTATATCACGCTTACAAAAATAGAGGATTACCTGAAAAGTAATCATATGAGGGGATAAACCATGATTGAAAAAAAAATCCAAGCTGGAATGAAACACATGATAATCTAATTTGAAGTTTAGCGCTGTACTGACAGAACCACGCCTCTAATAATGTATTTAATATTTTTGTGTTTGTAGGACTTTAGTTGCGTAGCTTATTAAGGGGGACTGGAAGAGGAAGTTGCAGGAGGTGTTCTTGCAAACCTCCAATAAGGGTTTTGGCCCATAATTATTACAATGATACCGTTTTATGCTTCCAAGATTTTCCACTTAAGAAGTGGCACGAAAAATATTGTTTTCAGTGCTATATCTCACTTATGAATGGTAGAATTGATAAAAAGCACGTAGATATGAGCAAAAGTTTTAAAATGAGCCACTAAACATCACTCTAAAAAGTTCTAGTAGCTCACTCGCCCTAGCTTCTTCACTTGAGACATGGCACCAAAAGTGCCGTTTTTAGTGCTATTTGAAACTTGCAGATAGTGGAATTTATAGGAAGAACGTAAATTTGAGCAATATTTTTTATATGAGCTATAAAAAAATCAATCTATGATGTTCTGGTAGCCCGCTAGACCCACCCCTGGAGAAACGGCATAAAAAGCTTCTTTTTTCGTGCCGTATGGCACTAGCACACGGTGAAATTTATATAAACCACGTACATATGAGAAATAGCTTTTGAATGAGCTTCTTAAGCTTCTCTCTATGATGTTCTAGTAACCCGCTAGGCCTGGAATAAAGAAGAAAAAAACAACCGTTTTAACATTTATAACTTTGAGCTACTATGTGCTGTGGTTCGCTCTTTACTATGTTGCAGCTAATGCTTAAACCATGACAAAGAGTTCATTGCAAATTCTCCTCAGAAACTAGTTAACATTAAAATCTATGAAATCTAATAGATGGTAGAATTTTTAAAAACCTAGTAAATATAAGCAATAGCTTATAATTGAGCCATTAGACATCTATCTATGACGGTGTGTGGTAGCTTGCTAATGTTTCAGTAGCCTACTGACGAGTAGACGATTTATGAAACTTACTAAGTGGGCTGGGAGGGGAGTGTATGGGAGGGGTTCTTGTGAACTTCCAGTTAAGGGTTCTGGAACATAACTATTACAGTGATACTTGTTTTGTACTTCAGAGCCTTAAAACATATGGTGCCGCTGAAGTGGAACCATAAGTTTTGTTTTAGTGCTATATCGCACTTACGAATGTAAAATTGAAAAAAAACACGTATATAAGAGCAATAGCTTTCAAATGAGTCATTGAACATCATTTTATAAGTTCTACTAGCCCAAAAGCCCCACACTGTAAAATAAAAATTGTCTGAGATTCAACAAAAATTGTTTATAATGTTTATCAACAACAAAATTGGAATTTCGACAGCTGAAACTGAATATTGGGGACAGTTTTGGAATTCCATGGTTATTATGGAATTTCTAATTCGTTGAGAAAAAAAATGTGGAATTCCCATACCCGAATTAAATTTTCAATTTGTTGACAAAATAATATGTTGGATTTTAAGATCCTTATTGGATTTTCATCTTGTTCGCTAGATTTCCCGTTCTCTTATTGGATTTCCATCACTAGTGTTGTTCCATTTCCTAGGTCTACAGTCTAAAATCTAGTTGTCAGGATTTAGTTTCCCTTTGTTCTTTCTGAAGCATCAATAAATACAAAAAAAATAATCTCATTTATTTTACAAGAACAGAAAAGTACAACAAACAATTTCTCCCATATAATATGACACTCTTAACGGCTGCTTTTTTTCATGGTGGAAACCAGTAAATCAATGGTGTAGTACCAGGCCAACAGAAGACACTTGAGTAAGAAATATCTTCCAATCAGGATAAACAGTGACACACGGGCCTGAAATGAAGATGAAATCAAATCGAGGCACAAATAAAAAAAAGACTTCCCCCCTTTTTCTACCTCCAGAGCTGAACGGTTTCAATAATAATGCCACGAATCCTGTCTTTTCTGAATACCTTTGACTTAATCATCAGATCTCATCAAATCTCTTGTTCGCCGCCTTATCAAATCTGTGTGTTATAAAATTGAATCCTTGCAATATAGATCTTCTGCTTAGATGAAGTACAGTCTTCTGCTCAGAAACAAAATGTTTTCAGCATCACAACTTTGCTCAATCCCAATTTATAAGGTTTTAAAGATATGCAAATGCATTTACCAAATTTTGAAGAAAAAAAAAACATTGATATGGCTTAAAATTCTACTTCAAATAACAGGAATTGCATTTTCGGAACTAAACCTTGAGAAAAAGAAACTGATAACTGAAAATTAAGGTAAAATGTTGTTTTGCCAAAATTTCAGAAAGTATGGACCTGTCATGTAGGCAAATTTAAGGACCATCTAAAGGGAGAAGGAGTGGAGGTAGGTACTTCAAAATACCTTCCTGGGACATACTTTGGTACTTACGCACTATCTAGAGCGCACGCGCTATATTATATAGGGAAGATAGCCATCCATACATCAACGCACAAAACCATCCATATATGAATCCATACATCAACGCTTATACATTGTGGACCAAATGAATTTACTCAATTTAATGATGCATTAATTGAAAAAAAATGACGTTGTGATACTGCATTTAACCACTACACAGAAATTCATTTAAGACGGCCATTTTGTAAGACAACAAGAAATAAGTTTTATGTGACGTCACTTGATTAATCCTCCTCCTCCACTAGAAAACATTCTTTCTTTGATAGTGAGTCAGTTTCATTTTGGCAGTTAAACGCATTGAAAAAATGTTCTACACACGTTCACTATGTTTATATATATTGGGCAGCTGGTCATCATGTGAGAACTTTACTACAATGGAAAGTGTAGAATATGCAATCCGTGTAAATTGCATACGGATAGGCTTTACAAATTAAGGATATAATAATTGTCTTGAAGAGACTTGTGATTCTCGTCCTAAGGGATATCTCTGAGCCAATTTTAATTTTGATAAGTGTGATCAATGGGAAAATACTTATCCTGGCATAATTGGAAAAAACCCTAAACGTGATCTCAGTTTATTACTAAGAAATTGGTATCGTCGTGGATTTCAATAATTTTGGGAAGAAGAATTTGGAGCACGTTTCAATTGTAAAAAAGATGAAGAGAGTATGGTTTCTACGTCATTGTTGTAAGGGATAGTAATAATGATTATAAACCTACTGATTTTTGTTTGGTTGTTACAGAAAGTGATTCTTCATATGAGAATATTGTGTGTGACATTACTTCAAATAGTTAGAATGAAACATGTGAATTTTACAATATGAATCGTATTAGTATCATTGACTTCACAAAGAGATATGATAAAAATGAAGTTCATTATATTTTGTAAAATGTGACCTTGTCTTTGCACGCTAGGATCAGTAAAGGTTGAGCCCCAATGATCTGCCACCACTAATCGTTGTCAACGATGACAATGACGACCTAAATAACTATGAAGAAGAAGAAGAAGAAATCTAAATAATGGAAACAAAATAATTTTTTATAGTACACTTTCTTTAAAATCTTTACCAGCCCCCCGATCATGTAGTGTAGAGGATGCATAATCCGTGGTAACCGGAAAAATCAATTTTTTAGCCAGAGGTAGTGCAGAGCGAAACAGCTTAGCAAACCAACTGCCAAGACCATAGCCCGACATAGAAGTACGGCCTTTATAATAGTCCATCCCATGACCCCATTGTCGTGGTGGAGAGTAGTAACATAGCAATAAATATCAGGACAAACAAATATATTTTTTCTATTAGCCATCTCGTTGTTAATGGCTCGAAAGTGACAGGTAATCACAGCCCAATTTTTGTTATTGCTAGAGGATCACCTAATTCACTTATCAATGTTAACTGACAGAGTTCCAAACACGAAGTGTTTACAGGAACATAGTGAAGATGCTTTACATATCTTGTGATGAACATGTCTCAAAGGTGGAAAGTGTTCATAGTGTGAAACAGCTTAGCAAACCAATTGTGCAGACACAGCTTAACATTGACGAAGTAATAATCCATCCCATGACCCAATTGTCGTGGTTGGAGAGTAGTAAAATAGCAATCAATATCGGGACAAACAAAACTATTTTTACTATTTGCCATCTCCTTATTTTGTTGGACATATCGAAAATGACATGTAATCACAGCTAATCTTTTGTCCTCGTTTTGTACAAGCAAAATTTTCCGTCATTTTGGTTTTTTATCCTTTCGCTACTGGCCGTAGTCTCGTTTTTTGCTTCTTCATCGAGTTTTCTCTCTTGTTCTTTCTCAAAAAATTTTAGACCATATTTCAGATTAATTTTAAGAAACTTTTTTTCCATAAAAAAATTAGTTCAAAGAAAAGTAAAGACTTACTTAAACCAAAATATGACCAGAAATAATTCAAGTAATTTTTACAGTGTTTAGCTGCTATAAATTACCATGAATAGATACATTTAAATCAAAACGAACACAAATCAGAATAAACAGCAAAGTAAAACTCAAAACAAGCATAAACTACCAAGAAAATAGGGCTAATGCCCACGCCATTTAAAACCAGAACATAGTTTGTAGTTTAAAAAACAATTTTGAAAACAATTTAGAAAACAATCGTTATTTTGAGCTGTGTTTTTATTTCTGATAAACTCTAAAAAGAAGAAAATAACACCTATCAAAAAGAAAAAAAAAAAGAAAAAATGGTTGTGGATTGAGAATTAATGTATATAGTGATAATTACTCCTGAAATTTTAGCAGTTTTGGATTTATTATAGTTAAAAAAGAGAAAACGGTTATAATTTGTTTTATTTTCAGTAAAGTGCATGTTTGTTTTATTCTTTAGATGGCACAGTTGGCGTTAATCTTGCGGTAGTTCGATAATGTCTCTCTTTTTGGTTTCTGCTTTTTTTGGTAATTTCTGGTTTTTTTTTTCAATTTCTGTTCGTGGTATTTTTGTGATGATGATTTGTTGGTGATTTGTGGTAAAAATTATTTTGCCTTTTTATTATTTTCTTGGTTAATTTGGCTCATTATTTTTCTTTGAAAAACTTCTTTTATGAAAAATTTTAGTTTCTGTTGCAAAGCAGCAGAAGTAGTCAAAAAGCAAGTAGCTACAGTCATAAATAGTCGTCGTAGCAGCAGCAGCAGCATTACTAGCGCTATTTGGCTGCCTATGGTAGTTTTACTTGCCAAGATACTGTGGAGGAGTAATCAAGTTTATGGATGAATTTCCTAATCTATTTTCATAGTTGTATGTCATTTTTCATAGTTGTATTTCATAGTGTTATGTATGTTTTAAATCATTCTAAGTTAATATGATAGTTTTTAGTTTCATTGATTTAGATTATTTTCAAGTATTCGGGATAAAAATAAGATTACGGCTTGGAGGTTTTCTGACTGCGTGAAAATGAATCTTTTACATGTATTCACGATCCACAAGCCAAAGATTAGGAACAACAATATACTTTTGCATAATTTCTAATGTCCAAAGAACATTGTGACTCTATCTAAAAATTAATTTTAAAAAGTAAAGTTTTTCTGAGTGAAATAAAGAGTGAAGTTGAAACTTAATGCGAACAAAATTATTACTTTGAAGCCTCTCTAACATATATAAATACAACTAGTGCAAATAAATCCAATAATGATATTTCCCTATGTCAGTAGGATTCCAGAAAACTAGCACTTTACTGAAAACACAAAAGCCAAGCATAAAAAAAGAATATTGATTTAGGAGTCAGAAGTAAATGCCAACCTCACAACAACAAACTAATCTATTACGCTTTTCGTAGTCTTACAGGAGCTGTGATATCAGTAACTTTCAATATACAATTAAAATTATCTTAAAAACTTATGCATAAAGTAACATCTTGGTTTCACCAAGCATAAATCGAAATGAAGAACATTTCAACCATAATTTGGACTCTGTAGATCCAGTTATTTCTCTCTATGAAACGAAGAATTTCAAGTTGGGATACAAATTTTAAAGCGTTACAGTTGTCTAAATACTAATAAGATTCCTTCACTTCGAACTTGTCTACAAAATAATTGTGAAATGTCTTTTTCAGATCCAAAATGACAGTCAATCATTTAGCTGAGCTCATTGTGAAGAAGTGATGGTAAATTAAACGAAAAAATAAATAGATAAAGTAACAATCTAAAAATATTTACTTTTATACTGTTAAAAGTCTCCTTAAAAGGTTTACTTATTACCGTACCAAAACTCCTATAATGTTTTTGTTTTCAGTAAAGCGCTAGTTTTCTGTAATCCTACAAACATGGGAAAATATCACCAGTTGATTTATTTGCACTAGTTTTTTCTATAAATGTTAGATAGGCTGTGAAGTAATAATTTTTGTTCGTTTTAAGTTTCAACTTCGCTCTTTAGTTTCCCTCGAAAAACTTTTTTTTTAAATTAATCTCTGCTAGTTTTTGATTTAAAATTTAGTTTAGAAACAACACTGTCATGATCTTTTTTTGTTTGACGGAATAACTTCTGTTCGTTTTAAGTTTCAATGTTACTCTTTAGTTTCAGTTTAAAACCTTTTTTTTATGTAGTTTCTAATCACCTCCAATCCAGGGAACAATAGTGTCGTTTCTTTTTTTGTATTTTTTTTCTAAAGAAGAAATAGACCTTTAATTCTCAGTTAAAAAAAAAAAATTAGTAGCACTTCAAAAGTAGCTCCCGGCAAGTAGCTTCGACACAAAAGCTTAACTAAGCAGACAGGTTTGTATATCGATATGCTTATGGGAAATTTTGCTAGTTCAACAGAAATGTGCCTATGGGCTTAGGGTTATTTGACCTGTCCCTAAATGGAAAAGCCATTCATTACTTACAAATGAATGGAAGTTTCAAAAAAGATCATTATTGTGTAGGTACGAAAAATGGTATAATAAACTAAGTTTGTTTTCATTTCAAAATTTTTGGGAAGAACTACCTGAATTCTCCTATAGAACTGTTTTTGTTTGTTTTTCTTTCCTGTGGATACAAAATCTTGCGTACGGAGAGAATAATGCTGCGGAAATGCAAAGTAAATAATTTGAAGTAAGTATAACACTAAGTAATCCCTCTTTTAATATACAACTTTGAGTGTTTCCAGAACCACATGCCACACATCTCCAACCACTAAGTGGCAAGGGTTGGGGTAAGGAGTGCCATTTCCTATAGAACAGAGGGAGCAACTGCCTCTTGAAGACCACGGTTTTCCCCCATACCCCAGTCCCCCCAGGTGAAATTCAGTTTCTCTAAAAAAATGTTTTCAAAGCTAAAATAAGCCTGCATAATTCAAGCATCCACTGAAATAGGTCAGTTTTCTTTAGTACATCTTTACCTTCTTATTTCTATGTGGCTCGTTTTTAAGTTTTCTCTGTCATTTTCACTTGATTTGGAAAAATTGGCTCCAGATTTTTCACCCCCACACAAGATTTTGATTAAATTACACCATACGTTGGGGTACGGATCTAGTGATCTCCTAAGAATGTCGTTGTAAACCATGAACTGGATGACCTCTATTCCCTTTTCAATCAAAATGCTTGACAAAATACCTTCCCGGGACATAGTTTAAAAGATGAGTGCATCACATTTATAAAAACAGTGAAAGTAACTGAAAATAATCATATAGAGGGGACAAAACCAAGATTGAATAAACAATTAGGAATCGAACCCAAGACACTCTAATTTGAAGTCTAATTTGAAGTAGCTGTACTAACAGACCCATGCCTCTAATAATCTGATTTGATATATTGGTTTTTGTACCTTAATTGCGTAACGTATTAAGGGAGTTTGAGAAGGAACATATGGGAGGTGTTCTTGCAAACTTGAAGTTACCGGTTTTGGACCATCATTATTACAATGAAGATATCGTCTTATACATCCAAACTGTCAAACAGTTTTTGGTAAGGAACTGTAAGTAAGAGGTGACCCGGCTAAATAGTAACGGAAACTCTAAAAAACAGAATTTTGATATCAATAGATTCACCAAAAGAATTAAAATTTTTATGCTGCTTTTAGATATATAAGTTTCATCAAGTTTAGTCCTATTCAGCAAAAGTTACAAGTCTGAGAAAATTTGCCTTATTTTGGAAATAGGAGAATCACCCCCTCAGAGTCATAGAATCTTAATAAGAATCACACCATCAGATTCAGCGTATCAGAAAACCTTACTATAGTGGTTTCAAGGTCTTATCTTCAAAAATGAGGAATTTTGTGTTTTTGCCAGAAGAAAGATTACGGATGCGTGTTTATTTATTCTTTTTTTTTTTACTTTTCCCAGGGGTGATCGAATAGAAATGAAAAGTTTTATTATGCCTTTTTGAAGTGACCAAAAAAATCGAAGGGCAACTAGTATCACGTTTTACAAAAACGAATAGAATGCTCATCATTCTGCCATCAGAAACTCTTGACTATTCTGCAGTAGCCTTAGTAAAAAGCACAACTTCATTTCTCGAGGGTGTACCGAACAATGAACAAGTACCACATCATTATTGTATTTTGGTTTTTCTATTTCGCAGCTGCTAGTTAAAGCAAAGAATGAATAGTAAAGCTTATAATAATTGAATATTACTAGGAGACCAAAGGTTTGCAATAAAACCTTATTACTTTCCTAGAAACTAGCATCATCCATTTATAAAGAAAAAAGTTGCACCAGATGAAGTTCGAACCAAGGTTTGGGATTTCAAGGCGCACGCTCTACTGACAGAACCACCAAAGCATGTATATTATGAAAGAATATACAGTTTGAGACAATATCGAACAAGAGTTACATAAAGGACCAATACAGTTCATTATAAATGGGGCCTATGCTAGTTTCATCGGACATAGCTGAAAACCTAGTAAAGAACAAAACACGCCACATAATAACTAAAAGTTAAGATAATTACATAAAAGATCGATGTAAAATTATTTCGATGAATTCGTTTGTAGATTTTATTTATTGTTTTCGATATTTGCATTATCTACTTAAGAAGTGACATCAAAACTGTTGTTTTTTGTCAGGGCCTAATTTTTTATGGGGTAGGGGGCAACTACCCCCTCCAAACACCAGTCTGCCCCACAGACCCAGTTTGCCTCCCCCCCCCCCCCAGTTGAAATTTATTTTCTTCAAAAATCTTGTCAAAACTAAGATAAGCCTTCATAATTCAGAGAAACGGGCCAGTTTTCTTTTAGTTATTCTTTGAATTTATGGTACTTTAAGGCTTTTTTATTTCTCACTGACATTTTCACTTGATCTGGGAATGTTTGGTCCTCCTTTGCTCCCCCCCAGGGTTTTGACAAAATTACGCCCCTGTTTTTTAGTGCTATATCACACTTATGGATGGTAGAATTGATAAAAATCACGTTGAGATGGGCAATAGCTTTCAAATGAGCCATTAAACGTCACTCTAAAAAGTAATGGTAGCCCAGTAGCCCCAGCTTTTCTACTTGAGACAGGGCACCCAAAATGCCCGTTTTTTAGTGCCATTTGGGACTTGCTGATGGTGAAATTTATAGGAAGGAAGGAAGTATATATGAGCAATATTTTTAGTAACATGAGCTACTAAAAATTTGTCTAAGATATAGGCGAAATAAAAAAAAACACAATAACAATACGCACATACCGATACACGTGATATCGATACATCCGATACCAATACAGCGTAGAGCCCTTTCCCCAGGGACTATGAAGGGTCATATCATCGCCAAAACCATAGATATTGGACTTTTGAACTATGTAGAACAAAATGGCTATCTCAAATTTTGATCGAATGACTTTGGGGGGAGGGGGCCTGCAGGGAGGGGGGGGGCTAGTTGCGCTCCAATCTTTTGGTAACTTAAAAGGGCACTTATTAATTTAATTTTCATTTTTAATGAGCTATTACACATCTCTCTATGATGCTCTGGCCACCCCTAGCCCTGCTAGAAAAAAAAGGAGACAGATTAGTGCCACCGATGCAAAAAAAGCGATTTTCTTTGTTCTTCAAGGAGGGGGACTGAAATTTCCCTGTAATAGGTTTTCGACCATGGTGATTCCAATGATACATTTTAAATTTTGATCCGACGTCATTTACGAGGGGTTTCAGTTTTTTTTTGGAAATCAAGATAAACTTCTTTTGGCAATAAACTTTTACTTTTAAGACCAGCCGAAATAATAGTCACCATTCCTGGATCAGTGTCAGATGTCATTTTTTTTTCACTATGTAGCTTTTTTATAAACGTGGTTTTTAACTTTTGGTTACTATGGGCTGTGGTTTGCTCTTTACTAGGTTGCATATTCCGCTGCAATCATGATAAATTGACAATATATATGAAAATGTTGACTACACAGAAACAAATGCAAGCATCTATACATTCTTCGTTAATAATACAGAAGTAGTTTCCATGAAAACCGTTATTTGCTTGGGCTATTTCACGCCACATTCTCCTTGAACATTATATGGCCATTCGCAAATGCCGTTTAAAGCGTCAAATACCAAACCACGTGGACATTTCTGAAAAATAAAATTGAGATTTAATTAAAATATGGTTTGAATAAAAAGAGCTTGAGAATATAATAACAAGAGATTTTAGTAGAAAATAAAAAGAAATAAAAAAAAATATTCTTCTGCTATAACAGTCAAAATAACACAACTTGCAGTGAGATCAACAGAGTGAAATGTTGAAAAAACCAAGAGGGTACCATGTTTGCAAAAAAGATGATCCCCAACGATTTCAGGACAAAAAAAAAACTAAGTTGAACTATCAACTTGGTGGAAGCCATGAAAGACTTGAGAGCCAGGATAATTAGATTAAATTCTAGACATACAGTCTCTGTGAGATACCGAGTATAGCTTTTTTATAGTTGCATAAAAATGGTTCTATTGCAATTGAACTTCCGTGTAACTGTACCCTGAGCAACTGAGCTCCTGTAGCTGAACCTCCGTGCAGCTGAACCCCCATACAAGTGAACACCCCTGAAACTGAGCCCTGTGCAACTGAACTCTCGTTCAACTAAATCCCATTTAACTGAACCCTTGTTAGTAGTAACCTAGGTTATATTTCTAGCAGACTATGTTCCTTCCGGTGTATTTCCACCACTTTACGTTCCCTGACACCTTTCCATGGCAGATTACCAGACTGATTATTGCTATTGTTGTCAATTGAATATGGAATTATACAAAACCTACCAGACAAGTTTCCGGGCCAACCAGACATGTTTCTGGGCCAAGCAGACAAGTTTCTGGGTCAACTATAAGTTTCTGGGCATTTACATCCCATGGCACCTTTCCAGAGCATGTACCTATGGATTTGGGGCCTTTACGTTCCTTCCTGTGCTATAGAAAACCGGTGCGTCTTGTTTAGCTGCCAATATATATCAATTATTTATTTGTATATATTCATGTTTCAGATTAGGATTTTCTACAGTTTGAATAGTTCATTCATTCTACCAGTATCAATATTTTGCAATCATTTACATAGATATGGAATATTCTAAGCGACTTCTGGTGAGTAAAATTTTCTCATTATTATAATAAAAAGAAATTGTCTCGCCATTAAGTTAAGGAAGAATTTCCTTCCTTACGCTTTTTTTTCACCGTGTTGTTAGCTGTTTTAAAAAGCATTTCGCTAAATATTTAAAACAGGATCAATCAGTTTCGCTATATAAAAAGAAATCTATTTTTTGTCTCGCCATTAAGTTAAGGAAGAATTTCCTTCCTTACGCTCCTTTTAAAAAGCGTTTCGCTAATTATCTGAAAACTTTTTTTCAAGGTGTTGTTAGCTTTTTTTAAAGGTTCGTCTTGTTAACCTAAAACAGATCTCAGTTTTTAAAAAGCATTTCGCTAAAATATTTAAAACAAGATCAGTCAGTTTCGCTATAATAAAAAGAAATCTATTTTTTGTCTCGCCATTAAGTTAAGGAAGAATTTCCTTCCTTACGCTTTTTTTTCACCGTGTTGTTAGCTCTTTTAAAAAGAATTTCGCTAAATATTTAAAACAGGATCAGTCAGTTTTGCTATAATAAAAAGAAATCTATTTTTGTCTCGCCATTAAGTTAAGGAAGAATTTCCTTCCTTACGCTTTTTTTTTCACTGTGTTGTTAGCTCTTTTAAAAAGCATTTCGCTAAATATCTTTAAAACAGGATCAATCAGTTTCGCTATAATAAAAAGAAATCTATTTTTTGTCTCGCCATTAAGTTAAGGAAGAATTTCCTTCCTTACGCTTTTTTTTTTCACTGTGTTCTTTTTTTTAGCTCTTTTAAAAAGCATTTCGCTTTTTTTTCCGTGTTGCTTTTTAAATAAATATTTAAAACAGGATCAATCAGTTTCGCTATAATAAAAAGAAATCTATTTTTTGTCTCGCCATTAAGTTAAGGAAGAATTTCCTTCCTTACGCTTTTTTTTCACCGTGTTGTTAGCTCTTTAAAAAGCATTTCGCTAAATATTTAAAACAGGATCAGTCAGTTTCGCTATAATAAAAAGAAATTGTCTCGCCATTAAGTTAAGGAAGAATTTCCTTCCTTACGCTTTTTTTTTTCACCGTGTTGTTAGCTCTTTTAAAAAGCATTTCGCTAAATATTTAAAACAGGATCAGTCAGTTTTCGCTATAATAAAAAGAAATTGTCTCGCCATTAAGTTAAGGAAGAATTTCCTTCCTTACGCTTTTTTTTCACCGTGTTGTTAGCTCTTTTAAAAAGCATTTCGCTAAAATATTTAAAACAGGATCAGTCAGTTTCGCTATAATAAAAAGAAATTGTCTCGCCATTAAGTTAAGGAAGAATTTCCTTCCTTACGCTTTTTTTCCGTGTTGTTAGCTCTTTTAAAAAGAATTTCGCTAAATATTTAAAACAGGATCAGTCAGTTTCGCTATAATAAAAAGAAAATCTATTTTTTGTCTCGCCATTAAGTTAAGGAAGAATTTCCTTCCTTACGCTTTTTTTTCACGTGTTGTTAGCTCTTTTAAAAAGCATTTCGCTAAATATTTAAAACAGGATCAATCAGTTTCGCTATATAAAAAAGAAATCTATTTTTTGTCTCGCCATTAAGTTAAGGAAGAATCTCCTTCCTTACGCTTTTTTTCACCGTGTTGTTAGCTCTTTTAAAAAGGATTTCGCTAAATATTTAAAACAGGATCAGTCAGTTTCGCTATAATAAAAAGAAATCTACTTTTTGTCTCGCCATTAAGTTAAGTAAGAATTTCCTTCCTTACGCGGGGGTTTGATATTGAAGGGTAGTACTCTCCCGTAAGCTAAATAGTTTGAAAACTGAAAATGATTTTTATTTTAGAACGCTGTTGATCAATCATCACAGCAAAAACGAGCAAAATTGAATGAAACCCTCGACGATGCCGAGACAGGAGTAATCAAGCCAAGTGCCAGCTCTGCGCAAACCTTTATGCAACCTGGCAGGAAATTCAAGAGAGAATGGACGCTTTCATATAATACTTCAATCTCATCCGATCAAGATGGGGGGGGGGACACTCCTCTTCATGCTTTACCAGGGACTTCAGATGTACAAGCGCAGTCAGAATTTGTAAGTGTATATAATTTTTTTTTCTTTCTTTTCCGTATTTTTCAAAAATAAGACAAATTTTCTCAAGCGCATAACTTTTGATGAGTAAAACTTAAATTTGTTTCTAAACTATTCTATAATAATCCTATTTCATTTTCTTTCATTAACCAAATTAGCAGTATATAAAAGAATGGTTATAACACAGAAGTAGCAAATAGCTTATCATAGATTTATAAAACTTTACCTGTAATTTCTCTTTTAAGCAAGATGTTTTCTAGTGCAAAAAATCCATTATTTCTTTAAACAAACTAACTATATAAACAAATAACTATTATTTCACTGTTGACAATCGAACAACCGTTCTTAAACTAGGATGTGTTTTTGCACTTAGCTTTGTGCGTATCCAGCTCTTATCAAATGTCCCATCAGGAAGCTTGAATGTTAATCCGACAGGTATAAATTTGAATGTTAAACGTTCGTTATAAAGTGGCTTTCAAATAACAGGATGTTTATCTTAGATAAGATATTAACACAGGAAAAAGGTTTTTTTTTTAAAAATTTCCAAATATGTCATCGCAGTGATGTCAAAAAACATTATTTGGGCGAAACCGTTTTTGGACATTTCAAGCAATTATTTCGACGAAACAGTTAGAGACATTTTAAAAGATGTTTTCGAAAAGAATTTGAGGCTGAAACTCTAGGGTCGTTATAATACACAAGTTTTGGACATTTCAAGCAATTATTTCGCCCGAAACAGTTAGAGACATTTAAAAGATGTTTTCGAAAAGAAATTTGAGGCTGAAACTCTAGGGTCGCTATAATACACAAGTTCTATTTGAACAGTGTTGTGAACCCCAACCCCAACTCGAACCGATACCCCAACTCGAAAGGGCTTCGATCCTCCTACCCCAAAGGAAGCTCCCGAGAGAGTGTGTGTGTGTGTGTGTGTGTGTTGTGTGTGTGTGTGTGTGTGTGTGTGTGTGTGTGTGTGTGTGTGTGTGTGTGTGTGTGTGTGTGTGTGTGTGTGTGTGTGTGTGTGTGTGTGTGTGTGTGTGTGTGTGTGTGTGTGTGTGTGTGTGTGTGTGTGTGTGTGTGTGTGTGTTATTAACAAAATTTGTAATTTATTATGCATTGTTTTGTAAATAATGCTATAAGCAAAAATTTGTAATTTATTATGCATTTGTTAGATAAATTCGAATCCAATTAAGAAAAAAAAATGTTTGATAAAAAAAAAGAAAAGTGTGTTATAATTGTGATAAAACTTTCGTCAAAGAAAAAAAAAACTTAATCCATTCATTTTCTAGTTTCAGGGGGAAGCTGTGAAAACTTCTGCCTTCCCTGGTCCGGGACTTCAAAGTATCATGGGTAATTGTCCCCTCTCGCCAGATGATGTTAGTGAAGGTAGGTTATTTGATATCCCCCTGGATTTTCAATTTACAGCTGAAGAAATGGACAGTCTTATGCAAATTGTTGGCCTAATTCTTCCGGGGACATTTTTAACGACAACTTTACTATTAGTGAATTGGATCCTGTACAAATAGGTGCAGGACATGAAAATATTGCTATGTCCTCGGAATTACGTGAATTTTATTTGTTAGAGTCTGCTCTAAGTCACTTACAAATATATAGGGTAGATTTTAACCCTCCCGAGGAAAACGTGGTTGACGGAGCATTATTTTAACTGACCCTGTGAATGTTCTCCATAGCTACATCGACAGAATTCGAGCGCAAATTGAGATTCAGATTCAGAAATGGGGGGGGGGTCAAGGGGGTTCAAAGTTAAAAGCATCAGTGAATCAAAAAGTTTATTTACAAAAGGGAACATCTGGGGATATTTTTTATTTTCATTTTTCAACTGGCAACCAGACTTTTTACCCAGGTCTAAATGAATTTGAAGACAACTTTTTCAACTGGGTAAATAAATTGATATCAACTTTGGACACGTTTAATGAGAGGGGAAGTGGGTCCACCATTTTATAAATTGAACACATGGATCTGAATCTCAGTAGATTTAAAAAAAACTTTATTTTAAGGGGAGCGGGGGGTAACAAAATAAAATGCCACCCAGATTTGTCGGCTACCAAAGGGGTTCAGAGTTTCGGTTTTGACACGGGGCTGCAATGCTTTAAATATGCATTTTTAGCAGCAGCCCATAAAACATTAAAAAAGATTCAACAGTAAAAAATCTGACGGACTTGCTCGCAACGGTGGAAAAAAATTTCCCTAAAGTAAATTTTGATTGTTTAGAGGGGAAGTATCCGGTGTCCTTGAAGGAAATAAGCATATTCGAGAAAGCAAATGAAAATCTTGGGGTGGGGTGGTTGTTCTCCAGTATGACACTGAATTTGTAGATGGGGGAAAAAAAACCAAATAAAAAAGGGGTTTTGTATTCAGTGAGGACACCGATGGTGGATAATGTTAAAAATTGGGTATGGGTTATTTACGAGCCTCCCAAAGATGTAAATTTCCTATGGTCATTTTTTCCCCGTTACAGCAATAAGTCGACTCTTATCTCAAGGCGTTCGGAAAGGGGAACGTTTCTATTGCCCCATGTGCCTTTCTCCATTTAGATCTGAGCGAACATTCTCAGATCACATGAACCATTGCAAAATTCATGGCAATCAAAGAATTGAAATGCCAGCAGAAGGCAAAGATACTTTACAATTTAAAAATTTCCAAAATTCCCTGCTACAAGTTGATAAAATATCTTTAGATTGTGAAACAAGACTGGTTGAGGTATCAGACCCATCAAGGCCAAATATAGTCAAGGAACACAAACTAGTTGCGTGTTCCTACGCACACGCCCGTCGCGATTCCAACAATAAAATGCAGTTGGAAGAGTTTTTTTTGGCTATGGATGAGGAGGGCAGCATGGAAAAGCTATTGGTATCTTTAATAAAAACAGCAAACGGCGCAATTTCACGATTACGTCACACCAACTACCCAATGACATTGTCAGATAAAGAGCAACTGGCGCTAGAAAAGGGGACAATTTGCTGGGTTTGTAGGGGTGCTCTTGCCCCAAAAGACGCGGTTCAGGATCACGACCACCTTATTGATCCCAATTCAACGGGAAAAAGTAACTTTCGGGGGTGGACTCACAATTCATGTAATTTAAAAATTAAACAGCAACTTTTTCTTCCGGTTTTTATACATAACTCTAACTACGATCTGAAGTATGTGCTACCAGCATTGGCACGTCTTCAAAGAAATGGAACAGTAGATGATGCATGGGTGATAGACAGCTTTTCCTAAAAAATCATTCCTAAATCATCGGAAAAGTTGCTTGTTTTGGAATTTATGTGGAAATTTGTTGAAGCCGACGTTGAGTACACGAATAAAATTCGCTTTTTAGATTCCTACAGTTTTTTCCCCAAATCATTGAGCGAATTAATTCAGGTACAGAAAAACGATGACGGCTGCAATGCTTTCCCCCTTCTCAAGCAACAATTTCCAAATGATTTATATGATTTGTTGACGGTCAAGGGCATATATCCTTATGATTATTATTGTTCCATGTCGAGATTCGCCGAGGAAAACTATTCCTCCAATTGAATCGTTTTACGACAGTCTACACGATCGTAGTTGCACACCCCGATGAATACAGTTTTGCTAAAAAAATTTTGGGCAGAGGGAGGGTGTAAAAATGGGTTTGACTACTGCAAGCTGTATTTTGTCGAGTGACGTGTTAACTCTGTTAGACATTATGTGTAAAAATACGGACAAAATCTATGAGGAATTTAAGCTTGATTTGGGCTATTATTTTTCATCTCCTCATCTAGTGATGGACCTCATCCTAAAAATTAGTGGGGAAAAAATTGGGCTAATCACAGACATTGATCAGCATCTGTTCATAGAAAGATCAATGAGGGGTGGTTTTGTTTTTCACGGGGATCGTATCTTGGAAACTGATCCAACAGGAGAGAAGACGGGGACCAAATCGGATGCAGTTTTCCTTGATATGAATTCTCTCTACCCTCGGCCATGTCCCATTATGCGCTACCTTGCGGTGACTATAAATAGCTCAATAACCTCAAGCTCCCCATTTCCCCAACATTGGCGACAGTGTTGAGGAGAATGGACCCGGTTGGATGGTTTTTTGAAAATTGATGGGGATATACCAGTCGAGCTTCACGATTCAGTAAAGGATTTTGTTTTCCCGTGCATCAATAGACCTGTGACTAAGGACTCTTTGAGCCCTCGCAATAGGCGTTTAGTCGAGGTGGACGGATTGCATTGGACACCTTCAAAAACAAAAACTTATTGCTGATGTTCTGCCGAAAAAAAAACATAGTTGTACATCATGTAGCTTTAAAATGGATGTGTGAACAACGTTTTCAACGTCACAAAGGTTCACAGAGCACTCCAGTTTAGTCAAAAACCCTATCTGAAAACGTTTGTTGACACTTTTGTCAACAAACGTTCTGCAGCGCAGACGAAAGCCGAAAAAGAAATTTATAAACTCCTTTTGAATTCGGCTTTCGGCCAAATGTGTGAGAGTGTTCGCAATAGGAATCGTTGTGACGTCGTGACCGATCCCGTACAATGTGCTCGAATTATTGCCGATCCAAATTACACTTCCTTCACAATCATTGGCCCGGACATGGTACTATTGAATAGGAAAAAAAGACGCATTGTCTTGAATAAAAATATTGCTGCAGGCAGTGCGATCTTTGAGATCTCTAAAAAGCTCATGTTGGAATTCTACTACAATGTGGCTAGGGTACAGTGGCCGGAAAAGGGGCAAGTAGAGGTCTGCTACGGGGACACGGATTCTCTATTGTTAAAAGTAAAAACCCCAAATCTAATTGATGATTTGGCGCACGGTGAAATTATCAGCTCACGGATGGACTACACCAATGGGGTGGTCTTTACCCAGAGCTAGTGAAACGTCGGGCACCAAATCAGCTTTTATTTTTTAAATCAGAAACGGGAAGCGACTTGATTTCCCGTGGTATGTTTGTAAGTCCGAAGGTGTACTTTATACAGACACACGACGAGGAAATCAAGAAACGTTGCAAAGGAGTACCCACGCGCTATGTGGATAAGAATTTCGACATGGACATTTATAGGAATTGTATTGTTGAAAATACAATTCCACGAGCCAAATTGTTGGCAATTCGTTCTCTCAAATACAGGAGATTTACTGTAAATGTAGAAAAAATTGCCATGAGTACCATCTCCAACAAGGTCTATGTTTGTCAAGACGGTGTGACCACCCTCCCCCTTGGTGACTATTTAACTTCAGACCGGGCCGAATGTGTTATCCATAGGGAAAGTCTCGGTTTGAATAAAGTCCTGTAAATTATTTCCTAAAACCTTTGGGGGGGGGGGGGCTCGCGGCCTTTGGGGGGGGGGGGGGGGGGGGGGGGCTCGCGGCCCTTTGGAGGGGGGGGGGGCTCGCGGCCCCAGGGGGGGGGGTGGCTGCCAGCGGGGGGCGCACCGCCACTATCAAAGTTATCTTTTTTTTACTTAGAGCAGATTTTTTTTGTAAATGTTTCATTCGAAAAAAAGTGATATTTTTTCAAGTGCTTTAATCTAATGTTGTATTTTTTCTCTATAAATAAACAAAAAAAAGTGAATTTATTTAAGTGTTTTTTCTCTGTGTGCCTATATAAATGTTGTATTTTTATTATAAAATAAATTTAAAAAAAGTGTATTTTTTCATGTTTAATGTGCTTTTTTTTTTCAATGTATTGTTACTTTTTTTTATGCATATAATAAAAGAAAATATGATTCTCTATTCGTCTTCTTCTTCTTGAACAGAGTAGTAGTAGTAGTAGGGAAATTATTTAGTCATTAGACAATTATGGTCTACAGTTAGTTGTCTAGGTGAACTGTTGAAGGGAACATGTATCAATTTAAAACACCATTCAGATCGCTTCTGTGTGGGCCCTCAATGTCGGGCAAAACAACACTCTTAACTAAAATATTTAAAAATTGCGATAAAATGTTTGTGGAAAAGCCGAAAAAAATCTACTATTGTTACAGTATTTGGCAGGAGTCATACGATAAAATAAAAGCAATTGCTGCCACCACCATGGGATTGGTGCAGATACAATTCATACAGGGACTTGATGTTTTCAACATTATTGAACCAAACTCTTGGCTGATCATTGACGATCTGGCTGAATCTATTGAACAATGGTCCCAGCAAATGCTGCAATTGTTCACTGTTCGCTCTCATCATGAACAGATTTCCGTTACTCTGGTTCTACACAATCTCTTTCATCAGAGCAAATGTATGCGAACACTTGCTTTGAACTGCACCTACTATATCATCTACAGAGTTTTTCGTGATTCTAGCTCGCTAATAACCCTCAATAAACAAATCTATCCAGGTGCCCCTAAGTTTCTGCTCTCGGCATACAATCAGGCAACTAATAAACCCACGGTTATATCCTATTGGATATTAATCAAAATACACCCGAGGATCGGCGTGTAGTCACAGATATTTTCGACAATGAAATTACAGTATATCTCCCTGTGAACACTAAAAAGACCTATAGTTGCTATCATGACACTGAAGAAACTACATGAAAATAGACATTTGTTTTCAGTTCTAAGCACTTCAAACCTCCGCTTAGGAAAGCAATACTCAAACACGTATTGACAATGATTTCATTAATCTAATATCTGAACTTTGTTTAAATTTGACCGAGGGTAATGTTCAACTGCCAGAAGTAGTTAAGCAACAGGCAAAGCAACATCGTTCCATTGTACGTACATTGGCCTCTAAAAAGAAAGGAAAGAATTTTAAAAGGAAAACGACTTCTTCAGGCGGGCGTTAGCTTTTTCACACTTTTACTGCCAATAATTGCAGGACTTGTAAACAGTTTTCTCTAGTGAGAATGGCAAAACCCTATAAAATGACTCCAATAGAACTCGCTCTCTCACCCGTGGAACATTTTGAGAACAATCTGAGTAAATTCCTTGACAATGAAAATATTGAGGATGATAAAAAAACTGCTTTTACTTCAAGATGCACTTCGCCGAGTGGACAAACACAGGTCCTATCGGTCGAAGCCCACTGCTGCTGCTGCTGATCGCAAAAAACGAATCATCTTCTCAAGAGTCTGCTGCTGCTGCTGCTGGAACACAATTAAAGAAGGAGAATTGGGTTCAATTGTATTGAAAATTGGAAATCTAATGCCCCACTCATATCGTGAACAAAGTAAACGACTCCTAACCTATCTCTTGGAAAGTGGTCAAGATCATATTCAAGTTGAGAAGCAATGGGAAAGGGATTATAATTCAGGGCAAGAGCTATAATCTACTTGATTTAATCTATGACATGGTTACAAATCGTAAAGGACTATTATCATTTGACGCTCATCTATACAATTTTCTAAATACATTAAACTTCCCCAAAAGTCTTATTAGCAATAGACAAGTTCTAAAAAAATTAAATGAACACTGCATCATCATCATCAACAACATTGAAACCATTAATCAATCAATCAATCAATCAATCAATTTATTAATACTAAAAAAAAAAACAATACAATTACAAACTTAAAAATTTAAACACGCCCAAGAAGCTAAGCTTGTACAGGGCCAACAAAACAAATAAGACACTATTATAAAACACTAAAAAATAAAAAAAAAAAAAATAAAAAAAAAAAAAAAAATAAAAAATAAAAAAAAAATAAATTAGATAAGAGACATTTATGAAAATAGGAGAAATAATAGGAGAAAATAGGAGAATTATTTGAAATATATTGAATGAAAAAAAAAAAGACATAAATGTGGATAGAATGCAAAAAAATGAAGAAAAAAGGGGGAAAATACTATACTGGAAATACCCAGCGAGAAAGTGCCTTTGCAGAAAGAGATAGAGGGACATCAGGAGGGATGGAGCTCCATAGTAAAATAGATTGATAAACAGGAGACCTCTGACCTGCTGTCGATGAACTCTTAGGTAAAATGAACCTGCGATAAGAGCTACGTAAAAAAGAAGAGTACCTACCTGAGCCTGACAGAAAGAAAAACTGCTGCAGAGATGGTGGGAGTCTACCTAGAAAAGCAGAATGTGCTAAATAAAGGTAACTTTTACCCACAATACGATCCAGCGGAGCTATTCCAGTATCATTATAAAGATCAGAGGAAGGGTAAAAAACGAGGAAGAAGAAAAGTAGCCTTCACTGCCCTATTTTGGGCTCTTTGAAGTGAGCAGAGAAGAGATTTATTAGTACTACCCCAGACAGAACAGCAATAAGAAAGGTAAGGAAAAATAAAAGCATAATAAAGAGAAAGCATAACATCAGGGGGAAGAAATGAGTTAACCCTGTATAACATTGAAGATTGGCGGAGGACAAGGGAACGGGTATGAGTTTATGGGGTTTAAAAAAGAAAGAAAACAGTCAAGATACACACCAAGAAATTTCACTATAGTAGCTTGCGGTATAATATCATTCCCATAAGTCAGGATGGTTGGTTCCCCTGCGTCTCTCATACGATAAGGGGTTTCTAAAGTGTACAATGGCACTTTTTTGGCTGTTGAGAGTCATACCATTTGACCAGCACCAATTATTTACTTTATCAAGAAGACCTTGAGCTAGGGAAATGGCAGATGGCAGGTCCACTGCAGCAATGAAGAAGTTACTGTCATCAGCAAAAAGTATAGGGTGCACAAGGGGATGAAGACCATCAACAAGATCATTAATATAAATTAAAAACAAAAGTGGTCCAAGCACAGAGCCCTGTGGGACACCTTTCACAATAGGCAAGGAAGAGGAAGAAGTACCATTACCGAAACATACTGAGATCTCCCTGAGAGGTAAGACCTAAACCATTCAAGTGGGACTCCATGCACTCCAAATGAAGATAATTTAGACAAAAGAACAGAGTGAACGACCATATCAAATGCCTTTGAAAAGTCAAGAAATAGACCCAAAACACACAAGCCCTTGTCAAGATTAACACGCACACAAACTCTGTTGCATCTGAAAGTGCATGCAAGGTAGAGAAACTGGGACGAAAGCCATACTGATGGTTAGTTATGAGAGAATTACCTGCAGTCGTATTAGTACTAAATACAAATGAAGAGAGTCTACAAAACACTACTTTTTCAACAACCTTAGAAATTACAGGAAGGAGAGAAATAGGTCTATAGTTTGAAATTAGAGATGAATCACCTTTTTTTAAACAAAGGTACAACATTAGCAACCTTAAATAAATGAGGAAAAACACCAGAAGAAAGAGAGAGGTTAGTTATGTGTGAGATGGGGTTAGAAACAAACTGACCAACTTTTTTAAGAACATTACAGCTCAAACCAAAACCATCAACTGTACGGCTACTTGAAAGCTGAGAAATAATGTTAGAAATTTCGGTATCACTGCATGGAAAAAGGAAAAATGACTTTTCTGCTAAGGGAAAACTACTTACTCTTCTGTAGGGTGGATTAGGAACTGAAGGAAGTGAGGTGAAATACGAATTGAAGGCGCTTGCTGAAGAATTTTTGTCCACGAAAGATCCATCAGCTTTCCTGTAGTGACAAGGGGGGGACTGTTTGAGTTTCTTGCGGGAAAGAGCTTCATTAACTACAGTCCAAACCTTTCGCAAATTCCCCTTACACTCATCAATTCGACGCGAAAAATATAGCTTTTTGGCTGCACGTACTGAAGAAGTAAGCACATTTTTATAAAGTTTATACTTCAAAAGATCATCCTGTGTCTTACTTTTACATGCAGCCTTAAACAGAGACGCCTTCACATGTGTAGCATTGATCAGACCTCTAGACATCCATGGACATTTAGGTATGGAATTCCTTGGCCTCTTTCTAAGAGGAAAATGCTTATCCAACAGAGCTCCCATACGACACAAAAATAAACTCGTTGCACAATCAACATCATTAGCTTCAAGAACACTAGACCAATCATTACTCTGAAGACTATGTATTAAATTAGAAATTTCTTTATCTGTGGAAGTTCTAAAAGAAAACTCACCCTGCTCATCCACAACAATCTCAGTTTGAGGCACAAAAAGTGAAACATAAATAGGGAAGCGATCAGAAAGATCAGTGAAAAACAAGACCAGAAGTAAACTTCAAATTAGAAGAATGAGAAATGAAAATATTGTCTATTAAAGTGGCAGAATTTCTAGTAGGGTCAACACGAGAAGGAAAAAAAAATTGAAGGAAGTAGACCAGCAGAAGAAAGCACATCAAAGAGATGGTCACATTCATCACTTGATCCAATGTTTAACATATTACAATTAAAATCTCCCAAAACACAAATACGTTTTTTAGAGAAAGACCCCACACAAGAAAGTTGATCAAGCAAATCACAGAACAAATGTGTTGGAAAAGGAGGGGGCTTATAAAACAAACAAACAGTGTCACATGCAAACTGGCTTTTCAGATCAATAACAAGAGAATAAAACTGTCCTACTATTTGACACTACTGATGTAAACAAGGATTCAAGGTCAGACCTTCTTCTAAACTCAATATCAGACTTTATAAATAAAGAAATACCTCCTGAGCACTTTGTTACCATTCTGGGGATATGGACAGCAACATAACCATGCATATCATGGGCTGTAAAATTTTCACCATCAGATAACCATGTTTCTGTTAAACCAATTACATCAAAAGGGCAAGAATTATCAGACCACAAATACGATTTCAGACTATCCCCATTTATCTCTTATCCCACGCACATTCAAACAAAATACATAAAGCTACTATTTAAAGACAGTGAGGGTATAATTTTATCACAATAATCAATGGTAGAAGTGTGATAATTACAGCTAGAATTAACCATAGATTCAAGGAGAGGGTCAAGCGTGTGAGTCTCTTGTTTACCAGCCCTAATTGGTTGATCAAATATAACCGAATTAAGAATAGAAGAATTCAAAAGAAAAGAGAAATCACCCATATTTATCAAAATTATAAATATACACATAGAAATATAAGTGGGATGGCACAAATTATCCAAAGTATTGGACCAAAGTATAATGTGACACCAGTTGCTATTACATGAGCTGCAAGTGTGCTGGACTGACAAAAAAATAATAGAAGTTAGGCTACATGAAGGTGAGAGGATCACAAAAAGCATAATGAGATATCAGTAAAATGAAAGTAGAATCAAAGTATTGGCCCAATTTATAATGTGGGACCAGAAAATTATGTAAGCTTTAACTGACATGAGAAAGAGAAGAAAGAGAAAAAAAAAAAATATAATAGTAGTCAGCCTACCTGAAGGTGATAGGATCACAGACAAATATAAATGAATATCAATGGAATGACACATATTATTCCAAATATTAGCCCAGAGTATACTATGGATAGTAAAAAATTATGAGAGCTGCATATATACTGACATGACAAAAATTTGATTGAATTCAGGGTACACAAGGGTGATAGCATCAAAAATAAGATAAAGAAATATCAATGAGATGGCATATATATTATTCAAAATAATGACCAAAAATATAATATGGGACCAGTCAAAATTATGCAAGTTGCATGTGTGCTGACATGAAAAAAAATATGATAGAATTCAGGTTACAGGAAGGTGATAGGATCACTAACCCAGATAAGGGAATAAGGGAATATGAACTTGAAGAAGAAGAAGATTTTAAATCAATTTTGGAAAACACTAGCACACCACTGATAGCTAGACAAAAGCGTAGACGTATCAAGTCAACGTCACCATTACCACCACCACCACCAACAGCCAGTATACAAAAGGGTAGCGGACGTTATACAACGTGTTTACGTTCAAAATGGTTGAAGTTCTGAAAGGTGTTTATGAAAATATTGGTGAGGCGGGGAGTTTAAGTTCCCCCACCACTCTTTCCAAAGTCACTGGTGTTCACACTAAAAGTGTACAAGACTATCTACAAAATGAATCAAGTTACACTCTGCATAGAAATCATAGACTTCATGCCAATCAATATCGAAAGACTAAAGCCTTTTACCCATTGTATATAATGCAAGCAGATCTCCTGACTCTAGATGAGCTTCAAAGACGTCACAATACACCGTACAAGTACATTCTACTTGCAATCAGTGTTTTTAGTCGCTATGCATATGCAATTCCATTGCGATCAAAGAGAGGTGTTGAAGTTGCTCAGGCCATTGAAAGTATTCTCGAACAGGATTCATATAAAAAAATCAAACGGATCGCGGTAGTGAATTTGTTAATCCCCATGTTGCAAAAGTACTAGAGAAATATAGTACACTGCTCTATCATAGTCACAGTCCTATAAAGGCTGCATTGGCCGAACGATTGATAAGAACTATTCGACTTTTAATTTCAAGATATTGTACATTGAAAAATACACCGGCGTTTTATTCATGATCTAGATAAAATCATGTTGATTTATAATCAACGACCTCATCGATCATTGTCCAACTCTACGCCAACGGAAGTTCATCATTCTGATCATGATACAATTGACACTTTTCTTAAACAGTATTCCAATGAAACGATTGTCAAGAAGAAAAATAAATTCAATGTTGGTGATACTGTTCGAATTAATAGAACAACTAATGTTTTTTTGAAAAGGGGAATTACTTGTGGTCCACCGAACTTTTTAAAGTGGCAAAAATCCTAGACACTAAACCCATAACTTATCGCCTGCGTGATACCAAGATGAAGAGATTCTCGGTGGCTTTTATGACTATGAATGGCAAAAAGTTAAAAATGCTAGTGAAATCTATCAAATTGAAAAGATATTAAAGACACGTGCTCACAGGGGTAAGAAACAGTTACTTGTTCGGTGGCTAGGATACAACTCTGATTTTGATTCTTGGATCGGTGTTGAAGATATTGACAATGCTCAATGATTTCTATGTAACTTTCATGTCCAAAGTTTCCGATCCTCTCTGCAATGACTTGAATACGACAAGTGATTTTTGGACAAAACTCTCCCCCGCCATCAAATTTGACGGTGCGTATGAAGTGGCTCTTGTCGACTGTATTCTCAAAAATACCTATGACATCCTGAGAAAGGATCGTGTGTATGATATAAAAAAAGTTATACCATTCGATTGGACTATGAATGGGTTGGGCTATGTCGACTATGAATGGGTTGAAGCACTTAAACCTGCTGACTATCCACATGCCAAATTGAAATATATTGAATATGATAATATGGGAGATTTGTGTCCTACAATCAATAGAAAAATCTCGTATCGTAGGAATGGTACATTCCATTTTAATTATTCATTGGAACATGATAGGATTTACATTAGCTCACCTGTTGACACTGAAATAATTATTCTCAATGATAATCTGAGAGATGTTCTTGGCTTTAAACAGAATATGATCAATGGGAAAAATGCTGGCAACCGTTTACGGGATGGATCAAGTTATTTTATCTGATTATCCACCTGGTTTTGCCTCGGACTCTTGCATATTTCTCTATGCATCCTTTTGTGGAAACGTCGAGAGTCGGTAATTCAAATGTCCCCCTCCTACGTGTTCTTGAACGAAAAAACAACTCATGAACTTGTTCATCACTATAATATAAAGCATCTTCAGTATGTTCCTGTAAACACTTCGTATTTGGAACTCTGCCAGTTAACACTAAGAAGTGAATTGGGTGATCCTCTAGCAATAACAAAAGGCTTAGCAGTGATTACATGTCATTTTCGACCCATTGTCAACGACAGCACAATCACTAAAAATGAACAATAGAAGAATTCCATTTGTCTGCCCCAATATTGATTGTTATGTTGGTGCTTTGAGTCCACGTCAAATAGGCAATGGATTGGACTACTACAAGGGGCGTACTACAATGTCTGGCTATGGTCTTGGTAGCTGGTTTGCTCGGCTATTTCGTTCTGCACTACCCCTTGCCAGAAAATATCTTGTACCTGCTGCATCAAATTTTGCTGCCTCCACACTACAGGACTGGGGGTCGGGCAAAAATTTCAAGGAGAGTGTTAAGGAAAATATTAGATCTTCAGCAAGAGCCGTTGGTGAGCAACTAAAATCTTGGCAAAATGGGAGGGATTGAAAAGGATGCGTTCGCGTCATTCACTCATCAGTCTCCACCCAGGCAGGAAGCAAAGGACATCAACAAGGACTTTGAGGAATAAAACAAGGAAGACCAATAAGCAGAAGAAGAAAAAGAAAAAGATTGTTAGATCAAAGAAGGATTTCTTCTCTTAAGATGACTTATCTCCCCCACAAGGAATCATATCCATCAATCAGTTCCTCATTGAATCTATTCAATGCTGAAAATGTTGATGTCAGTGTCAAGTATGGGTACTATGAACGATTTCAACCCCAACAACCCCTCTCGGAAAATATACACTTTCAAATATTTTCCAATGAAGACTATTTCATTGATTTGTCGTCAACATTTATTGATTTAAATGTTGTGGTGAAGAAAAAGTCAGATAATACAACTCCAAATGCCGGCGATGGTCTCTCCTATGAAAACTGTATTCTACACAACCTCTTCAAACAAATTAATGTGTTTATTAATGGAACATTGGTGAGCACTAGCAATAATTTATCCAACAATGCAAGCTACATACAATTTATGATGATGACGCCAAAGGCATACAAGGAGTTGAGAGGACAATCATTAGGCTATGAATATCGATGAGGTGTTGATACTGACGGTGAGTTGACTACTGCAGTGACCCAGGAGTATCATCTAGTTGGAAAATTAAATCATGAGATATTCAATATATCCCAATGGCTACCCCCCAATGTCAAGATTGACATAAAGTTACAGATGGCACCATCGCATTTCATTTTGAGAAAAACACTTCCTGCAGCACCCGATGCAAATGTCATTATCACATCGGCAATTCTCCACGTCCGAAAACAACAGGTTATGAGCTCTGTTGCATTGGCAGTGGAAAAGCTAAGAGCCAATGGTAACAACATTAAACTTCTTGTCCCCCATACAATCACCAATCAACGTCACATTGCCACCGGCTCTCGTAGCTATAGCGATTCATCATTTATCAATGGAGAAATCCCATCAAAAATTGGCTTTGGCCTTTGTGAAGAGTGGCAGTGCCGTTGGATCCTGGACTGAATCCCCCCATGATTTTAATTTTTTCGGTCTATCTAGCCTTGTGTGCAAAGTGAATGGTATTCCACTGTACACTCTATCATTTGACAAAAAATCCTATAGAACTCTGTACGAGTTGACCATGCAATCCCTAGATCATGACTCTCAACTATTTGAAAATAGAATAACCGATTCAATGTTTTCAAAAAAATCATGGGTTATTGTTTTGGACTTGTCAGGCACACAGGATATGAGTATAGTACGAACAGGGAATGTACGTTTAGAGTGTATATTTGCCGATGCTCTGACTGAGAGTATCACGCTAATATCACTGAGTCAATTTGAAACCTATTGGGAAATCACACCCGACGGCAGTGTTCTACTAGACCTAGCACCATGAACACAAACCAAATAATCAATGTATTTAGTATGGATCCATACATGTCCCAGTACAAGTCCTATTGCATAACTTCGGACTTCATTGAAAAAATTCCAAGTGTTAACAATACCCTAATCATTGTTAATAGCAGTCCATCGACTTTGAAGACCGGTCATTGGCTATGCATCTTTCAAAAAGCGAAGAATATTGAATTTTTTGATCCTCTTGGCCTATCGTATAAATTCTACACTCCATACATCAGCAACTTTATTGAAAGCAGTGGGAACACCATTATTCAAAATCAACGAAGAGTACAGGATTTAACGACTAAGACATGTGGCTTTCATGCACTACTCTTTTTCATGTTCAGATGTCGTGGCTACACCTACAAACAGTTTCTCAACATCTACGTTGACTTACCTCGATTGAACGACTTTCTAGTGGAGAATATACTTACAAGTGTATTTAATATTGATTTTAGTGCCCTAAGAATAAAATGTTCTAAAAATGTATGTGAAATTGCTTATTAATAAAAAAAAAAATTTATATACATGATAAAACGACTTTTCTACTCTTTAGGTTTCATCCACTACTAGGTATTTGTCGATAACAACTAGTGCAGGTAGATTATCTGAATTCACAGTGTACTGATCCTGATGTACTGCAATGTCAGGGTCACATTTTCTACAGTAGAGCGTGACTTCACTCTTGTCCATATCTCTTTGTATAGTCAATGATACTATTCTCATTCATTCTATAGAATTCACATGTTTCAATTTGCTTATTTGAAGCAATTTCACAAACAGTGTCCTCAAGTGTCGAATCACATTCCGTCATAGCCAAATAAAAATCAGTGGGCTTATAATCATAACATCCATTGTCTTCACAACGATGACGTAGAAACCATATTCTTTTGTTGTTCAACAGTTGAATCGTTGACCCGGTTCCTCCTCCCAGAACAATCTAAAACCACGACGATACCAATCTCGTAGCAATAGACTAAAATCACGGTTAGGATTCTTTCCAATCATACCGGGATATGTATTCTCCCACTGATTACATTTATCATAGTGACAATTGGAGCATAGGTGACCTCTAGGATGAGAGTCACACACCTCTTCAAGACAGGAATTACAACCTTTAATTTGTACAGCATATCCTCTATGCAATTTACACGGGTTGCATAATCTACACTTTTCATCATACTCATCAATCATTGTGCAATTCTCACATGATGACCAGCTGCCCTGTGTGTACATACATAACGGACATGTATGGAACATTTTGTCATGTGTTGTCACTCTCACTGCCACATGAAACTGAGCTAGCAACAACAAAAAATTGTCTGAGATAGAGAGAGAGAGAGGAGTAAATCATCCTTGAGCACCATCTTTCTCATGAAAAAAAAGTCCTAAATTTCTAAACTAATGTTTAAAAAGCATATCCACAATATCATTTTGCCGTGTTGTGATCAATATATCAATAAAATGTGTAAATGCATTTGGACCACGACGTAGAAGCTTCATACAATAGTCTAATGATGGAGAATCAGTTTTTCATTATATCGACAAGCATACCCCGAGAAAATATCTTCCTTTGAATAGACAGCTCTAGAAAATTGTCATCTAGAATCAAACGTTTTTCCATAAGAACTAGATTCCTCATGATTCGCTCTTCTCGAATCTATCCATTTTTTAGAGTCCTAACTCTCTCTCACAACCAACTTCAGACTAACCAGAAATTTTTTCTACTCTAAAAAATATACGCTAGTCTACTATAGAAAGAAAAAAAAATACCATTGATTTAGAAACAATTTTATTGAACATAATTACAATAATAATATTCACTGATGCATTTTGTTCTCATCAATATATTTCGATAGGACATCTAATGCTGACCGAAGTTTATTTATATGGAGAATATTCACTTTTCCAGCAAAACATAGCTGCTCCTCCTGCTTAAATTTGCTTAATGATATCACGTATCTAGCATACATAGTGTCCCATTCAAGACATAGTCTACAACCAGTGGTTATTTCCACAGCCACATTGGGTACTCGTATATCGTTGCTGCTGTTGTCAGCTCCATCATTAATCTTCAATAATGTAAATGCACCACTCATTTTTCTCTACTAATATCCTCGCAAATAAACTATTCTCTTTGAATTCAATTCTCTTACTAATATGGATTGTAAAGAAAACTATTCCTTTTATTCAAATACCAATCATCAATCAAGTTATACTCACTCTCTTTGAAAAAGGTGTAGAGGCGTACGCAAATAACGTAAAGATTCCTATAGCTTCAAGCAAATAACACCGGAAGGAAACATAAAAGGCCCCAAATAGCACAGGAAGGAACGTAAAGGCCCCAAAAAATCCATAGGTACATGCTCTGGAAAGGTGCCATGGAATGTAAAGGCCCAGAAACTTATAGTTGACCCAGAAACTTGTCTGCTTGGCCCAGAAACATGTCTGGTTGGCCCGGAAACTTGTCTGGTAGGTTTTGTATAATTCCATATTCAATTGACAACAATAGCAATAATCAATCTGGTAATCTGCCATGGAAAGGTGTCAGGGAACGTAAAGTGGTGGAAATACACCGGAAGGAACATAGTCTGCTAGAAATATAACCTAGGTTACTACTCTTGTTCAACTCAACCCCCTTGTAACTCAACCCATTTAACTTAACGCCAGTGTAACTGAACCCCGTACAACTGAACGAACCCCAGACAACTGAACCCCCATGCCACTGGACCCCCGTGCAACTGAACCCCCATGCGACTGAATCCCCGCGTAACTGAACCCTCGTGCAACTGAGGCCCCATTCTCAGTTTTTTAAATATTCTACAAATGTGAGGTAACATCATGGAGTAAAACACAAGTTAGAATCTTTACATGTTCAATCTTGTTAGATTTGCTTGTTTTTTAAATTCACTAATTAAATGCATGTCAAGATGATTCATAAAAATGCTCTGTTTTGTCGTCAAAAGATTCCAAGACATGAATTTGAGAGAAACTTTCCAGGAACAGGTAAATACTAAACTGGAGAGTTTGAAGCTTAACAATATAGAAAATGAATGGAATAATTTTAGTAAAATTGTTTTTGAAGCTGCTGATGCTGTCTAGGGGATGAAAGTTTGAAAGAAAGCTAGAAATATTAGTGAAAATTTTTACGTTAAATAGAGATAAGGAGAGCCTACACAAGAATTATATATATTGATAGATCATAAGAAAAATAAGAGGAATGTAAAGATAGTGGAAAAAGTATTAACATGATGAATTTAGGAGGTGTGAAGTGAAGGCTATGGATGAAATTACTAAATATGTTGAAGATGAAACCAGACGGCAAAATAATAATAATATATTGCGCGGTTATGTTAGTGACTTGAGAGGGAATAGTCAATTGGAACTTGTCCCTGTTAAAGATGGCAAGGGGTCCCTAAAAGGGGGCAGTCACCGTAGTAGTAGAAGGAGTATTAGCAGTATTTACATTGTTCCTTTTGTTTAATTCAACATCCCCATCAACATACCTGAAAGTTCCAACATAATGCTCAAAGCGGTTCACAAGGTGTTGCTAATACGCGCTTTTGTAGCTGCATACACACAGTATTTTCATTAGTTCAACTTCCCCATTAGATCAGCCTGAAGTTTTGACCTTAATACCTTTAACTTAAGTAGTGGTCGTAGTAGTGGTAGTAGCAGTCAAAGTTGTATTAGTAATATCAGTGGTAGTAGCATGCACATTTTCCCTTCTGGTTGGTTGAACATACCATTTATTTATCCTGTAAGTTTTGACGTAATGCTCTAAACCATTTCTGAAAAAATTGCTGATATACCATTTTTACAAGCAGCATGAGCATAGTATATTTTTGATTTAAATACTCACTCCCCTTAAGATCCCAGAACCCAGAACAGCTTCACTTTAATACCCTTACCCTTTTTTTTAACCAAGAGTCAATTATAATCCCCGTATAATTAACATAATTTGCTATCAGTCAGTTTGCCTCCCGACCTCAGTTTTCCCTCATCTCAATCCCAGTTTCCCCTTAAGCTGAAATGTAGTTTCATCGAAAATCTTATCAAAACTAAGATAAGACTGCATAATTCAGCATCCGGAGGAACGGGTCAATTTTCTTTAGTATGATATCTTTGCCTTTATGGTACCATGGGACTGATTTGTCGCTGTCATTTTCATTTGATTTGGGAAAGTTGGCTCTAACTTTGTCCCCCTCCCCAAGAGTTCCTATGAAGTCATACCACTGCCCTTTCCAGATCATAAATCCTATATGTAAGCAATAAGCAAATTGTATAAACTACAACCCTTATACAAGGGTTTTTGCGAGGTCCTGTCATCCCTAGTGGCTAGTTTGAATAAAATTGCTATCTTGAAATTTTAATTGGATGCTTTAGGAGAAGGGCAGTGAAATGGGGAGCGGGAGGGGTCTGGTACCCTATAATCACTTTGTCTTAGGTCCCCCAAATGACTACCATGAAACTCTCCATTGATGGACAAAGAAGGTAAGTTTGAGCTCCGGTAATTAGTGTTTACCAACGATGCAAAGTTAAAGCTATTCCTGGTTCTCTCTGTCTAAGTTTTAATTACTCAAAAATACCGACAAAAAAAATACGTAGTAGGCACATGGAAAAGAAATGTATCAGATGCAGCGCTATAGTGTTGCATGGACAAAGAGCCATAAGACTTCAATAACTTATTATTTATATGAAATAATTTAAAAAACTTTCTCCACAAAAAAAGTTTTTCAAAGAAAAGTAAAGAGCTACATTAAACTAAAACAAGCAGAAATAAAATCGGACAATCTACCAAGGGTAAAATTACCACAAATCACCATCTGAACCCAAAACTAATTTGAGTTCCGCAAATAAAACCCTAAACGAGCAGAAGATACAGTAAATTACCGAATCAAGCTAAAAACAAGCAGAAATAAACATAAGTAAGGCTGAGATCCCCAATGCCTTCTTAGGACCAGAACATAGTTTGCACTTTACTGAAAGAAAGTAAGTTAACCATTGCTAAAATATATAGTTTTTCTGGAAGGGGTGGTCGTATAAAATTTGAAGGAGGCTCATTAGATTTGAAAACAAAGTTTTAGTTCACTTTTGAACAATCAAAGGTAATCAGAGGGCAACCAGCCTCCCCCTCCTAACCATATTTTTTCCCCAAATGCAACCAATCAGAATTTGAAATAGCCAATTTTGTTCAAAATAGTCCAAACGTGAAAAAACATTTTTCCGGGATTAACCACCCGCAAGCAACTCCTGGGGCAAGGACTGTTTTGCTCATTGCTAAAACACGAGTTTTAATGGAAAAAGTATTTGTATCAACTTTAAAAGGGGGATCATTTGATTGGAAGTCAAAATATCCAGTGCCTTCTTTAAAAGTTAAAAGTGATCGGAGGGCTTCAACTCTCATGACCTTTTTTTCCTCAAATACATCCAATCAAAAGTTGAGATAGCCATTTTATTTAAAACCATCCTAAGTTCAAATAACTATGCCTTTAGGACTCACAATACTCAGCTCCAGGTTCAAGAACTGTAAGTTATACATGCTGCCTATGGTTAACTTATAAGGCTTTTTTTTTATCTAGAAAAGAGGGTATGTTTGATCCAGGAATACCCAAAAACGCATGGAGTATTAAAGTCAAATTTTAGAGAATTGTGAAGAAGCATTCCTAACACAATTAAAACAAACTTTTTCCATTATTGGTTTTAAAAGGAAATACCAGCAAAATTTAAAAAACGGCTGATGCCATCAGATCGTTGGAGAAATGTTTAGGGGAATCTTAAACTAAATCAAAAGATACTATGTGCATCCAGTTTTACAAGAAAATGTATCTGAAATATGTCAAGAACATCTAAGGGTATTAAGTTCAAACTTTCTAGGAGTTTTGAGGGAATGTTGAAAATGGCCGTAGTACAATTAGTCCCACTCCCATACCCTCCTAGTTATATCCTCCTCAAAGACATCCGATGAAAATTCGTTATCTGAATTAACAAAGTTCAAAAATTTTCAACACAGATGTTTATTAACGAACGTTCAGGAAAGGTCTGATTCATTTGAACAAAGGATAAATAAGTCTACTTTAGTGATTTGTGACATCTTATTTTCTTTTTTCTTTGCAACAATGAAACAGAGCTTTTTTTATTAATGATCTTGACAGGTATTTATATGATATATAATAATTTATTTTTGCCCTCTCTCGATACATTACAAAAGTGCACTAGAGGAGTACATACAAGGAAAAAGAAAAAAAACACAAATAATAAACGATTATACAGTGAAGTGACTATAATAATTTATTTTTGCCCTCTTTCGATACATTACAAAAATGTACTAGAGGAGTACATACAAGGAAAAAGAAAAAAATCACAAATAATTAACGATTATAATGTGAAGTAACCAAATGTCTAACGAAGAAAGACAAACTTGTAGGAACTTAAATCAATACTAAGACACAGGATGAATCATTCTACCCAACCGTATATAATAGATGGTTAAGCAGGTTCGGTTATGTTCTTACATCGATCTTCAAAACGAACCGATAATTCATCCATCTTAAAACATATATCAAAATAAGGTATATTTTACTAGTCTAGTTGTTCCGAAATCACAGAGGAATACCAAGAGAAATTCTTAGCATACCGTTAAAATCCGACCCCCATTTGTTTTTTGTAAGTTATACAGAACTGAGTCCAAAACGGACGTATAAAAACACGTGCGGTGAAGACATTGAGTTGTAAAGCATCCCTAACGTATATTTGTGAAATTGCCCTTTGATTTTTGCCAGCATAGCATATGTCTTACGAAGTTGATTTTTTTAGCTGATTAATAACAAGTGCACATGTTGCTCTTATTGACGAGCCAAAAGGGTATCCAAATACCTCATAGAATTGGATATAGGAACAGAAATCGAGGATATTTTAAGGGACTCGATTGCGCCATTTCATACGAGCTTACAATCATAAAGTAATTTTTTTGGCGGTTCATTAGCAAGGTTAATTTTAGATAAACGAGCATGAAGAGCCTCAACAGCTCTTTGCATTGTGGACAAGTTTTCACCGAGAAGGAGTATGCTATCTGCATACGACAGGTGACTAATATCAATATTACTTTTACTTTACTTAAAGCTCTTGCTTGGCAGCGTCGCCAACGTAGAGGGAACCAGTCGTCAGCGCCGTCAGTCTTCTCCAGAGTGGTCGGTTCAGGGCGAGGGTTGTCGCTTCAGCCGGGAATATCAATATGACTATCAATAATATAGGCTGGGATATTTCTTGTCGCTGTTCTAAGTGCGTTGTTGAACACCAATGGACCTAAGACTGAGCCTTTCTTTACCCCACGCTTCACCGGAACAGGATTTGTCAATCGACCATGAAAACGGACCCGGACTATTGAATTCTGTGACACATTCCAAAACCACGTGCAAACAAAACCGCTAGTTCCACTATTTGGATGGATCAAAGGAGTCAAAGGCCTTAGATATGTCAGTTACGCATACGTAGAGACTCTTTTTCATCATTTTATGTCATTTCATTAGAAACAAAAACACAGAATGCGCATTTTAAATTGTAATTAAGTTGTAAAACAAAAAGTTAAAAAAAGTTAAATTGAGTTAATTTGTATTGAATGGTATGAAAAGAGTAGAAAGAGTGAATGAGTTTTGGTTTATGATAAAAGATTGTGTGACGCTGCTCAAGTCACAATAGTGGTTTAATAAAACGTCATACGTTCTTACCATTTCTACGTTTGTTGATAATGTTATTCAAAAAAAGTGATGTAAGTGCCAGTTAAGTATGATTTATTATTAGTTGAAAATAAAAGTCAAGTCAAGTCATTAATCATTGTCTGAAACCAAATTAATGGTCCCCAAAATCAGCCTTATCTTGGTTAAAGGGCACATTGTATTTTTTTTTCAAGAAAACTGCTAAGAATAGAGTATCTGGTTATATATCTATATGAATTGCATAGCGTTGGATCATTACTCTTTTTAGGCAGACAAGTGACGAGTCCTTCGCATAGTGACTTAAACAATCCTTTAACACCCTGACCTCAGTTTGTAGCTTTACCTACACTTTGAAACTGAGCTATTTTAGTCAAATGGCTTTATTACATTAATTTTAGAATCATTTTTTTTTCTTCAACTGTCATTTAACTTTATTTTTACATTTTCGTACACTCCTTTAACATCTCTTACCTTAGTTTTTCAGCTTTAATTATGTTTCTACGCCAAGCTATAATCGTCAAAAGGCTTTTTTACATTAATTTCAAAAAAGTATTTTTCTTTCATTGCTCTTTAATTTTTTTTTTTTTTTACATGTTTTTAGACTCCTTTAACAACCTATACCCTAGGAGTGTAAGCTTTGCTTACATTCCTAGGCTAAACTTTATAAGTCAAAACAATTTCTTTTGCTCCCACAAGTTTTTTTTCTTTTAGTACTCTCCAAACTTGTTTCTTACCTTTTCGTACACTCTTTTAACACTCTTAATCTTTTTTTTTTTAGCTTTACATATTCTAATACACCCAGATATATTAGTTAAAAGATTTTTTTGTATTAACTTCAAATAAGTTTTTTTCTTTTATTGCTTTTTAGCATTGTTTTTTACATTTTTCTTACATTCCTAGCCTTTCTTCTTCAGATTTATATACACTCTTACATCAAACTATATTAGTAAAGAGATTTTTTTTACATCAGCTCCAAATAAGTTTATATCATATTTCTTACATTTTCGTAAACTGCTTTAAACACTCATAACCTTCGTTTTTCATTTTCAAGTATGATCCTACGCCAAGTAAATACTAGCCAAAAGACCTGATTTAATTGATTTCAAACAATTTTTTAATCAATTGCTGTTCATTAATCTAGTTTGTTTTTTACATTTTCTTACACTCCTTTAGCACTCCTTATCTGAAGAATAAAAGAATCATAAAAATATTTTGTAAGGAGACATTTTTAATGAAACAGTACCACATACAATACTACACATTAGGCTTACATAGTTCTACAGCAATAGTTTCTCTGGTGATATAACTCTTCCATATCCACGTTGGAAAGGCTTGGTACTTGGTCTTTGGTACTCCAAAGAAATTTAAACTTTAAATTTCTTTAAAATTTTAAATTTCTTTAAACTTTAAATTTAAATGTATAACTTTAATGACAACGCACAAAGACATTTCTAATGATGTCTTCATTATTGGTTTGTTTTGGATTTTGGATTTTCGTCTTTCTGAGCTATCAATGCTATAAAACTCTAGCGTATGCCAATACTTTCTTAAGGCAATTTATTTACTTTTTTTTGACGCTCAAACTTTTGGTTACAAACCAGATCACGGCCCAAAAAACAATATACTCCCACTTCAATTACCCGCTTAAGAAAATTGCATATTGGTTCCATAGAGAGATTAAATAAAAACAAAACTTTTTCTAACTGAAAGTAAGGAGCGACATTAAAAATTAAAACGTTCCCCTCCTCAACACCTCGCTCTTTACACTAAAGTTTGACTCTTACTCACAAGTCTACTTTTTAAAAAAATGAAAAAGTTTAGCGTAAAGAGTGAAGCGTTGAGGAGGGAACATCCCCTTTCATATACGGAATAATTTCTGTTCGTTTTAAGTTTTAATGTCGCTCCTTACTTTCAGTAAAAACAAATTGTTTTCTTATTTAATTATTGAAAGTTTTTGAATTAATTCAGGTTTTGTTTTGGCTCACCATAAATAAATGATTAAAAACTCACTTAAAACCTCAATTAAAACCTCATCAGTACCTTGGTTTTTACGCTAAAGTTCGACTTTTTTTCAATCTTTTAGGAATGACCCTTGAATCACGAAGAGATTAATTAAATTAAATAGCTCTTTTAAAATACTAAAAAAACCTTAGCGTAAAGACTGAGGTGTTGAAGAGGGGGCAAACCCCCTCATATAATTAGCAATTTCTGTTTGTTTTAAGTTTTAATGTTCCTCCTTACTTTCAGTTGAAAAAACCTGTTTGTTTTTTATTTAATTTCTGACCGTTTTTTAAATTAATCAATAAAAACTTTTCGAAAAATAAGTTTTTTCAAAGAAAAGTAAAGAACATTTTAAACTTAAGCTCAGCAGATACAAATACCAGTTAAAATTCAAACTCAAAACGAACAAAAATCATAGGCAGAGCAATAGCGCTGCCTAAGTAAAGAACGATGTCGGCACAATGTATTATTTTTTTATTCCATACCAGGGCACTTCGTAACGAAGGAATTGTCGTAGAAACTTGGAAAAAGGACTCATTGGATTGAAAATTTGAACGGCTAGAGCCCTCTTTAATAATCGAAAGTGATTGGAAGGCAACGAACACCACTTCCTTGCCCATTATTTTCCCCAAACAAATCCAATCAAAATTTTGAGATAGCCATTTTGCTCAGCGTAGTTGATTTCAAGATAGAAACTATGTTTTTGAGGAGGCCACTCCCTCACAGCCCTCAGGGCAAGGGCTATAAGCCATGCCCTGGGGGCATTTAAGAACGATGTTGGCACAATGTATTATTTATTCATTTATTTTTTTAAACCAGGGTACTTTATACCGAAGAAGTTGTCGCAGAAACTTCGAAAAGGGCTCATTCAATTGGAAATTTTATTGGCCTGTGCCCTTTTCAATAGTCTAAAGTGATCAGAAGGCAACTAACACCCCTTCCACGGCCACCATTTATCGACACACATCCAATTAAAATTTTCAGATATCCATTTTGTTCAGCGTAGTTGATTTCCAGACTTTTTGAGGAGAAACACTCCCCTAGAGCCCTCAGGGCAAGGGTTGTAAGTTACGCCTTGGGTGCATATAAGGTTTTAATACAAAAGCGTTGTCGTAGAAACTTCAAAAAAAGGCTCCTTCGATTGGAAATTCAAAGGGTCAGTGCCCTTTTTAATAGACAAACCTGATTGGAGGGCAACTATGCCCCTTCTCACGCCCCACCTTTCCTGAAACACAACCAATCAAAATGTTGATATAGCCGTTTTGTTCAACGTGGTTGAAAGTTCTGAAATTAATAGCCTTTGAGGATTGACGACCCTCCCCCCCCCACTCCCCCCCAAGGTTGTCCCCCACGCCCCCCCCCCCCACAAGGTTTTTATTCTCAGGATGACGACCCTCCCCCCCCCACAGTCCTCAAGGGTTGTAGGTTTTTATAGAAAGCGTTGTCGTAGAAACTTCAAAAAAGGGCTCATTCGATTGGAAATTGAAATGGCTAGTGCCCTTTTTAATAGTCGAAACTGATTGGAAGGTAACTAACACCCCTTCTGCACCAACCATTTCCCAAGCACATCCAATCAAAATTTTGAGATAGCCATTTTGTTCAGCATGGTTCATTTCCAGATAGAAAATATAACTTTGAGGAGGACACTCCCCCACAACCCTCAGGGCAAGGGTTTTAAGTTATGCCTTGGGAGCAAATAAGGTTTTTATTGAAATCTTTGTCGTAGAAACTTGAAAAAAGTATCATTCGATTGGAAATTGAAAGGGCCTAGTGTAGTTTGTAATAGTCGAAAGTGATCTGATGGCAAATAATCCCCCTCTCACGCCCTGCTTTTCCCCAAACACACCCAATCAAGATTTTAGATAGCTATTTTATTCAACGTAGTTGAAAGTTTTGGAAATTAGGTCTTTAGGGATGACAACTCCTCACAGCCCTCAGGGCAAGGGTTGTAAGCTGTGCCCTGGGAGCATATAAGGTTTTTATAGAAAGTGACGTTGTAGAAACTTCAAAAAGGTGTCATTCAATTGGAAATTGAAAGGGTTAGTGCCCTTTTTAATAGTTGAAAGTGATTGAAGGGCAACTAACCCCACTCTCACGTCCACCATTTCCCCAAACACATCCAATCAAAGTTTTGAGATATCCATTTTGTTCAACGTAGTTGAAAGTTCCGGAAAATAAGTCTTTTGGAATGATAATCCCCTCAGAGCCCTCATTGCAAGGGTTGTAAGTTATGCCCAGGGGGCATATAAGGTTTAGATAGAAAGTTGTAGCAGAAATTTCAAAAAGGGCTCATTTAATTGGTAATTGAAAGGGCTAGTGCCCTTTTTAATAGTCGAAAGTGAACGGAAAGTAATTAATCCCCTTTCACACCCACCATTTACCCAAACACACGCAATCAAAGTTTAGAAACAGCCTTTTTGTTCAACGTAGTTGAAAGTTCTGGTAATTATGTATTTGAGGATGAAAAACTCCACAAAGCCCCCAGGGCAAAGGTTGTAAGTTATGCCCTGGGGACATATAAGACTTTCAAAAAATAGCATTGTCGTAAAAACTTCAAAAGAGGCTCATTCAATTGGAAATTGAGAGGGTTAGTGCCCTTTTTAATAGTCAAAAGTGATTGGAGGGTAACTAACCCCCCTATCACGCCCATTACTCCCCCAAACACATCCAATCAGAATTGTGAGATAACCATTTTGTTCTATGTAATTGAAGGTTCTGGAAATTAGGTCTTTGAGGACGACAACCCCCCTCCCAGCCCTCAGGACAAGGGTTGTAAGTTTTGCCCTGGAGGCATATAAGGTTTTTATTGAAAGCGTTGCCCTAGAAACTTCAAAAGGGCTCATTTGATTGGAAATTGAAAGGGCTAGTTCCTTTTTTAATAGTTGAAAGTGACTGGAGAGCAACTAACGCCCTTTCACGCTCACCATTACCCAAACACATCCAATCAAAATTTTGAGATAGCCATTTTGTTTAACGTTGCTGAAAGATTTGGAACTTAAGTCTTTGAGGATGACAACCCTCTCACAGCCCTTAGGGTAAGGGTTATTATTTATGCCCTGGGTGCATATTAGGTGTTTATAGAAAGCGTTGTAGTAGAAACTCAAAAAGGGCTCATTCGATAGGAAATTGAAAGGCCTAGTGCCCTTTTTAATAGTCAAAAGTGATTGGAAGGCTTGGAATTTTTATAGTAAAGATCAATGTGGGTAAAATGTATTTTTTTTTGTTTAGACCAGGGAACTAAGTATCGAAGGATTTGTCGTAGGAACTTCGAAAAGATCTCATTCGATTGAAAATAAAAAGGGCATCAACCCTTTTTAAGAGTCGAAAGTGATTGGAAGGCAACTAACACCCCTTCCTCGCGCATTATTTCCCCAAAAAAATCCAATCAAAATTCTGAGATAGCTATTTTGTTCAGCGTAGTTGATTTCAAGATAAAAAACTATGTTTTTGAGGAAGACGCTCCCTCACAGCCCTCAGGGCAAGGGCTATAGGTTGTGCCCTAGGGACATATAAGAACGATGTTGGCACAATGCATTATTTATTTATTAGTCGAAAGTGATCAGAGGACAAGTGATCACTTTCATAATAATAGCATAGACCAGAAATATACCCATAAATCAAGAGGGACTAAATATCAATTTCACATTTAAGATATTTTTTATTTTTTTTGTACCCCGCCCATGGAAAAAAAAACCCTCCCCCCAAAAAAAACAGAAGTCTTGGATACCACTCTAAGGATTATTGTCAATTTTTCACCTCCACCATCCCCTCTTCCCTTCTTTCGGACTAATTTTCTCCAAAAAAGAAAACCCTAGAAAAGCGCATGACTAAAATCATTTGTTTTGGCGTCTGCAAAAGTGTTTTGCTATGTCATATTAAAGCTTAATAATTCAGCTACAGCCAATTATGCAGGGCAGAACATTGGTAGATCTAGTGAGGGGCCATAGTTTTCTCCAAAAAAGAAAAGCGCATGACTTTCTAGTTATGATTACTAACTTTTTTTGTCTGATTGTTGAGTAAAGCCGTCTTCGAATATTCTGTGTGGATATTTTAGGGTATAAATGTTAGTCTGAGTTGCTTTAACCATCTTAGTTTGCTGTGACTTTTGTTTCCCTGTTTGAATTTATATGGTATATTTTGTGTCCGTGCCCAAATAAGACAGTAATTTGAGCTCATCTTTTGCTCACATAACTAGGAAAATGGCGTTTCCCACTAAAATTTGACACCGACTGACTTTTTAACGGAATTCGAGATAGGGGCCTTAAAATATTAAACAAATCAATACAAATCCTATAAATAAAAACAAATTCTATGATTTGTATAATTTAATTTTTGTGCCAACCTATGGGCTGGTTTATGCTATGATTATAAATGTTTTTTTATGATAACAAATCATAATAATAATTCTGCGTCATCATGACAGTTTTTTAGAACAGAAGTATAAAACTCTTTAACTTGAAAATACACTTAAATAGATTAAATAAGCTGAAAATAAGTTGGAATTTCAGATCAGCCTAAAGGGTCACTACAAGAAACTTTGAAAAAAAAAATTGACAAAAACAACATCATTAGAAATAGTTCTCTCCTTGTCTTTTTGTTTAATTTGTAGTTTTCTTGCATTTTTCAACAAACAATTCCCAAAGTTCTTGGATTGGCGCAAAGAGATACGTTTTCTGGAGCTTGCGCAAGCAATCATTAAGAAACTCAAACCTCCTTTTGCTGAATGCCACCCTCTAGGATGAGCCATGCAACAGTTGGTCTATCGTGGGGGGATTTTTAATTAGGGGGAATTAATAAAAAACGTGGGGGGAATTAAGAGTCATTTATCGTGGAGGAAATTGTTTGGTTATTCGAACTCAACATTGCGCCAAGTGTAATGGGGAAAAAACGATTGACTCTTGAAGTTACTGTTGAAGAACTTCTAGTCCAGAAGCGTAACCATATCTTCCAGAGTCATCTCTCTTTACCAAACTCCTTTAATATTACATGAAGATTAACTTCCCTATGAGATCGTCACTGGAGACACTTGCACTAGTTGCCTACTACGTATCGAGATACAGACACATATGAAAGAAAAAACACAAATAAGAAAGTAATATATTTTTTGTGACTTACATTAGTGCATACAGCAGTGTACGAGTATAAAACTTCAAAAAATCGTCTTAATGCTCTGAATTTGGGTTCATCAAATATCATTACTATACAGTCATATGGTACATGGGTCCATAAGGATTATCAAGGGTGATATTTATCCACTTATATCTTGTACTGGTATATGGGGTTCTCAGGATTTATGTGATTATATAGTTCGATAATGCACTGGATACTGAGATTCAAATATAGTGGTTACCTGATACGCAATATGGTTTGTGGTCGACGAAATAACGATCAAAAGGTAACTGTAATTCTCGTGAACGAAGCTAGGACGAAAAATTGCCTGGAGTCTATGGTGAGTACTCTTCGTTGGTTGAGGTATGATGAAAATAGATGCTACTATGTTGTATCTGCAATGGACTACGCATTGTAATGATCCATTTCCAATATTTCGTTCTATTTCCTTTAATAAAAATAACGAGGCAGAATCATGTTCTTTAAAATCAAGTAGTCTTAATACATAATAAACAATGCGATTAGGTGCATTTTAGGGTGAATGTTACCCCACAAGACAATATTAAATAGATACACTAATATTACTGCATAAATATCGATTTTAATAAAACAAAATTATTATCATGTTGGTTTCAGATACATAGAATTACCGTTGGGAAATCTAAAACAGAGATTTCTTCTAATTTGTTTTGAGAAAGGAAACGGCGATGCAAGGCTTGTTTAATTCTTCAACACTTATTTAATTTCCCCTTAGATTTAAAACAATCCTTTAAACATAAGTTACTCTGCATTGTTAAATTTGAGGTCTCAGTTTACAAAATATTTCATGCCTCATTGTTCACGCAAGTCCGTGCTGTTTAAGAAACGCATGTTGCAGCGTCGTAACCGCACGGTTTTACGTAAACGACACTTACAATGAGGGAACAAAACATAGCAAGGACGAGTGGAGACCTCTATACCCACTCGTTTTCTAATGTCTTCCCTTTTTCTTGGCTTAGACGTTCTCATGGGGTTCCGGCTTTAACTTCTGCATTTCAGCCGTTTCCCCGTGTTTCTTCCTTCGGGTTTTGCCTTCTTAGTCTCAGGATTTTTCCATAATTAAAAGTCAGTAAGCTTCTCATGGTCAGGGAAATCGCGAATACGAAACATACGGTCAGTAGTATGTTCTCAACAAAATTGGTTGCGAATAATCCGTATCTATTATCCACATACGTTAATCTCTGGTCCTCATTTGTAAATAGGGGAATCTGGGAGTCTAATGCTTCTCTTATTTTTGTGAGCCTTAATGTCCCTTTATCCTTTTCTATTTTGGACCATATGGAGGTTTTCATTTCCCCACTCTCTATATTTGGAATAGTGTACGACAGGTTAATTGCCTTAAAATTGATTATTTTAGAACTTATTACATTTGCGCTCGTGGTAATTAACGGCGTTCAAACAATTGACTCTTCAGTTACAAGTCGACATCCTTGTTTTATGGTTATCGTGCCAACATCTTGTAACAGTAATTCTGTCCTGTAACTTGGATTCATTCTTTCTGTATTATTATAACAAGACAAAGTTCCAACAGTTTCTATTGGAACAGAAAATAACCAAAGATCATTTCTAAGGTGTATGAATATTTCTCGTTTAGTACTTCCTATCATGGCTTCTTTCAGTTGGACTGGATACATCGTACTGGAATGGTACGGGTAGACTTTTTATATTAAAAGAAATTATTCGAATTAATTATATGCAATGTTACTTTTTAATTAGAATTTGTTTTCGGGAACTGATACATGTTGAACAGACGGTATCAGATGGTTTTGATTTATGATACATGTTGAACAAAATTTTTCTACAGTATTTTTATAATTGTATGATTTTTACTTATGAGCCAAGAGTTTTTAAGCTATTATTCCTTTGTGATGCCTATCCATAAAATCTTTTGTTTTGTATTTTTAAGGGTATTTTAATCTGTCCGGTTTCTTAACCGTTCTACCTGACTGTGTCGTTACTTTTTCTTCTGTTGCTTGCGGTTTTTTTCTTTTTAGGTTTTGCTAACGAAATAAGATCAAATTTTTTGAATTGTTTTTTCAAAAATTCTTGCCCTTTTAATTTTTGTTTCCTTCGCGTGCTTGGCCGCTGAAAGCGGGTTTTGATTTCCCTATTTCTTTAACTACTATATGTTCTGATTCATCGTCAGACTCTTCGGAACTGGTTTCCGATGATTCCGCATTAGAACTTTTAGAGGTGGCACCTCGCATTTTTGAGGTATCACCTCCCCCTTCCTTCGTAAATTTCTACTCCTCTGGAAGTAGAGGGTTTATTCTCTAAGTCGTCGCTTTGAGTTTTCAAATCGGGAGATTTGAAAGATTCTTGAGAGCTTTGAGAGAAATCAAAAGTTTTTGCGGGGTTCCTCCACTGCTTAAATGCCATGTCTTCGGGGGGATGGGGCATTCTTTGCACTAGTGTTTCCCTCCATGAAGTCCACTGTTTAAGATTGACCTTGGACACAGTTATATCATGATATTGTCCTTGCTGGTCATCTTTGGGAGTTTGATTTCTAGGCAATGTACTTTGACTCTTTTTTATTGGGAAATTTATTAAATCCATAGCTTCTCGCAGATTTGTTTTAATTGAATTTTTGGGAGGAGTTTTCTTTACAATAGTACCCGGAGTTTCTACAGTTCTGTTCAATTCCTCCTGTAATGACAGGGGCCTCTCTATTGGTGTTGCAGGGGAAACCATATCGTCTGGAAATTTTTTGGGGGGACATAGAGGTCGAAATTCTATCAGGGAAAAATTGGGTTTTTAGAGATATCGTACAATCTAATTCTCCTGCGCTCTCTGATGATGAACTTTTTGGATTTTTTGGCGTTTTTATTCTTGCAGGTATTAGGGATTTTCTCTTGGGAATGACTAGATTTTTCATAGCTAAAAATTCTTCAAGTTTCCCTCGTCACTATCATTCTCGAAATAGTCTTGCTTGAAATTAAAGGGTTTTAGCTCTGCCGATCTTGATTTAGAGGGCTCATTTTCTGCATCTGACGAATTGGTAGACGAGGGACGTGGTACCCATCTTTCTGGACATTTTACTCTTTTTATTCGGCTAGCATGTGCCTTGTAAGTTCTTCCACTATCAGGGTTCACTACTTTAAAAGTATAATCGTTATCGTACTTTTTGATTATTCTGTATGGTCCGGAATATTTATTGGAAAGTTTTTTGCCTTCCGTCTTTGCCTCGTTTTTTAGGTGGACGCAATCTTCTATCTTAAAATCTATATTCCCTTTGATTTTGGGTAAGTTTCTTAGCTCTTGACTTCTTTTACATTTTTCCAACTCTTGTTTTACTATTTTATAAGTTTTCCTCATCCTATTTATGAATTCTTGTTTGTAATCCTCCGAGTTATTTTAATATTGCCGGGACTCAATAATCTCATCAGCCGGTTTTTTAAAATTACGACCAAAAAGTAAATAAAAAGGGTTGTCTTTGGTTGTTTCTGAATAAGCAGTGTTGATTATGTTAGTTAAATAAGGTAAGAATTGATCCCAATCTTTCCTGTTGTCTTTTGTATAAATGCTTAATACATTCGAAAATATTTTATGCCTATTTTCTATTTTACCATTAGCTTGTGGGTGATATGGTGAAGTCACCAATTTCTCTACGTTAAGAAAACTCATTAAGTGTTTTGCTACTTTTGAAACAAAAGTGCTTCCGTTGTCACTTAAACCTTATTTGAAATGCCAAATTTTAAAAATAATTTCGCTAACGCCTTACTCGTAGCGTAAGCGCCTTGATTTTTTTATGCTTTTGCAAACGTAAATCCGGAAAAGTGATCTATAACTGAAAGAATACAAGCTTGGCCTCTGTTGGAAACAGGTAAGCCTCCACTGGTTCCATATAAATCAAATGAGACAATATCAAGGGGATTCTCGCTACGGGACTCTTCCCATTGGAGGATTAGGATAAGCTTGGGGTTTTTTTCTGAAGTTACACGCTTCGCATGCACTTACGAATTCCCATAAGTTTTGTTACTGCCGACGGCACGTAAAAATATTGTTTTAATTTATGGAAAGTTTTCGTTATTCCTAAATGTCCACCAATATCTGAATGAAAATACTCGAAGGCAGGTATTATTAAGTTTTTGGGGTAATACAGGTATTATTGTGGTTGGATTTCAAAAAAGCCTCAGCAGTCACGATTCGGCATAGTATTTCTTCATCAAGATCATAGTAAAAATTATCTATCTCTTTTCTAAGAATTCTGAATTTATCTAGTAACGCATCATCATTCACAAAATAATTAATAAATGCTACACACATTTCGTCCTTTTTTCATTTCTTTTTATATTTTCCAAAGACAAGGGACAATAGTTATCCTTATTTTCTTTTACTGTGTCTTTCACTTTATTTTTCTTACATTTATGTTTACTCTCAGTATTGATAGCGTTAACTTCATTTTCCTCGGCTTCCGATGGCATATTTTCTGGGAATATACTCAAAAAGTCACAAGCTACATTTTGTTTACCTTTTAAACATTCAAATTCGTAGTCTAGATCTTGGATTTTTATAATCCATCTAGCTAGAATTCCCGTGGGGTTTTAAATGTGCGCAGGTACTGCAAGCTTTTATGGTCTGATCTTAGTATAAATTTTCTACCAATTAAATAGTGTCTAAATTTGTCCAAGTGGTAGATTATAGATGATAATTCTAAGTTTGTGGCGGAATAACTACTTTCGCCTTTTGATAATGTTCTACTGGAATAGCATATAACTTTTTCTATTTTTTTTTATTAGAAGGTCCTTGTAAAGGATCAGGGTTTCCTATGGGAAATTATTTGTGAAAGAATAGCACCAATGCCTTTTGAACTAGCATCGGTTGTGACCAAAAATTTTCCGTTTTCAAAATCAGGCAGCGATAATATTGGTTCAGAAGTGAGTGCCTTTTTGAGACTGTCTAGGGAAGTTTGATCTTCCTGGGACCAGGTAACATTTTGGGAGTTCCCTTTAGTTAATTCCGTGAGGGGTTTCGCAATTTGGGCATAATTGCGCACGATTTTTCTAAAGTAACCAGTAAGACCTAAAATTCCTCTTAATTCTTTCATGGTTCTAGGGGGTTTGAGGTTTTCAACACATTTTAATTTATCTGGGTCTGGGGATATCTCTCCTTGCGTCACCACTACTCCTAAAAATTTAATTTTTGGTTGAAATAGATTTACTTTTTCAGGCCGGTATTTTAAATTGCCCTGTCTGAATTTCTCGAACACCATAGCTAATGTTGCTAAGTGTTGTTCAGCGTTTTCTCCACCGCATATGACATCATCAAAAAAATGAATTATATTCTTTAATCCTCTTAATAGATGTAATAGGGTCTACATAGCGCGCTTGAACTTGTCTTAAGTCCAAAAGGTACTCTTAAATATTCGTAGGAACCACATTCAGTCGTAGAAAACGCAGTTTTATAGACATCTTTTTCGGCTATTTTCACTTGGTGGTAGCCTTGCGTAAGGTCCAAAGAAGTAAAAATTTTGTTTTTGCTAAAGATAGAGTCAAGGATTTCGTCTATTCTTGGTAAAGGAAATTTATCACAAACTACTTGTTTGTTAAGGGCTCTATAATCTACAACAAGTCTTAGATCACCATTCTTTTTTGGTACCAAGACCACTGGTGAACAATACGGACTTATACTGGGGCGTATAATTTCATTTTTTTTTCTAATTCATGAATTTTATTTTTTAACCACTCTTTGTGCTTATACGGCAAACGATATGGCTGTGTTGCTACAGGATTACCAGTCGTTAAAATTGAATGCTCACAAAAACGGTATCAGTCCGATGTCATCTTCAGATGCGGAAAATACATCTTTAAATTTCCATAGTAATTCGCATAGTTTTTTTCTTAAGTTCTAAGTCCATAATATGATCCATATTAAATTTGTTTAAGAATTGCGATTTAGTTAGAGGGTATTTGTTATTAGAGGTTTTAATGCCATTAACTAGGTATCTTTTGGAATTTTCCCATCTATCTAAATCATTCTCCAAGATAACTTGGATTTGAACTAAACATGTTCCCTTTTTTATTGTAATTGTATCATTTTCGTGGTTGTTAGTTACCCAAATAAAACTTTCTCCTTTGTAGTAAGATATAATCTGTTCCTCGCATAACAGATTTTCAAGAATTTCATTTGACGAAATCGAAAACCATATTTCAGATTTGCTATCTACTGGTTCAATCATCTGTGATATTTGAATTGTTTGCATCGTTTTGGGAGGGATCTTTGTTTTCCGTATCGCGAAACCCGTACAATTTCTCTTCACTATTATTGTCTATTAGATTCATACTGGTGCTATGCTGCGTCATTGCGGCATCTTGCGGCGTCACATTCGGTTTTACTATGTTTTTCCATAATTCCTCTATTTTCTTGATTTCGTTTGACCTGTACTGTCGCATATCTCCTATTTTTATTTTTGCAGATTCAATACACTTATTATTTAAATTTACTTCATTTCTGCAATGTCTCTTAGAATAGTTGAACAAATTTCTGATTATTCCATGTCCTCCTTGCGAGAAATGAGGTTCAAAAGATTGCGACATTATACCGCCAGAAATTTTATTTACTGTTACGTTCTCTTCGTAACCTCTGTTACAATTTCTTAAGGTAGAAATCCCTTCCCCTACCTTAGCCGGGTAGACAAGCCTTTCGTTTGCTACGTCTAATAGTACTCTATTAGACCTTAAAAAATTTGCGCCGATAATGGCTTCATACGGAAAGTTATCGCATATTATAAAATTTGTCGGAAAAATTCTATTATCCCTTTTTACGTCTAGGCGAATTGAACCTTTTGCATCCAGCTTATGCCCTGTCAAGCTATTTAAATTGGGATTATTAAAATTTCTTTGTTGCCTAATATGCGGAGGCAACATATTAAATACGCATGAGTTTATGATGTTCGCCGTAGCACCCGAGTCAATTAAAGCCTTAAAGTAAACATTTGCCACACAAAAATAATTAAATATACGTAACTTGTTATTACTCTCACTAAATGATGGTACTATTATTGGTTTGGACCTATAAAATATTCTAGAAACCCTCTGGGTCCAATTTATTCTTCTGAGGGGCCTGACGCGTTTCCCAGTGGATTTATTTCGTACGTCGGTGTCTGCAATAGAGGTTCAGACATGTGAGATTCCGTAGGCATAACTAATTGATTTACATTTGTCTTCCTTCGCCATGTATTATTACGATAGTTTGGATTTCTTGCGCCAGTGCCGGGTGCTGGCGTCAACTGCAAATGGCGTTGGCTTGAAAAATTTTCATTTCCCGTCGGCCAATTAACTATTTTCCGTTGGCTTAAAACAATTTTCATTTCCCTTCGGCAAATTTTCGGGATTTCTGTACACCATTCTCGCATTATATGGGCTTTGGCGAGTATTTGGGTTTTCAAATCGGTAATTAATTTGTCTATTGGGGGGAGGATTGTACAAATTTTTTTGGTAAGCGTTGTAAGGTACTGATTGCCGCAATCTTCCCTGGCTATAGCCTAGTGCACCACTGGCGCTAAAATTTGTTCTTCAGAAAAAAATGGTTGCCATAACTTTGCGTTTTACCGACGGTGATCCTTGGTTTGCGATTGGGGACATAACGGCACTCTCTCGCGATATGCCCAATACAATTACAAATATAGCATCTTATTATTGTAGGGTTATTTTCATAACTAATTTGTTTGACGGGCTGAAAACGTACTGTTTTCTGCCTAGCGGGTTCTTGCGTTCTATTTCTTTGTGGACCTGGGGAATTATCCCTTGAAAAGAAATTGGGAAAACGCTTGATCGCCCTTGGAGGTCAGGTTTGTGTTTGATTCGCCTAGGCTATTTATTTTTGTTTTACTGTGATTTGCCACCATCGTATCGACTTCGATCAATCACCCTACCTCCTGAACTGCAAGATCTAACGTCTGAATATTTTTGGATATTACCATTCTATATAGTTTTGGGGCTAGCCCTTGCAAAAAGGTATGTAGTATGACTTTTTTATACAGTTGTCTTGAACCTTTTCCGTATTTTGCTTCTACTGATATCCTTATATTATCAAGATATTCTCTTACATTTTGCGAATGGTCAAAGCATACCATTCCGTGTTTTAATTTATTTGTGGAACTGGTTTCGATAAATCTATTTTTAAATGCCGTTAAGAATTTGTCCACCGTATTTATTGGCAAGCTGGCGTCATCACCTATGGTATTTTCATTTTGCTTTAAGAAGGTTAAAGGCTGTCCTGTTATTCTAAGTAGAAGCATACCGACTAACGTTTCTAGCTCTGTTTTTGTTAATTCTACAAACTGGGCCAATTGGAAATTAAATTCGTCAATATCTGTTTGTCCATCATATTGCGGAATAGATTTTGCTATTTCTACATTTTTCGCGACCAACTTTTGCGCCATTAATAGTTTGCTTAATTCTTCTGACATTTTTGCGTTTGAACTAACTCAAAATAATTTTTTTTTTTTTTTTTTTCACTTAACCTATTTTGGGGGAGGCTATTATCTCCTATGAGATATTTTAAAGGGCTTTCCTGTAATAGCTTAGCGGTAATAGGCCTAATCATTTTTTTTCTATAAATCTGTATATCTTCAATGTTATAAATTTAAATTATGAAGTTTGTAGCATAACTAGTTTGCATGTTTTCCTCCAAGTTTACGACCGCGCCATTTCCGCCCGGTGAATTTTAGAAGTGCATTTCCGCCGGGTGAATACGAGAAGTGCCAGTTCTGCGGGGTGAATTTTTCTGTTCTGCCAGGCGAATTTTTCTTAAGCTAAGTAACAGGCTAAGCAAGCTATAAAAATAATAAGAAAAGCAAAGGTTCCGCCGGGGAATTTTACGATCGCATCATCCGATTCGTTATAGCTTATCTCGTGCCGTTGAGACTTTCACCGGCTGTAATGGGGGGGGATAGATAAATGGATGACCGCGCCACTCACTGAACGCAAGAAAATGAAATACGTAATTATAGTAGGTTAGAAATTCTCCAGCTATCAATCCGGGAGCGTAACCTCGCTTCCTCGAGTTATCTTCTTGTTAATGACCTCTAATGTTATGTAGAAATCAGATTCCTGGGAACGTTACCGATGGAGGCATACGAACTAGTTACCTGCTGTGCGATTAGATACAGGCATATAAACAAAACAAACACAAATAGAAAAGCAATAGTTTTATTCTGACTTACATTTTAAGTGTACAACTGTGCTTCACTTCAATTGACGACAAATAAAGGCCCAGATAATAATGATGACCAAATCTCTACAATGACTGCGTCATAATGATTCTGACAAAGAATGTTTCTAATAGCAGCTCTGACAGTTGAATCGATACGAGTGCCAATAATAATAATTCTGATTTACGAATGCATGCGAATGCCAATGATAATAATAACAATAATAATGACGCGAAGAACACTTTTCTTTACAATATATCCTAAGTAACGATCATGTGCCGTGAGAGCTATTTCACGATTGGCCCAAGTCCTGTGGAGGGGGCTGCTACCTTGGTATTATGTTAACCAACTCACTTCATTATGCTCACTGACCGTCCAATAATTTGTTTTAAATATTTCTGATGATTAAACATTATAACTTGAGCTTCCTGTGAATTCTGTATCTGGTGATTTTTTTATTACCAAATATCTTAGCGAAATTCAAACCGAATAGCGTCGTTGTTTGGCTGAGGCTAAAATGCAATTTCGGATTTTGCTTATTAAGAACTCTTTTGTTTTGAAACTAGATTTAAACTTAATTAGAGGAAGTTTCATTTATGTCGGGATTATCTTAGAAGGAAAGAATTTTTGTATTTTAAATATATCACATATTACTCACGGTACATGATTATGTGAAACATAAACACGAAGTAAGAAAAGAATCTACGCAAGAATATCTTTGTTCATTTGAAGTTGCTGATTTGCTACCCCCATAACTAAAAAATAAAGAATAACTCGATAATTATGCTAATGCGCAATTTGTATTTTCCAGAGGGCATTTGCACTGGGACACGCCTGGTTGTTACTGAATTATGTAAAAACATAATTAAAACAAAAATATTTACTGGAGGAAAGGCTGGAATAGAAGTTCAAATTAAACTGCAGTTAGAAGACAAGCAGCAGCGAGAATCACACATAGACAAACCTGTCACATGCCGAGCTCTAGAAACCGATCAAAGCTTGGTCTCTTTATACACAAAGATAATGTCAATAAATTACATGAAATTTAGTCTCGTATTTCTAATTCCTATCCTGACCGATTGTTTGTGAAACAAATGAAACTCCCAAGTGCCACACTTTCTAAAAACCTTAAGTGGGACATCCAAATTTTAAATTTTATTTCAAATTTTATTAAACTAGCAAATGTATCACTGTCCGTGTTTTAAAATCACAAATATATCTAATTACTACGAGATGATATTCCCATTGCGTTTACTATTCCTTTGTCAGATCGCTATTGAAATATACTTATCTGGTCTGGTGTTCACAACTTTCAAGTGAACTTAAAAAACACAAATTGATTCGGTCCAAAAGCGTTCACTCAGGTTCTTTTACAAAGAAAGTAAATTCTCATACTCCTTTCTCCTAAAAAAAAGTCGCACGTACTACCACCTGAGAAAAAATGAGGAATAAAATTTGTTTGCATTTCGCCAGGTCTGGCACTCCCAATCCACACACTGAGGACATTTTTCCCGAATATCACAACTCCACTAGACCCAAAACCCCTTATAAGCCTCAATAGAAATCATGAAATATATAAGAAGTAAAGCCACTCTAACAGCTAGGTTATTTTGCCAAAAAAGTTGGCCATATTAACTTTGTAATAAGGTTACGAAGCTATCAGACATAACACAAAACTTTTTTTTTAAATTTCATAATTTACATAATGAGTGGAAGCTAATCTTACAGTTGGCAAACTGAGAAAAATTGGGGGTGAGGTAGTTTTCGTGAAAGAGAATACAATTTAAGCTTAAAAACTAAAATTCAAATATATAAGCATTTTCGCCTAAAATACGGAATTTCCAAATTTTTTTTTTTAAGCGCATGGGGGTAAATATTAAATTTTGTTAAAATTTTAAGTCTTCAGAGTAAAATTAATAAATAAAGTTAAAAATAAGAATAGAAAGATCAATAAAAGGAAGCTTCTATTGATAAAGATAACCTATTTTAACTGTTTTTTTAAAAGGAGTCCTAATTTTTAACAAAATAATTTATTAAAAAGTTCCACTTTTCGAGCTAGGTTTACTTTTTTCATTCATGTTTCATATATTTCATGGTATTATAGATGGCAGACCATACTTGTTAAGCAGAATTATTTGAATTGACAACAAACGATATTATGGGTGATTCAAAGCCTTCTTGTAGTTACGGAACGAAATGCTATAGGAGGAATCCTGACCATTTTAAAGAATACAAGCACAGTCACAGTAAGATAAGCATTATTTTTATATGCATTTTTCAGCTGAACTCCTGTTAAAATAGAGGAATAAATTGGGTTCATTTGTAAATGGTTGGTTTTTGGCTAGCCTAGCTTTGAAAGTATGCTGGTAAGTTGAGTTTCATAAATGAAAACTATGTATTTAATACATATCCCTTATGAATTATTAGAATAAAAAAGGTAAAATTTAGTTTAGCTGCTTTTTGTTATCTTGGAAAGGGGGCAAAAAAAAAAAAAATGCTTATTAAAAAAATAGCTTTATTAAAAAACTGAAAAGATGGTAGGTCTGAAACCTAAAACTTTTTTTTCTATCTAAATTATATCTTAGGCTACTTTGTTTAACTCTTTTATTAGGCTACTTTGATTTATTTTTAACATATCTGTATGCAGGATTTTTTAGAGGCACTTTTTTGTATAATTCCACCCCAGTCTCTCTTGGTGCCCAATGCTGAAATATAGCTGTAAGTTATATCCATTATTTATTGACTTTGTAAATTTTTGAGAACACTTGTCTATTCCTTCTCCTAAAGCTCCACAATAACAAAAGAACATAGTATCATTCAGCTTTCCAACCAATACTGTTTTTGGGTAAGCTAATGTTTAGGTAAATATTTAACAAATCATATTATTGAGTTACATCTAAAGTGAATATACCATTTGATGCCTTTTTTATGCTGATTACAAATATAACAATCATTTCTATTGGAAATGAATTTTACCCTCCCCCCCCCCCTATATATATCAATTCAGGATATATTTGTACATATGAGGGTGGGGGTTAGGTTAGGTTAGAGGGGGGGGGGGGCTGAAATTCATTTCTGACAGAAGGGGGGGGGGGGGGGGGGGGGGGGGGGGGGGGGGGTTGGGGGGTGGGGGGGGGGGGGGGGGGGGGGGGGTTGGGGGGGGGGGGGGGGGGGGGGGGGTGGGGGGGGGGGGGGTGTGAGGGGGGGGGGGGGGGGGGGGGTGGGGGGGGGTATTATATTTGTAATCAGCATATAAAAAGGCATGAAATGGTGTATTCACTTTATTCCTAACTCAGTAATATCATTTGGTAAATATTTATCAATGTTTATAGACTATTAATGGTTCATTCAGATAGCTAAAAAATAAACTTTGCTAAATTTCTAGGTGGCACTATAATTTAGCTAAGATAAAAGTGAAAATGTCATTTGATGCCTTTTTTATGCTCTTTTGTAATTAAAATAATTGCTTCTGAGGCTAGTTGCATCTTGAGCCCTTAAGGGGCCCAAGGGTATTTGATATTTGTAACCACACAAAGAAGTTATCAACACTAGTTAAGTTTATTGAAAAGTGTCAAATGTCATCAACAAAAATAGCACTGAATTTTGCAATTTGAAACTTTGCTGTCAACAATTCAGGGTGTATGTTTGCACATTAGGGAGGTGTAATGGGTTAATTTCATGGTAACTTTGAAGTGGACCATATAATTTAAATAGGGTGAAAAGTGAAAACATCATTTGATGCTTTTTTATTCTCTGATAATTCATATAAAATACCTTTGGGGCCCCTTTAAGAGCTTAAGGTGCAATTAGCCCCAAAAGCAATTATTGAATTATGAAAGAGCATAAAAAAAAGGCATTGAATGATATTTTCATTTTCATCTTAGCTAAATTATAGTGCTACCTAGAAATTTACCCAAACTTCTATAGCTAGAATTGTATCCTTAATAAAGTTAACATTCATTTGCATTGGAAATGAATTTTACCCCCACCCTCCTAATCTGCAAATGTATGCCCTGATTTGGTTTATATAGGGGTAAAGTTCATTTCTGATGCAAATGAATGTTAAATTTGGATTCAGGTTGCAATTCTGACTATAGTGATAAGTCTGTTTCTTAGCTATTTGAATACTCTGTCAATATAAACATTACCCACTGTTTTCAAATATAATTTGTTAGGCCTACTATCATGACAATGCACAACATCCCTGGTAACACTAGAAAGTTATTTCTCTTCTGCTGGTAAAAAAACCCTCAAAGTAGTACCCATAGTTTCATTCCTCATTTGAGGCTCTTTCCACATATAAAAACTGATAAGGAGCAATACAAAATTTCAGCTGATATCTTGGTATCCAACACCTGTTATAAGACAATTCAGACATCCTGATTAAAGATAAACTAAACATTTGTCTCTATAACCAACTGCTTTCAAGATATCTAACATTAACTATTTATATTAAGTTAAGGTTAACCCTAAATCTTTCTGGCATTATGCCACCCAAAAATGTAGCAGCAGACACGCAATCCCAGATATCCTGCATAGTAAATCAGTTGCTGATCCTGAACTGAAAGTTGAAATTTTCAATCAATATTTTCTCTTCTGTTTTTTGTCCAACCCCAGTATTGTATATCCTATACAATTCTACCAATTCTGATTACAGATACTTTGGTTCTAAAGGAACTGACATCCCTCAAACTGAATAAATCTGCTGGCCCAGACAGCATTCACCCACATATCCTACACAAATGTCATACAGTCTTGTGTCAACCTCTTTTCCTGCTGTTCAAATTATCATTAAATCTTTCTAGACTCCTCAGGATTGGAAAACTGCAAATATTATTCCTATTTTTAAAAAAGGTAGAATAGACCTTGCTGAAAATTATCAACCCATCAGCATGACATCAGCAGTTGTTAAGGTTCTTGAAAAAATAATTAATTCTGCAGTTGTTAAAACACCTTGAAGCAAATAATGTTTTACACGTTCACAACATGGCTTTCGTTTTGGAAGATCTGTTGACACCAATCTTCTTGAATCACTTGATCACATCACCAAGTTGCTTGATATTGGGGTTCCTGCTGACATGATTCTGCTTGACTTTTCTAAAGCTTTTGACAAAATGTGTCACAATCGACTTGCAATTAAATTTGTGTGCAGTTAAGCTTGAAGAGAATCCCTGCTTTGGGTCCTTGATTTTCTTTACTTGCAAAACCAATGTGTTCAGTTTGTTTGATGACTCTGGAGATCGTATTCTGGCTTCCTCAACGTGTGTTCTGAGTGGAGTTCCTCAGGGAAGTGTCTTGGGTCCTACATTATTTAATATTTTCATCAATGATGCTCCTTCCATTATCAGTCGTAATTCAACTCTTTATGCAGATGACCTGAGCTTCTTGGACCAGCTTTGTCCTGTAAAGACCATGCCCAGCTACAAACAGTCTTCATCTGCTGGGTCACTGGGCTGAGGCCTAGCTTCTTGAATTCAATGTTGTGAAGTGCCATATCATTCACTTTGGCAAACAGAATTCATGCTGCTCTGATTTTTTCGTCGGCCGCCCACTCTCCTCTGTTAATAATGAGCAAGATCTTGGTATCACTATTGACAACCAATTAAAATTCAGCACACATGTTAAGAGATCTGCTGCTGGGGCTAGTTCAACCTTGGGTTTGATTAAGCGTACCATCTCCACTCATTCCTCTAAAGTCATCAGTCTTCTTTATAAGGGACCTGTGTGTCCTAAGCTTGAAGTTGGAATGTCACTTGCCTCTCCATATTTTAAAAAAGATGTAAAAGTTCTTGAAGATGTCCAGAGACGTGCCACTAAAGTCATATCTGGCATGCAAGAGCTTTCCTATCCTGTAAGACTAAAGTTGAATCTCCCTACACTTGTATATAGGAGAAATAGATGGGATACCATTTTAGCCTTTAGGTTATTGAGGGCTAATATTCCCCCAGCATTATTCCCTGCTGTTAGCACCAATTCAAGAACTAGAGGTCATGAACTGAAACTGGTCAAGCAGTCTACAACATCTAGAGTCTATACTCAATTCTTCTCAACACGTATTGTCAACAATGGAACAAATTATCTAATGAAAATGTTCCTGCTGCATCCGTTGATGTTTTTAAACAAAGGCTAGATGCTGAGTGGTCCTCCAAAGAGTGTAAATTCAATTGGGATGCTATCAAAGATGGTGCAGCACCTGGTCACCAGTGATTCTTGCATACAATTAATTATCATTCTGGAGCTCTACAAGGATAAATCCTTAGATTGCTCCTAGCTGCACTTTAAGGTAAATATATTTAATATTATACTAAGGAAACCAATTTTCTGACTAGTTCCAGTAGATCACATTATCCCATTTACCATAAATTATATTTTAGAGCAAAATTAAGGTCCAGTACTCTTCTCAATACAGGATACACAAAAGAAAGACTGCATTGAAATCTCAAAACCAGCATTGATACACAGGTTTCCACTGCATTGTGAGATATTGCTCATTTCATGACAATGATTTGAGCTTTAGTTTTTTGGGGTTTAGGGGGACTAAAAGTTAGCTAGGTTTGGTTACATATTTAATATATGTTGTGCTTTACCCCCCCCCCCCTAATGTGCAAATATGTAGCCCAAATTTGTTCATAAACTATTATATTTTCATCCTATTTTGTTTATTTCATTAGCATTAACCAAACTTCACTTCTTGCATGTGTCCTGTATTTGAGAAGAGTACCTAAGGTCCTTACTGGATCTGCAGTGCTCCATGTTGAGGATGGTAACTTTTGTCCGCATGTTGAGGATGGTAAATTTTGTCCGCATGTTGAGGATGGTAAAATGTCAGCAGGCACCCCAATATCAAGTAACTTGGTGATGTGATCATATGGTTCAAGGAGATTGGTGTCAACATATCTTCCAGAACAAAGCCATGTTGTGAACTGTGTAAAACATTGTTTGCTTCAAGGTGTTTAACAACTGCAGAATTGATTGTTCTTTCAAGAACCTTAACAACTACTGATGGCATGCTGATGGGTCAATAATTTTCAGCAAGGTCCTTTCCACCTTTTTTCAAAAATAGGAATGATATGTGCAGTTTTCCAATCCTGGGTAGTCTAGAAAGATTTAAGGATAATTTGAACAGCAGGGATAGAGGTTGACCAAAAACTGTCCAACATTCATGTAGAATATGAGGGGTGAATGCCATCTGGACCAGTAGATTTTATTCAGTTTGAGAGATGCAAGTTCCTTTAGAACCAAAGTATCTGTAATCAGAATTGGTTCCATATTATATGATACATCATATAAGGGAGGTGTAGGATATACAATACTGGAGTTTCACGAAAAAAACAGAAGAGAAATATTGATTGAAAATTTCAACTTTCAGTTCAGGATCAGCAATTGATTTACTATCATGCAGGATATCTGGGATTGTGAGTCTGCTGCTACATTTTTGAGTGGCATAACGCCAGAAAGATTTAGGGTTATCCTTAAAATCTCTGCCCATGTCCAACAGAATCAGGTCCACAGGGATTCCTTTATCCAAGTGATCTATTATGCTGTTTTATGTCTCAAGGAGACTGGTGTCAACTGATTTCTATGGCTTAAAACAGTGCTGTCGAGAGTACAGGATATTATTGGTGAATAGATGCATCAGAATTTCAGCATTCACAATTTAACTCCAGTGTTTTAGTCACTACTGAAGTAAGACTGATCTTTCTGTAGTTTTTCCAATTTGGTGCAGTCACATTTCTTGAATATTGGGGTGACATGGGTCAGCTTCCAGTCTATGGGTACCTTTCTTGAGTCAAGTGACATTTGGAATATATTACATAGTGGTAGTGAAATTTCTTTGGCAAGTTCCTTCAGTATAGTAGTCTTAAATGTAAGTTATCAGGACTGCAGACTTGTTGACATCCAGCACTTCAAGTGCTTTTAGACAGCTGGAGCGGAGTGGAATAGGTGGTATCAGCTTAGAGATGCCATAGGGTGTGCTACAAGGTAGTAGGCCATCTGGTTTAGTGGTATAAACCAAAGCAAATTGATTGTTGAGAAGATCAGCAGTATCCTTCAAGCTTGCTACCTCCCTGCCGTCATCCATACAGAGATATATCATCAATACATTTTACTAAATAGAGTACTAATATAGAATCATATAATTTGAGGCATATGAATGCATGCTATAATTTAAGGCACACTTATGAATACACAGGTATAACCTTAAGTCCTGTAATTTAAAGTTGGTTTGATTTGAATTTCTTGTCTGTAGGCTTCCCTTTGTCCTGAGTATCTAACATTCTGTGCTGAAGCATCCAGCAATAGTCAGCCAACATTGCTGCACTCTATTGACCCTGATTTTATTACTCCTTTACCAAGATGTCCTGATGAAAATGTTTGCCGTGTTTATCATTGACAAAATTTCTTGGGAAAAGAAGTTGAGTTGTGAGTTTGGGAGATGAATCTTGAGGGACATGTTGCAACCTATCAATCTGTTCACACTTCTGCACAATATTTGCATAGTCAGGAGATTCATATTTCCAAGGAAATTGCCCACAAGAATTGAATGCCATCCATGCATCTTTTTCAGCACTGCTGAGTAAGTCTTCAAAGTGACGATCTACAATGATCATCCTTATTTTTTGACCTATGAACACATCTTCTTTCACTTTTGCATAACCAACTTTGGAATCTTGTTGGATTGGTGCCAAAAAGCATTTGAGTTGTTGTCTAGTGCCTTCACAAAGTTCTTCATGGGCCCCAGCTTTATATGAAGTGGAGGCATAATAGCTTTTCATGCCCAATCAACAGCACACAAAGGATACTTTTACTACCTGGCCACATTTCATTTCTGATTAGCTATTTTTTCTTTATATCGTGGTGCTTCCTATCTTTGCTGTCCAATATTGCAAATAAATCAGCAATATTTATGTACCCTATGAGAATATTCTATGAGAATAGTGACTACTTATTAATAATTATAATTGACTACTTTAATAATAATTGACTATATTATAAATAATTGACTACCATACTTATTAATAATTCTATGAGAATAGTGACTACTTTTTAATAATTATAACTGACTACTTTAATAATAATTGACTATATTAATAATAATTGACTACTTATTAATAATTCCATGATAATAGTGGCTACGTTTTAATAATTATAATTGACTACTTTAGTAATAATTGACTATATTAATAATAATTGACTACTTATTAATAATTCTATGAGAATAGTGACTACTTTTTATCCACCATACATATTAAAATTGTAATTGCAATAGTAATTTTTTCAGGAAGTAGCAACATGCTTTTGATCATTTCTTTCAGCTGGGCAGAATATCCAACTGATACTAATGCATATATGTTCCCATTTTATAATAATACAGCTTTCAAACTTGCCTTGGAGGGATCAATAAGCAGTTGCCATGCTTTAATGCTGTATTCACATAAGACCTTGGTTGTCCATGCAATAGCATATATTGTCACTTATTTCAAAGAACTGAACAGGTTTATTGTGTCTGTATTGAAATTGTGAAGTTCTTCTACCTGGTCATGGTAAATTAAATTCTTTCAGGCATGAATCTAACATTTTAGCTTGTCCTTTGATTAGTTTTATGCCCCATAAAATTTCCCAAAATCATCAACATTAATCAAATAATTATCTTCACCAAGATGGTAGCCAGAGTCTGAGATGCTTGTCAAAGATGAAGAACTTTCTTCTTGTGTTCTTTCAGTGACTCTGTATTCTGTAGGTGGTGTTGGTCTTAGACTTTTGATTGGATCATGTAGAATTGGCTTTGAAACTGAGGGAATATCTGGATACTTCACAGATGCACAGGAATTGTAATACAAACCTGTGACATTTGTTAAACAGAAATAACAATCTGTGATGTAGTTGCTTTTACTCATGCTATTTCATAGGAACTCGTAATGCCAGGTGGTGGTTTTTCTTCCCTTCCTTATCCAACCATGTAAGCTGCATATATATGTGAAACATATGAAATTTTAGTGCCCACAATTTACCACTGCCAATCTTCAAATCAAAGGATAATCCATATGTTTCTCCTCAAAAATGGTGTAAATGTCTTCTTGTGTGCTTTGTTTGTGAGATAGCTGGACACATAGCAAAACAAATTCGTGAGTTGATGCAACCTCTAGATGTCATTGTTTTCACTGGAAATTCAAAGAAGTAAAATGAAAGAATAGTATAACTCATAAAATTTCTATACTGAACACTTAACACATCAAAATAAAAAATCTGGATGTTTCATGGGGCTTTCTCATTTTATTGACATAAGATCAGCATTGTCAGTCTCAAAATTCTCACCTGTAAGACAGTCCTCTTCTAATAGATATTTTATGATAGGAAGCAATTGAATGCAAAGGGGGACTTAACATTGGAAGGGGGAAAAGTTTTGAAATACAAAATCCTCATAATATGTTCAGCTGAACATTTTTAAACAACATTGTAGCTTGTATATTTTCATTATAGTATTAATGGAAAAATTTGTTGTTGCATTCAAACAAAAATCCGTCTAAAGAGAATTAAGAAGTATATTTTTTTTGTTGATATATTGAAAACTTGACATGATAGAGCAAAGCAGTTTTCAGATTTGTAATCAAATTAAAAAAAAGTATAAAGATCATGTGTATTAGCATATAAATGTGCTAAGATCTTACATCTTTTGACAGAGAACAAGTATAACAAAATCTGAGGACTCTGATCTTACTTCTTGGACGGTTCTTTTTCAAACACTTTTCTTCATTCTACTCAGATCAGTTCGTCTAAGGACTTCAATGAGATTTTTGTTAAAGTTCTCTCTTCAATGTTCTATTTGGCAGTGACCTGTAAGATCTTGGAACTTTGATGAAACAAAACTAATAATCTGTGAACTGTAGGATCTCAACACTTTGATGAGTCAAAAATATGCTTATTGAGCAATATTTGTTTTCCTGACAATACAAAGGGGTTTGATTCCCCTCCCTAATCGGTTCACAAGCTTGAACAGCGTTTTTTTTAGTTTTAGAGAAAATTCAGCTGACTACAGTTACCCTTGGCAAAAGTTACCCTTGTAGCATAGCCTATTTTAATACAATTATTCTGCTTCACACTACTCGTCTGTGGTTTGCATCTGCCCACGAGTGAGCCTATTTCTGATTAACATGCTTTATTCTGACTTTTTGGATAGTGTTGTTTTAACTGTCAGCCTGTATCTGGAATTTGTCAGTTTTTAAACCAGAGTACTCCTTGGTGTTGTTGACTGATTCATAAATCTGGATCTCCAGATTTACAATGGTTTCAAGCCTCTCTAAACCAGAAGGAAGAGGATTTGTTTTGTATGTCAAATCACCACAAAAAGTAGGAAACCGTAATTTTGATTCTAAATATCAGCTGTGGGCAGAGCAGGAATGAATAAAAATTGGGCAAAAGGGCTATATCTCAATTACAAGCTGGTTTATAGAAGTCATAGCCATCCTCTGTAAAAAAAATTTCACTTTGTGATTGCAAACTCTTCTAATTAAGTGATTCTTCCTTGTCAATATGTAGTAATGGTTTCAGATTTCAACTTGCCCCAAGTTTCATTGACTCATGGCAATGCCACCATAGGAGATAATGATGAATAAATTGAACCACTCCTTTTGTGCCTATAAGAACATTCATTAAATCGGAAAATTAGTTTTCCAACTTGGTACAGAGGGGGATAAAACCCAACTGTCCTAGATCTTATATTTGTTAAAAATGACAGAGCAGTTCTATGTTTAGAGATCCAGAACCAGCTTTTATTGCAAGCAACCATACAACCATTGCTTGTCAACCAAAGTTGTGTACCAGAAAGCAATTTTGAAAGCATGTGTGTACAAATTACAATAAGGTCTGCCAAGGTTTAGCTCCTCAAAATTGGTCTTTTGTTGAAAAGAGTAATGTAGTGAGAGATTGGCTTGGGATGACAAGAATCATTGTGGAGATGACAGCCAAAGATATAACTAACCTTTTGCCTCTTGGCAAAGGATGCTTTCTTTCATCACACAAGAAAAGAAGCTAGCAATTCAAAAGAAAAAAAGTTGGGGAGAAGGTGCAAGGATGTATTCAACTTACAAGTAAGCACAAAGATTTATTAGCATCAGCATCAAAAACCAATCCAAAGGAGGTTTGGAAATACACCTCCACCCAAAAGCCTGGAAGACATTCAGTAACAGAAGAGTCAGTTAACGGGAATGTCATGAGCAATCCTGGTGATATAGCCATAAGTCTAACAAGCAGTTCAAGTCAGTTTTCACATATCCAGATGATCCTCCCTTTCCAGAAAATTTGGAGTACGATATTGAAAAGCCAATGCAAATTATCAGTGGTGAATTTAAGTATTTTGCGCCAGTAGGCTATTTCAATTTTGCAACCCTACTTACCCCTACAAATCGAATCAGTTTTTACAATCATATTAAAAGCAATTTTTTATTAATGAAATAGTAACTTTCGTGAAATATTTTTTAAGAGTTAATAATAGATAAGTATAAGTAATAAATAATTATACCTTCTGCCTGTTATTAATATAATTTTCAATTATGGAATCCTTATGAAGGTGAAGGTTTAGTTTACTAATTATTTTTGCTAGTCAATACTCATTGATTTAGTAAATTATACGAGTTTGTTAATTGTTATAGAAAAACAATCAATATAATAATATAATTCAATATTCAATATCAATTTCTTCTTTCATTCAATATAATCTGTATACAAATCAAATTATGCTTACAATGCTCTTTTACGCGCCTTTTTGTTTACAAATTTTTCAATTATATCTTCAAATGATAGTTTATTCATTATATCTGACTCTATAGGCCTACATAAAAGTGCTTGGGCATTAGCTTTTCTTGACATAACGTTGACCATAGGTAATTTTTTCCCCGTTTTAAATAGGAAAAACTTCTTTCACCAGAACAATTTTTTCGCTGGTCTACAAAAAGCCATGCTAACCGTAATGTGCAAAGTTGGGTAAATATTATGCAAGCTTTTTTTATTGTAGAAATGAAGAATTCTCAAAGACCAATAGTTTGGTTTTGTTAAAATGTTTTTTGAAGCTATATGGCATTGAAAATGTCAACATTCTTGAATAAAATCATTCTCTAAGTCATTCAGATATTTTTTTCTAGGAATGGGGTCTTTTCCTTAAGGATTGATGATGGTAATACACTCATTTGGTTAGAAGCGAAAATTTTTCATTAAAGATATTGTAAGCCTCCTGCAGTTTCTCTAATTCCGGTATGAGTCTATCAATGAGGATGAGAAATGTGTTCTCTCTAAAATTATCACTCTTAACCATTCTTATTTCTTTATTGAGTGTTTCATTTTATTGTTTTTTTTTTATCTTTTTGGCTGTCTTTTATCCATATCTTTGAATGCCTTTTTTGACCCACTTAATTCTATTGTTTTTTGTTCAAAATGCTCAAGATTTTCTTGCTGAAATACAAAAATTTTGCAAAGAGATTCGTAAATATTAGCAATAGTGATCATGTCTATTGTAGAAGTTTGAATTTCTTTACTCACTTTGTCATTTCTCTCCAAAAATACATTCCACATTACAACCATAACCGCTATCTCAAGTTTTTCTAGGCTTCAAAAGTATTCTAGTCGCTTCATTTCGCGTAACAGGCTTTTCGCAAAAATCATCTTTAATTGATTCTTAAGTCTTAATGACATCGAACAAAAATCTCTTTTTAACTCTTACCAGCATCTCCTATGTTTTCCCTTTCATAATCTTAGACATTAATTTTTTCAAACATTAATCTTTTAATCTCAAACATTAATGTATGTCAAACTTACAAAAAAAAACTTAGATTTCTTGAAGCAACAGAAGCTTGACCGACAAGCTTCTGTAGAAGATTCAGCAGCTGTAGTTGCAACCAAATTCAACGAGTGCGCTGAGCAAGTAACGAAAAAAGCATAAGGTGCTTGTCTTTGAATTATTGCCTGTAAGCCATTGTAGATACCAGCCATATTCGCAGCATTAACATATGACTGTCTACAACAATCAACAATGTTTATATCTAGTATGTTAAGTTCAAAAATAATACAGGAAAAAATTTCTTCAGCTTTGTGTCCTACTAAGGGCAAAAACTTCACAGATCTTTCACACGGTTCACCTGTCCAAACACGGTTCACCTGTCCTGTTACACGGTTCACCTGTCCACACGGTCCAAACGTATCTAATGACGAGAGTAACTTGGTCCACATGTGCTATGTCTGGTGAAGAATCGAAGATTAAAGAAAAATATTTCGCTTTTTGTATGTCGTCTTTAATTTGTTTTAAGACTTTATGACTCATCAAAAGAATAAACTCATCGCAAATGGTTTTAGACAAGTAACTGGTACTTCCGGATCCTTGATTTACAAATCGTTTAATATGATTGTCTAAAAAAGGGTCGAATTCAGCTAACAGTTCCAAAATTATACAATAGTTTCCGTTGTGTGGATCACCGAACTTTTCATTTTTTTATCATTTTTTTTAGCAAGGCCTCTTGAACATAGTCGTTTCACCACGGTAACAACTCTCTTCAGAGCGTTTCGCCAATACGTAATTTCTTCATCAACCTGGACATGCAGCAAATGATCAACTCCGCCATCTATGTTAAATTTTAGTTTCAAACTAAGAATACTAAATTTATGGCATGAAGAGTTTTCATGTTGAGATACTCGGTGTTCTGCATTTTTCCAGTCATTGAAGCCAATGTTCTCAAACTTATTTTTATTTTCTAATGGACCAACTGCCAAACAAGGCCTACAAAAAAAACGAATTTTTTAGTTTCAGAATAAACCAGCCAATTTCGGAAATTAACTTCATTGTTTTTATTTTCTTTGGAAAATACTCATTGGAAAGAAACGACGCTGATCAGCATATATTTTTTCACTTTTCGAGAAGCCACAAGACTTGTTTCAATCAAGCCGTTCCTATCTATAATCTCCTTTACAGAATCTTTGATTTCCCGTAAGGCTGGATCTTTGTTGAGGTTAATAACACTTTCTACCTTTGATTCTAATGTAAGATTTGGAAATGCATCTTTGCTTTTGGAATTAGTTGATGATTCCACCATCACTTCTTTCTTCAAAGAGAATATCTATTTTTCGAAAAGTAGATGTAGATGGTAAAGCTAAAGCTATAGATTGTTTTTCTTCAGCTGCAGCAGTGTTTTCTTTTTTCAAATACTTTGGATTTCCTCTTCTTCTTCTTCTTCTGAAGGTGGGCTATTCAGTCAATACTATTCAGCCCTTTTCCTTTTGCTTCACTCTGTTGGCTAAACAGAGCTTCTGGCTTGGTTGCCTCTTATTTTATTAGATATCCTCAGATATCTTTCAGTAAATCTTTTGACTCAAGGAGTTTGAATATAAGACGATGTATATCGACTTCTGTGCTCTGTGTGCAGGCATAGTCTGCTAGGCTCTTGGCTGATAGTGAGATTTTGTGGTGTTTGAAGCACTTTAACAGTTTAAAATGCAAGGTATACTGTGCAGACGTCAGCATATTACATTCAAATAGGCAGTGGTCAATTGTTTCATCATTCATTACAATACCTGCAAAGAGGGGAAAAGGGAACATAACCACTCGAATTTGGGAACTGATAAGAGAAAGCCAGAAAATTTAGGCCCATTTGATCCAGAAGGAATTCCATGATAAATTTTAGAAAAATCCTTGTTGGAAAGGGAGATATAATAGGATTATTCTTATTAAATATAATATCTGATAGTCTCCATTGGTAAATATCTCTAATGGGGATTGGTTACCCACTTGGCTGGTCAATATTTATAGCATTTTTTGCTATTTCATCTGCCTTATGATTACCACTTATACCAGAGTGGCTAGGAACATACTGAAGATAAGTTCTTATGCCTCTTGAAGCAAGATTATCAATAATACTAAAACAGTGATTAGTGTCAATATCCAACTTATACTGAGGAGCTGAAGACAGCAACTCAACGCTTGACAAAGAGTCAGAATAAACTTTCATATTATGTGAATTAGCAATCAAAGGTTGGTTATTCATAAGGTGCTCTAATGCCATGATTATGGCATTTAACTGTGCAGACATTATAGATACATTATTATACATTCTCTTACCCAGTGCAATATTCAGGTGAGGAAGGAAAGCACCACTTGCTACCTTCTCATTCAATTTGGACCCATCAACGAAAAAAAGTTGGAAATGGTTTTTATATGTAATTGTATTAATTTCAGCAAGTTTTTTTCTGGATGAAAGTAATGGGGGTTAATTCTGTAGTCCACTTTGAGAAATCAGTATTTATTATGGGAACTGACCAATTCCATGGAGGGGAATGGGGGAAAGTAAGTGCAATAGACTTTGCGGGTACAGGGAACTTCTTCTGAATATTGGCATACTCATCTGCAATGCCTCTATACATGGCTGGATTTCTTAGCCAATTATATAGGGTGTGTGAGCTATTTGCTTCAATTTTTGTGAGATATTTTATCAAGAGAAAGCTACGTCTCTCCTTTATTGTTGTTAATCCACTCTCTGTAAGCAGAAACTTAGTACTTGTGGCTTTTCTAAGGCCAAATATGAGACGTATTTTATCATTTTGTGTTGTTTCAATTTTTTGCATCTGGGTCTTTGCACATGTACCATAAACGATGAGACCATAGTCAATCTGGAGTCTTTTATGTGCCTTATAAACTGAGTAAGGTTTTCTCCTTACAACCCTAGGGTGTGGAAAGAAGTCTTTTAGTATTCTTGTTTTTCTATAACACTTTTTTATTGTGTTTGAAATGCAGAGATGGAAGTTAAGTTTTTTGGTCAAGTATTAGACCTAGGTAATTAACATGATTATCCTCTGGAATAGCTGTTCCATTTCGAGTTAGTCTTGCATTAACATAATTTTTCTTGTGGTGAAATTTGATTATTTTCGACTTGGTGGGTGCAATGGGTAAATCTTAATATTGGGAAAATTTTTTCAAATCGGAAAAGTGACCTTTGCAGCTTAGACTGTGCAATCTCAAAGGTGTTTCCGGATGACCATAGCACCAGATCATCAGCATATTTTAGATTCGTATGGGGGAGGTTCATGTCCCAGAGATAGAGGGCAAAGAGGAGGCAGCTCAGAACTGCACCCTGAGGAAGGCCTTTGGTTATTGTTTTTTTTGGGGTTAAGAGGCTGAGCCTACATAAACAATGAAACTCCGCTTTTCTATGAAAGATTTTATAAAAGATACTATCTTGGGGGGTAGTCCAAGGTTTGCAAGTTTGGTTAATAGGATTTGGTGGTTCACATTGTCATCTGCCCCTTCAAAATCTAGGAAAGCTGCAACTAGGACATTATTTTTTTATAATGATTCATTTATTGCATTTGTTAACAATATGAAAGCATCTGTTGAGGAGTGGTGTTTCCTGAAACCGTTTGGGTGTGAGGTATCAATTTTTTTTTCAGCCAACCAGAGGAGTCGATGATATATTATTTTCTCCATTGTTTTTCCCATCACAGGAGTAATCATAGTAGGCTTATAAGAACTCAGGGTTATATTCGGGTTTATTTTTCTTTAAAATTGGTAGGGGGGATGAACATTTCCAGATATTGGGGAAAATAGAAGAAGCCCAAGCATGATTGTAGCAAATTAAAAGTTCCTGTTTAAAATGAAGGGGTCAGATTCTTTATCCATGTAGGGTGTATGTTGTCATAGCTGCTGTGTAGCCTTGGCCCTAATATGATATATTGCATTATTCAATTCCTGGATTGAAAATGGACTGGTTGTTAGCTCATTAACAAAAAGAGTTGAAAATAGCTTTGCCTTTTCATTATCATTGTCATAATTGGTATTATTATGTATTAGCTCATACTGGAGCGTGTTGGGGAAGCTTTTTTCTCACAGATGTGGCTTATGAGTTTAAGTATAATTGGCTCGAGTGTTTCTCTGGAGAGATTATTTGTGAAATTATTCCAGTAATTATATTTAGCATTTATTATAGTCCTTTTTAGATTAGATTCTGCTTGTAATTTCCTTAAATATGTAGTAGGAGATCGTTTTTTTTTTGGAATGTTCTCTTAGCTGCCTTTTTTGTTCTCCATTTATTTTGGCACTCATTCGTCCACCATGCTTTTGGAGTGTGTTTGGGGAAGGTTTTCCTGAGTGTTGTCCTGGGGATAGCATGATTAGCTGTATTTATTAGTATGGATGCCATAGCTTCAGCATGTGTGTCAGCTGTTGCATTTAAGATGAATTTTGGGTGAAACTTGTAATTTCATCACTAAGCTTATTTTGGAACATAGACCAATTTGCTTTAGTGTTAATATATTTGGGGGTATGTGACAGAGTTTCAGCAAGTTCATTTAGGGAACAAACTATGGCAAAGTGGTCTGTACATAGGTTATCAGTTTTATTTATATAAATTTTGTTCAAAATATTTAATGACACGATTTGTAAATCAATTGTAGAGAAAATGCCACTCTTGGGGTTGAAATATGTATTCAGGTTTGGAGGGGTAGCAACAGCTAATTCACTATTATTTAAATCTAACACTCAATAAACTTACCAGCTTTATTTGCTGGTTCATTCCCCCACAAAAGGCTGTGGGCATTAAAATCTCCACAAATAATGATGTTTTTCAACATATTAGAATTACTTATATAACTGAAGAAATCCATGCCATCTGTAGTTTGGCCATTAGGGTTATAAAAGTTTATTATGTAAGTTTTTGTATTATTCAGCCAAACACTGATACCAACTGTATCAACATCATTTACAAAACCTGGAAAGTTGATGCCACAGAATTTTATTTTATTATTAATTATTAAAGCTACTCCACCTCTTTTTCTCTCTGATGATCTATTCTTTCTCAGGATAGTATATCCCAGAGACTTAATTTGTTGATTTTGGGTTAAATGAGTTTCCTGGAGGCAAGCAATATCAATGGATTTATTATTCATAAAAGATATTAGTTTCATTTAACTTATTTTCTGAAAGTGACCTTACGTTCCACTAAAGTATTGATATGTGTTGTTTTTTAGATTTATTTTTCATATGTCTGTGTATCAATGTTAAGCTTTGTTAATAGTAAAGCAAGATCTTTTTTTGCTTGAATGAGCATATGGTTAGGTATGTAGATATTTCCTAATTCAGCTATGATTTTTGTTTTCTGTAGTTGTTGTATATTCATGGCCTGAACTGCATTACGGTTATATTTGGAGTTTGCATGTTTGGTTTGGCATCCGGTTTGTCAGTTAAGGGATTAATTCCTGGTAGTGTTTCTGGTTTGTTTCTTCTTGGGAGGGGGACCAGGCAGACCTCATCTCAATGGACGAGGAGGCTTGTTGGCTTAGTGATTCTTTCTGATATGGATGTGAGCTAGTTGGCTTAGAGGATGGAGTTTTGTAAGGGGTACTTGTTGCATTGGGAGTTTTGGTTGATTTCATTATGTTTTTTTTGGTGTGGTTGGGCAGCATTTGCTTCCATAGCTGCAAATGGGTATGGAATGGCCTTCTTCTCTGTTGCTATTTGCAGTGTTAGTGCTCTTGTTCTATATGCAGGGCATAGTGATTTATTGGTAGAGTCACGTGGGCCTTTGCAATTGATACATGTAGGCTGGGTGTTGTTGCAAGTTGTCAATTCGTTAGGATGGGAGCCTTTACAATTACTACAGGCTAGGAGAATTTCACTGCATTTGTGTGTTGTTTGTCCCAGTTTGAGACACTTCTGGCACTAGATAGGCTTTGGCCTGTACGCCTTGTGTGGTTTGATTTGCCCGAAATTGTATAACTTTTCTGGGATATTAATTTTTTCGTTCAGTGTAAATAAGAAAGATTTACTTGTTTTTAGGCCATTAGAGTCGGGTTTACCCAGTTGGGTGACATCTTCAACAGGGATTGTGTTGCCAACTCTATCTGAGAGTCCTTCTTTTAACTCCTGAATAGGTATTTCTGGGGGATGTTGTACACTACTTTTTTTTGTTGGGGAATGGTTTGGGTTCCATTTAGATGAGTTAATTGGGATATTCAGCAGAGATTTTAGATTGATTATTATATCTGCTCATTCTGATCTTGGATAGTTATTAGCAAAGATCCATTACTGTTAATGTTAAGAGAAAACATTGATTTTAACATTTGAAAGTTGCAACCCTTATTGTAGTAATCTTTGTTATCTCAAAGGGGGTATTAGGAAAAAGTTTTTGATGTAAATTTCTAAGTTTTGAGAAGGAGAAGCTTGGGCAGGGGGGGGGAATACTTTTGATTGGGGAGATTTTTTTTTCTTTTTTGGAGCTCCTAGAAAGGACCTCTAGAAATCCAGTATCCGTGATAGTGACATTAGCCCCAACACTAATCATTGTCCTATTCTCAGAATTTTGAACTATCATTTGATCTTTGAGATAGTGAGCTTGACCAGCCAGGATGGGGCTTAAATGGGTCAATTTCATTAGTATTTGGGGAGGGGTCCGGGGGGGTGGTCCCACTTATTTTAGTGGGAGTTCTTTGCAATGCCTATTTGAATAAGCTTTAAGCAAACAATATTAGGATAATACTATGATTACCGGACCGTCTGCACCCTACCGTGGGGAGAACTTCACCATCCACAAAAGAAAACACCACAGTATGGCCCAGAGGAGGGTTTTTGAGCACGATTGGTTCGGTTCACTGCTGATAAATCAAGAAAATATATATCACAAGAAATTTTATTGTAAATTTCTTAAAGTGTTGCAAGGTTTTTTGTTGTAGAAATGAAGACTTCTTGAAAACCCATAGTCTGGTTTTGTTAAAATGTTTTTTGAAGCTATATGGCATTGAAAATGTCAACACTTGAACAAAATCATTCTCTAAATTTTTCAGATATATTTTTTTCTAGGAATAGGGCCTTTTCCTTAAGGATTGATGATGGTAATACACTCATTTTGGTTAGAAACGAAAATTTTTCATTAAAGATATTGTAAGCCTCTTATTGGCTCACAATATCTTTTTGGATTTGGATTTCTTCTTCTTCTTCTAATTCACAGCAGGCGGGCTATTCAGTTGGTACTATTTAGCCCTCTTCTTTTTGCTTCACTCTGTGGGCTACAGAGCTACTGTCTTGGTTGTCTCTTATTTATTAGATATTTCTCAGATATCTTTCAGTAGATCTTTTGACTCAAGGAGTTCAAATATAAGATGATAGATATCGATTTCTGTGCTCTGTGTGCAGGTATAGTTGGCTAAGCTCTTGACTGATAGTGAGATTTTGTGGTGACGTATTTTAACAGTTTACAAAGCAAGGTATGTTGTGCAGACGTCAGCATATTACATTCAAATAGGCAATGGTCAATTGTTTCATTATTCATATTACAATGCCTGCAAAGAGGGGACAGGGGAATTGAACCACTTGAATTAGAAAGCTTATATGAGAATGCAAGGAAATTTAGTCCATTTGTTCCAGAACGAATTCTATGATAGATTTTAGAAAAGATACTTATTGAGAAAGGGGGAAAGGATAGGATTAATCTTATTAAAATTAATATCTGATAGCCTCCATCGGAAAATATCTCTAATTGGATTGGTCTCCCACTTGGCTGGTCAATATTTATAGCATTTTTAGCTATTTCATCAACCTGATGATTACCACTTATGCCAGAGTGGCTAGGAATATACTGAAAATAAGTTTTTATGCCACTTGAAGCAAGATTATCAATAATACTGAGACAATGATAAGTGTCAATGTCCAACTTATATTGTGGAGCTGAGGCCAGCAAAAACTCAAGGCTTGATAAAGAGTCGGAATAGATGATAATATTATTCGAATTTGCAATCAAAAGGTTGGTTTTGCTTAAGGGTGTTCTAATGCCATGATTATGGCGTTTATCTCAGCAGACATTATAGATAAATTATTAAATAATCTCTCACCCATTGCAATTTTCAGGTGAGGAAGGAAAACACCACTTGCAACCTTCTCATTCATTTTTGACCCATCGACAAATATTTGGAAGTGATTTTTATAGGTAATTGTATTAAGTTCTGCAAATTTTTTTCTGGACAAAAGCAATGGGGTTAAATCTTTATTCCATTTTGAAAATTCAGTATTTATTATGGGAAATGACACATTCCATGGAGGGGATTGGGGGAAAGTAGGTGCAATAGAATTTGCTGGTACAGGGAACTTCTTTTGAATATTGGCATACTCATCTGCAATACCTCTATACATGGCTGGATTTCTTAACCAATTATGTAATGTGTGTGAGCTATTTGATTCAATTTTTGTAAGATGTTTTGTCAAGAGAAAGCTACGTCTCTCCCTTATTGTTGTTAATCCACTCTCCATAAGCAGAAACTTGGTGCTTGTGGGTTTCCTAAGACCAAATATGAGACGTATTATATCATTTTGTGTTGTTTCAATTTTTGCATCTGGGTCTTTGCACATGCACCATAGACGATGAGCCCATAGTCAATATGGGGTCTTATATGTGATTTATAAAACTGGAGTAAGGTTTTCTCCTTACAACCCCAGGGTGTGGAAAGAAGTCTTTTTAGTATATTTGCTTTTCTATTGCTTTTTTTATATTGTGTTTGAAATGTGGAGGTGGAAATTAAGTTTTTGGTCAAGCATGAGACCTAGGTAATTAATATTATTATCTTCTGGAATAGTTGTTTTATTTAGAGTTAGTTTTGCATTAACATGGTTCGCTTCCGGTGAAATTGGATTATTTTGACTTGGTGGGTGCAATGGGTAAATCTGAATGTTTAGAGAATTTTTCGAACTGGAAAAGTGACTTTTGCGGATTTGACTGTGCTATCTGAAAGGTGTTGCCAGATGACCATAACACCAGATCATCAGCATATTGTAGATTCGTGTGGGGTAGGTTCATGTCCCAGAGATATAGGGCAAATAGGAGGCAACTGAGGACTGCTCCCTGAGGTAGGCCTTTGGTTATTGTTTTTTGGGGTGAAGAGGCTGAAACCAACACAAACGATGAAACTTCGCACTTCTATGAACGATTTAATAAAGGATACTAGCTTAGGGGGTACTCCAAGGTTTGCAAGTTTATTTAAAAGGATTTGGTGGTTCACATTATCATATGCCCCTTCAAAATCTAGGAAAGCTGCCACTAGGACATTATTTTTGAGAAAGATTCATTTATTGCATTTGTGAGCAAAATGAAAGCATCTGTTGAGGAGTGTGTTTCCTGAATCCAGTTTGAGTGTGTGGGATCATATTATTTTTTTCAACAAACCAGAGGGGTCTTTGATAGATCATTTTCTCCATTATTTTCCCCATCACAGGTGTAATCATTATGGGCCTATAAGACTCAGGGTTATCTTTTGGTTTATTTTTCTTTAAGATTGGTATGAGGGACGGACATTTCCATATATTGGGGAACCTAGAAGATGCCCAAGCATGATTATAACAATTTAGCAGTTCTTGTTTGTTTGAAGGTGTGAGATTCTTTATCCATGTAGGGTGTATATTGTCATAACTGCTGCTAGTTTTGGTCCTAATCTGATGTATTGCATTATTCAATTCCTGGATTGAAAATGGATTGGTTATGTACTCGGATCCTGGGCGTGGTTGGTAACTTGGGTTCATAGGAATTGTGGACAGTTTGCTTTGATTATTTGATGTTAGCTTATTAACAAAAAGAGTTGCAAATAGGTTAGCTTTACCATTATCATTGTCATAATGGGTATATTATGTATAAGCTCATACAGGAGTGGGTTGGGGGAAGTCTTTTTCCCACAGATGTGGCTTATGACTTTATGTATAATTGGCTCATGAGTTTCTCTGGAGAGATTATTTGCAAAATTATTCCAGTATTTATATTTAGCATCTATTATATTCCTTTTTAGATTAGATTCTGCTTGTAATTTTTTTAAGTATGTAATAGGTGATGGTTTTTTTTTATGAATTCTGTCCTAGCTGCCTTTTTTATCCTCCATTTATTTAGGCACTCATTTGTCCACCATGCTTTAGGAATTTGTTTAGGGAATGTTTTCTTAGGTGTTGTCTTGGGGATAGCATGATTAGCTGTATTTATTAGTAAAGATGCCAAGGCTTCAGCATGTGTGTCAACTGTTGTGTTAGAAATGCATGAACTTTGGGTGAAACTTGTAATTTCATCATTTAGCTTATTTTGGAACATAGACCAATTTGCTTTAGTGTTCATATATATTGGAGGTATGAGATAAAGTTTCAGCAGTCTCATTTAGGGAGCAAAGTGGTCAGTATGAGACTATCAATTTTATTTATGTAAATTTTGTTCAAAAAATTTGATGACACAATTTGTAGGTCAATTGTGGAGAATCTGCCACTTTTGGGGTTGAAATATGTGTTCAGGTTTGGAGGGGTAGCAACAGCTAATTCATTATTATTTGAAGTCATATTCTCAATGAATTTACCAGCTTTATTTGCTGGTTTATTCCCCCACAAAAGGCTGTGGGCATTGAAATCACCACAAATAATGATATTTTTTAACATATTAGAATTATTTATATAATTAAAGAAATCCTTGGCATCTGTAGTTTGGCTGTTAGGGTTATAAAAGCTTATTATGTAGGTTTTTAAATTATTCAGCCAAACACTGATACCAATTACATCAACATTTTTATCGTTTTACGGATGATTTCTTCTTGTTCTTCTTTTTTAATTTTGGCCTTTGTTTTATACTCAGCTCCACTAAGTCGCTTTCTTCCATCGCTCATTTTACAATTTTTTTTTTATCCAAAACTTAAATAGAAAAGATAATAGATTTATTTCTTGTTCACCAGTAGTTAAAAATTGAATTATGTCTTGGTAATTATGAGTGATTCACTTCTCAATAAAAACAATAATATTATCATATATACTACTTACCTATTATAAATAAGTTGCTGCGGTAATGTAATTTACGAAAAACTTTTAAAGAAAATTACAGTAAACACTCAGAACAAATTTTATTCTATTTGCAGGAAACAACTGAAACTGTTATAATACAAAAGAAAGCTCGCTCATTGTCGATAATGACAAGTAAGCACTGCAATATATGTATATAGAATTCTATATACATATAGAATTATAGAATTATATAGAATTATATACATATAGAGTGAGCCATCTGGGGTGCATAGGGCATCGACGAAGCATCGGTAAACGTTACGATGTATATAGAATAATGCTTTATATACTTAAAACTATAAAGTTTTTTTTTGTATTTGCCGACAAAATACTACCGACAATGTCGGTAAAATTTGCCAACGAAATACACTGTGCACATCAAATAAATTTGATAGAGCTTAGTCAGGGATTCTAAAATTTTGAAAGAGAAGCAATGCCAATAATAAAACATACCTCAATATTGTTCCTTTATGTTATATTTATCATTGTTAATTTTTTTGTGTCACTCCGAATTTAAGCCGCCCCCAAATTTTGCTGCCGATGTGCGCTCCTTACACACCGCCTAGGAATGGGCCCCGGTACGTTCATTGCGTAGGTCGCTAGCGCTATCATTTCAGATTCGTTCAATTTGAGCATTTTTTCACAATTTTTATTGAAATCTGCCGCCCCCCCCCCCCACCAAAAAAAAAAAAATTTGCCGCCCTAGGCAAATCCAGCTCTGCAAATTATACCATCTGAACTTTGGATGTGGAATTATGGCTCAAAACATTGGATACAAATATATGTGCTGGTCCCAATAGAGCTTATCCTTGCCTCCCCTTATCCTTGCAGAGCTTGCCCCTCCCCTTGACAAAACTGTTCCAAAGTCTTTGGGTACCAAGCAAGTCCGTCGAGGTTGGCAAAATTCAAATATTCAGCCTGTTCACAAGAATGGAAGTAGGAACGTGCTCCATTAGTATTATCTCAACAGCAAAAAAAATCCTCAAAGAAATCATGAATAATGGAATTGACTACAAACTGCATTAGCTATGACTAATTGACCATGAAGCATTTAATTGACTACAAACTATTTGAAAAAAATATACATTGCTTCAGATCTAGATGCTCAGTTGAGGCAAATTTCATAGGTTGCAGATAATTATGTCATCAAGTTGCTAGATCACAGTATTCCAGTTGATGTGATCTTTTCAGATTTTGACAAAGTATTTGATGAAATTTGTCATTGCTGACTGAAAAAACAAAAGTAATATGTATCAGCCTACATGAGGAGATTGTAGAATTATTGGTGAAATTCCTCTTAGGAAGAATGCAGAGAGTTAGGGTCATTGAAACAACAGGTAAGAATTATTTTCAGAAGTTGCTGAAGTTGTCAGTGGTGTGCCCCAGGAGAACGATCTCGGGTCCAGTATTATTCAATTCTTGCACTCCAAGCTGTAAGAAACAAGATAAGCTTTATACTGATGGTCTTATGTGACCATTGCTGGAATTTGGCATACTTGTTGCTGCTACCTTGAGCAAGGGCAATCAGCAGAAAGTAGAATCTGTCCAAAGACGGGTGACGAAAGTTTCTAATGGATGCAAGAATCTCGGCTACCCGTCTTGATTGAATAAGCTACGGCTCCAAACTGGATTTAAGGTCAATACTAGGATTACTGGTCAATACTAGCCTTACGGTCAATACTAGGATCCTGGATTTGGTGTCAATACTAGTGCTAGTTATTAGCACCTAAAAAATGCATGTGTGGTTTTAAATTGGGTAAATTGTGGATTTAAATGTGGTAATGAGGTAATGGGGTAAATTGTGGTTTTAAATAGTTTTAAAGTGGGTTTTAAATTGTGTCTATAAGCTCTTCTAAAGGAAACGCGATAATAACAAAAGGTAATACCATATAATTCCCCCATCAACATTCTTTTCAAATATAATGGTTGCTATTGTGATAAAAGCCCCCCCTCCCCATATTTAGCCAGATATAGCCCTAGGCTATATTCAAAACTAAACAAGAACACTTAAATGATTTAATTCTTGTAGTATATATTTCTTTGTAATTATAGACAGTGTCTATTAATGAGATTTTCACATTTCCTCCCCTTTTTATCTCCTTTTTTCTTTTCTAAGTAAAAATTTAACCAACCATTCACATTCTTTCACAATGTCATGATGTCATTGACAAGGTTAAGAACAAAATGCTCTTTAACAAAGTAAAGTAGAACGATTCAAGTACTAAAAACAATGGATTAATATGCTATTTAGGGCTACGTCTGGTCCAATTATGGTGATAGGGTACATTGTCATGGCAACAATGTTGCCATGGGTACATTGTATTTGGAATATGTTTTACTAGTTTGTTTTAATATATATAATAAATATATTTATTATTATTATTATATATAATAATTTATTATTATAATAATAATAATAATAATAATACCCACTAACCTTATAAAAAAGTGGAGTAGGCCTAACAAAAGAAAGTAAAGGGAAAACACATACAAAACAAACACATACAAAACAATGTCAAATATAAAAAATAAACGACAATGCTAATCAGAATCGCACGAGAGGATGAAAAGGACCTAATAATAATAATAGTAATATTGTTCCCATAGGAACAGTGGGTACATTGTATTTGGAAACAGTGTTGATGGGGTATCAAATAGTGCTACTCTTTTGTTTTTATAGTGTTTCTTTCTGAAGAATCCATTGAACAGTTTTAACCTTAACTAGACATAGTTTGGCATACAGTGTACTGAAACTCAAGTAACACTTGTAATCCTATACCCCATTCCGAATTATGTTGACTGACTTGATTTATTAACCAAAATGAAACAATCCCGTATATGCCAGAGGCTTTAAACAACCAATGATGGAGTTTGAGAACTAAATCACTTAATAAAATTATCACGCTGAATAGGACACATTATGAGAACATTAAGGAGAAAAACTAAACAAACAGAAAATAAACAGCAAAAAACAAACAAAAAACTTTTTGTCTACTCGATAAGATATTTTTTTATTTTTTTGGAACAAGCTCAATGAAATTGATTCTTATATATAATTGGGCACTCCGCATTCCAACACCAACGTGTCGTCATGACGTTGCACCATGACATCACATTGCGTCATGACACATCCATGCATGGGCGTGCTGCATTTCCTAAATTAGTTGAATTTTTTTTTGGATGAAGTTGTTGGGTATGAATTATACTCTGTAGGGTGAACTTGGGTAAGTCCGGCCCTTTATCGAGTTTTTTTCAGCTTAATCTGGTCCCAAGATTGTTTTGGAGTTTCTGCCACAATAAAAACTATTTGATGTTGCTCTTGATCATACTAGTAATATTCCGCACAATCCAGAAAGTCCCCAAGTTTTGTTGTTTCCATGAGTTGCTACACCAAAGTAACCCATCTCAGGGAGGCCGAACTTACCCCGAGTCTGGGGGTAAATCCGGCACCTCCCAGGTAAATCTTATGTAAGTAGAGATAAAAATTATTTCACACTAAGACATGATAGAGGGTCCCTCTATGTACGGAAAACCATACAAACCAAAAACTCTCGTTAATGGTTTGTATGTGCCACAGCGGAACATCAGCTTTCTGCTTATCATGGGGTAACTCCGACAGTGCTGGTTTTACCCCGTACATAGGAGAAGTCTCTGAGAAAGGTATTTTTTCAAATTGTTTATTGTAAATATGAAAAAGGTAATGACATACTTCAAATAATAGGATAAAAAAAAGCAGTTTCAATTAGTATCAGAGAGATTCGAGAAAGCAAACTTTTGATCACTTGCAGGCACTAATGTGCTTCTTGTACAGGCTGATGATGTGCCGAATTTGGAATGGTGGTAGAGTGAAGGGACCAGCTCCAGAGAGCCTCAATGGTCCGGCAAAGATGTAGTTTTCTTCGACTTCGTCAATGTCATCTTTTTTCGGCCAATCGTATGAATAGTCGGCTAGGCTCAGGCAGCGAAGATATTTTATACGAAACAAGATTTTCATCGGGAAAATCAAGCACCCTTCCGATATACCAGCCTTGTTGATCTCGTTTGGTATCGTATGCTACAGCATAGTACTCATTTAGCTGTATGTTTAGCTTCTTTTCCTCCTCCTCTTCATGCTCACTGCCAACAGTATCACGGATATCCATTTCGTCAGCTGAGGAACCCGATGAGACATCAACGTCAGAGTCTTCACTGGAAAGATCATCTTTCTTTTTCTTTTTCAGTTTTGGCTTGAGCGTGTTCTTTTTTACTTTCCCTTTTTTGTTCTCTAGCTTTTCTTTTTTCTCTTTCTCTCTTTGTTCAAGCACTCTCAAAGCCTCTGCAGATGTGATTACTTCAGCTTCCCGGGCAACTCTCTGCCTACCGGATGTCCGGATGCTGAGGCATCAAGAGAAGGGCGACGTACTGAGTCCAAGAGAAGTTCTTCAAAGGATTTGTCATGCGTATGATTCTTCTTCGGACTAACCAACACCGAAATGGTAATCTGTTCAGTTGCAGTATTCACCCTGGTAGTCACTCTTGTTAAATTCTGAGTCTCCGATTTCTTACTCTCAACATATCGTTTGAACTTGGCTGGATCAAACTTCGCGTTGTCGACCACGTCGCGGTTGATACGCGCTGGAATAGCGGAATCGTAAATTCCTGTCGCTTGAAATGATTTTTGAATCAGTGAAGGAGTTAAGTAAGTCTCCCAGATCTGACATAAAATTTTCACAAGGCCTGGTCGTGACAAGACGTCACCTGGGTGTGCTCGTTGCCAGTTCACGAGCTTCTGCTCATAGGATGATTTCAGCCCTTTTGAAAATAACCCTGTCAAGGGGCTGCAGAACATGGGATGCATGAGCTGGCAACTTGAGGATGGTAACGTTCTTCTCTGAAGCGAGCTTTCGCAAGAGCCAAGGATAAATGGGAGCCATGGCCATCAAGAATAAGAAGTGCTTTTTCTTTCACCTGAGGCAGGAAAACATCTCTAAACCAGTTATAGAAAAGGTCCGCAGTCATCCATCCTTTCTTAGTAGCTGAATAACATGCATCTGGATGGTCCTGAACGGGTAGCCGTGAACTCCAAGTGTTTTTTCCCGAGAAGACTACCAGTGGTGGCAGCTTCTCACCTGATGCATTAACACATGCGAGCACAGTTGTGTTATCACGTCCAATGCCACCAGTTCGCCGCGTTGCTGGGGATCCTTTTGCGCCAGCGATTTTAAGGCTACCAGGATCGCGACAAAACGAAGTTTCGTCCAAGTTGAACCAACATTCTGGTTTGTCTAAGATGTCAAGCTCTTCTGCTGTTTTTTTTGTAGCAGGGCATGAAATCCTAGAATGATAAAAGGATCTGCTTGTTGCACAGCCCTCAGGTTTTCAAGACGCTCAGGTTTCTTAAGAGAGATGTTGTTTCTTTTCTTAAACCCAAACCACCAGTCCTCACCTGGCCGGTTGTTCGTGAAACGAGTACTGATTTTGTTCATGCTGACATGTTTTTGCACTTCGTCTAGGAACTGTTGTTTGGTAAGCCCCATGCCCCACTTTTCCATGACCTTCAGCGAATTTGCCATACTCTGCACAACATCAGGAGGTAGGTCCGGAGCTCTCCCGAGAGTAACAGCGGGCGATTCGCGGAAAGTCCTTTGCTTCTTCGTCTGATCCATTAGTGTTGTCCTCGGTATGTTGTAAAATTTCGCAGCTTTTTTAAAGACATTCGACATGATAGAACTTCATCTTTGGCTTGTTTAAGCTGTTCAGCAGTATATCGTCCTCCTGCCCCCTTGTTGGTTTTTCGGTTGTACTTGCGTGGCATCTGGAAAAAATGCAGGTTTATAGTAACAATAGTAAAGCGTAGCTATTGTACCTAAGAAACGACAAGCCATATTGACAAATTCAAGCTTATAGCGCGTCCAGACTATCCGTTTTCTGGAAAAATGGGACGGAAAATTGGAAGCAGGAAAAGCTGTCCAGACTTAACGTTTTTTTTTAAAAAAATATCTGTACAAGTTTATCAGATATCCTCATCAAGGTTTTTTATTAGCCAAAACCTACAGAAAACAATTTTAGAGCCTCAGTTAGACAATTTACCTTTTTTTTGTTCTAAACCACGTTAAAAAAAACAATTTTTATTTTCCACTTATGGCCTCGTTGGGGAGGGGAAATCTCTTGAAGATGGGGAGCAACAAATTTCCTCTCATGAGAAAATTGTTGGCGTTTGCATCCTGAGAAAAACATCAGAAATTGTGTTTATTCCCTACGGGTACTCGTGAATTCAGCTATATTGTTACTGATTGACAAAGTTTAGAAAAAATTCATATCAATCACAGGCAGTATTTTGGTGTTTTCGACCCCAACCCCCTTCGCACTCAAATATATTCCCCTAAACGTGTCTACCATGCATTTGTTTTTCTGTTAGAACCAAAAATCCGATGTTATCTAGTGTTTCATTGGAAAGCAATCCGACGATACTAGGTTTAATATTAACTTGGCACAATGCGATTCTTCAATGTCTAATTACTTTCAGCTTTGACAGATTTAGCTGTTAATAATAGTATTGATTTTCATGGGTGTAGCGAGGGGGGCAGCTGCCCCCCCCTCTAGACCTTCAAATTTACATTAGATATGGCTGAAAAAGCAGATGGTTTGGAAAAAGCAGTTGATAAAACTCCATCACACTATCGACTTGGGTCAAGACAGTGAATAAACTAAACTAAAAAAGATTCGTATATATCATTTTCATGTCTGTAAACCTTTTATTATTGGAAAAAAAACATAATAAACAACTGGAAAATGCAAGAAAATTACATAAAAAGTGAAAAATATGAAAGCAAAATCTTATGCAAAAAATTAAGACACTCAAATCTGAAAAAAGTATTTTCGATCAAATTAAAATCAAAAAAGGAATTTATTCAAGGTTTTCTCATAACGTTAAGTATATTTTTGGCATAATCCTTCTTTTCCAGTTTCATTTTTCAGTTGATATCGCTCCTTTTCGTCAAGATCTTGGGATCAAGGAATAGTTGACAAATACAATTCACTGAGATCTAGGCTAGAACTGCAAAAGACTAGCCAATCGTATACACGGGGTAAGTCCGGCCCCCCGTGTCGGAATTTACCCTGTACGGGGCAAGTCCGACATGCCGGAGTTACCCCGAACGGGGGTTTTTCTGGGTAAGTCCGACACCCCTTGTATCTCCTGACTGGCTTGAGGATAAAATACTAATAAATTACAGTAAATACTTCAACTATCCTATTAACTCATCAGCTATTTACAATCATTCCATCCTCTCTTTAGTTTTCCGCACTATCAGTTAAAAATTACTACCCACCTCGTGGCCAGCAAAGATGCCCTCCTCGAAATTTCAAAATTTCGTCACCACAAGAGGGGTTAAAAATGGTGGCAATACTGAACACTGTTGTCAAGTACCAAGCCAAAGGAAGAAAATGAAGTACAGAACCACAGATTTCTGTCTTCACTGAATCAGATAAGATGGGGGTGACGGAGTTACCCCGGTGTCGGACTTACCCAAGTTCACCCTAGCTACATGAGCATGTTATATTGTCTTATTCCAATTGGTGCTAATGAATGAATAAACATGTAAACCAAACTCCCGACTTGGAATTGCCAGACGGAATTAATCACCTATAAAGTATTTATTCGAAAAACAGGGTTTTTACTGCATGATTTTCTGTTACTTTGATTTTACTTGGGTTGTAATTAAGCGAATTAGACCAAAGAACGCGTCCACACTCTAAATATGAAGAAACGTGAGTATAATATAAAGTTTTTGAGTGCTTTATGAGGAATAAAATGCTTTTGTCCATTTAAAATACCCGTCTTGTGGGAAATTTTAATGGAATGTGCCTTCACATGATCTTTCCACGTTATCATTTCAACAACCATTCCCAAATGCTTGAAATTAGTTACCCTTTCGATCACTACCTTTCCAAATGAAAGTATCTTAATTGTTTCAAGATGTTGGATATTTGAAAAAATCATATATTTTCTTTTATATATTACGGTAGCAAAAGAGTAGTACCATTTGATTCCCTGTTCAACAACGTTCAACAATGTTTCCATGTCAGTACTAGGTTATTCTAAGCCCCTAAACTATGATTCAACAAACAATAATTTAAGACGAACCAGTAATTGAACAAATAATAAAGTCAAACGTAAAATAAACATACAGTTAGTTACCACTAACTGTTTGATTATATTTAAAGACAATATTTTCTGCGAAATTTCTCAAAGAATGTAAAAACCAGCGAGGTGTCACCCTGCACCACCCTTATCCAGGTTTAGTTTAAATGAAGGGAGACTAGAGATTAATCCCTACATCCTCCCACACACGCACATCCTTTTCTAGATTTGTATAAAGGCTCATGGAGGTTTAGACAGTTTATCCAGGGACGTACCCAGGATTTTTTTTCGGGGGGGGGGGGTCCTCAAAGTTTTATTTCCGGGGGGGGGGGGGTACAAAAAAGCTCAAAAACGCATAATTTTTTTTATATCCATTTTTGTTACGTTTTTCACGAGTCAAACAAACATTTCGGGGGGGGGGGATTCAGAATCCCCTAACCCTTCCCCTGGGTACGGCCTTGAGTTTAGGCATTGGAATTCGCTCTTTTAGGCTTATGATACCCCCCATACACAATGAACCACTGTCCATCCTTCATAATACCTGATGCAAAACTATATATCATAGAACATAATTTCATAAATAATCAAGTGAATCAGCTTAGTTAAATCAAGTATTAACGTAATGTATATCTAATTCACCATTTGTCATGTAGAGCCATGTAATTATGTTAAGCCATAATGACATGGCTTTACAGGAACGAATACACAACCATGCAGCATTACTAAAACTCATCCATTTTTTCTAGATCGTTCTTATAGGAGAAAATGTGAAATTTCGCATTTTTATAGATATGAGGTTGAAACTTCTTTTTGGGGGGTTACCCGCCTTTTTTCAAAACCAGGCAAATTTTCTCGGAACGTAACCTTTGATGGTTAACATTAAACTTAATAAGTTTTATGTATCTGGAACCATAAAAAGGCTAATCTTTTGATGTATTAATCGCTGTCATTATATTCTTTAGTTTTGGCTTCTATCGGGCGTAGTCGCTCCTTACTTACAGTTCGTTACCACAAACTGTTTGATGTCTAGTGGCCTGTAAACTAAATTTTATTTATTTGTACGGGTATCTGTTTTGACCTTTGAATTTATGGGCTTTGAAATATATATTTATATCATTTTATGCATGCATGTATATGTAGATCAGAAACTTTATAAATGCATTTTAACAGAAAGGCGGGCATTTTCCATTTTAATGCCATCAGCGGCATGCAATGGTCTTCAAGGTGTATTTTGAGGTGGTCGCGAGTAAGACACTTGGACCTATTTCCCTACAACACCAGCCACCTAAATTTGCAAATACATGAATGTTGCTCCGATTTTGCTCGATGAAGGATGACAGATTGCCAAAGATTGTTCTTTTCGGCCAACCATCTAGGGCTAAACGGAAAGCAGGTCGTCCCCGTCTGGGGTGGGAGGACGTCATAAAGAAAGATTTAAAGGAAATGGGAACTTCGTGGGCGGGTGTAAAAAGGGGAGGCTTTGAATAGATTGGGGTGGAGGAGGAGCGTGCGTAGCTGTGTTGGCCTCAGGCGGCTTGGTTCTGCGATGAGTTGTTAGTAGTAGTAGTAGTAGTAGTATTGGAATTCTAGGTTCCCTGTAGTTTCAAGTGTGTTTCCTAAAAATTGTTATCTTACAAGTAGCACCTTTTTGAAGATATTTCAAGGTCAAGAATTTTCAAAGAAAATTTTCCAATGAAGGTAATGGACTAACTAAGACCATTTCATAGTTTCAATAGACTTTCGCATAATGAGGGGAAGGGTGTCTGAAGCTTTGGAACTAAGCATATTTTCAGGCATAAACTGTGAAGCTTTTTTCTGGTCAGTGTCCAAAGCGTCAAAAAAGTGTCTGTTTTCCTGACACATATTATATGCCCTTGCAACGGACCTGGAGGAACTTTATCCTTTTTATTGTTACTTTGATATCGGAGTTCTGGGTCACCAGAGGTTACAAGTGGTTCCAAAAATTTTGTATATTACAAGTAGCACTTTCTTGAAGGTTTCTCTTGGTGAAAACTTTAATTTCTCAAGAAAAATTTTTTAGTGTTTCTTAATTCCAATTTCCAAAATTTTTCAACTTATAAACAACAATCTTAACATAAGTTAGCTGCAATTAGGTTATGACTAACAATATTGAAGTTAAAGTACTTAATTTTTAGAGAATTTAATAAATGAAAATATAGATAGAAAAAACGGATATAATATTTAAAACAAAGCAGTGGAAGAAAAAGAGAAAAAAAGTTATTAATTAGAATTCATTTTGTAGGAATATTTGGGAATTATTAAGATATCTCATTACCAAATTGAAACTATACGAGAAACAATCTGTCGTACGAGAGACAATCTGTTTGTCATTCCTATGTTGTTTATTCAGGCTATTTGCAGTAATATTTAGGAATTATTAATAGCCTATGCCAGTTTTATTTATTTGCTTTTTCTTTCTTTTTCTACATATCTTGTATTTAATTTAGCTTTACTGATTTTTTTCCCCGTTATCAAAGGCTCCTGGACATGGCTTCAAAATATTCGGATTTTGCTGCTTTCTTTAAATATTAGGTTATAGCCGCTTTTCTCTCTATATTTTCATTTATTAAAGTCTGTAAATGAAAAGGCAATGTGGTCTAAGAAATTATTTATTTTCAGTTTTTATACTAAGGTTCTTTATTTTTATACTAAGGATTTATTAATATTTTATATTTTTATATATTACATTTATATTTTATATTTTCTACAGGTTTTGTCATAATGAGGGGGTGGGGAGTGGAGCTTTATAAGCTAAGCTCATTTTCAAGCCTAAACTGTCAAGGTTTTGTTTTTGTCAGTTTTTTGAGGTTGACATAAGCCTACCTCAAGGGTTTCCATGGTTGTTTGAATGAACAAAATACGTTTTCTTTTATAGTTGAGAAGGCTGTCAAAAAAAACGATGATCTAAAAGATGAATTATCTACGCTTCAAAAAATGCAACTGGATATTGTTCTAAGCCTGGCTAATGAAGGAGCTATACAAATTGGTAAGATAGTTTTTGTTTATTTAGTTTTTTTGCAAGTTTTCAATTCTTTTCTTTTCTTTAATGTATTTATGTTGTATAAATAAGTTTTTCTCATAAACTTACAATATAAACATTGTTAGGTGACTCTGTCTCACAACTTTATTTTTTAAAACAATAAAAAAACATTAGCGTAAAGAGCGAAGCGTTGAGGAGGGACAGCCCCTTTCATATACGGAATAATTTCTGTTCGTTTTAAGTTTTAATGTCGCTCCTTACTTTCAGTTTAAAAACTTTTTTTTTATTTAATCGTAAATAGAACTAGTTTAATTGCGGGAACAGTGCTGGTCAGTGTGACGTGGCCATTGGCGGTTTTGACTTCTCTTGCATCAGGGGGGAAATCTTGATTAGCCCCCCTCCCCTGTCTCCCAAAGATTTTCAGGCCAAGTTTGAACAGAAATTGAATTTATTAAAAAAAAAGTTGAATACAAACTATCACACACAAAAAATATTAAGATTAATTAATTTCGGTCTACTTACTTTTATTTTCAAGGAATGGTGCTGAATATATGGTAAAAATGACAATTTCGGATTCAATTTTCTTGTACTTACTGCGACCTCTGCTTTATTTTAATAAAAATAAAATTACAAAATGATTATAACCGTTAGATTATATATTTGAAATTATACGTCCCTAAAATTTCTGCACCCTGGAACAAGTCTCTGTCCCACATAAAACACCCTTTATACGTGGCTTGGATCAGCTTGAAACAGGACAAAGAAAATTGATATAAATAATGTTTGTATTCTATTTCCACATTTTGCCCAGATTTTGAGTTTAGCTCGTCCATTTGAAATGGGACGTCACGACTTCCCAGCCCTATAGTTGTCACTGCAATTCCCACTCTATTTAATTCCTATGTTAAATAATCCTGTTCAACAGTCTTTTTGGTTTTCTTTCATAGGGTTAATCTATATTTTTTCATTGGGACATTTAGCTAAAGGTTTTAAACTCAAGTCTTTTTCAAAGGCTTTCTATCCAGCTGAAAACCTTGGGGTTACCATCCATAAAAAATACCTTCAGTACAAATCAAAGAAAATACTGTTGCATCAGCAGATTCAATATTTGTTAATTAAATAATTAATTATTGTTAAAACTACATTTATGCATGTATGAGAATACATTTCTATATATATATATATATATATATATATATATATATATATATATATATATATATATATATATATATATATATATATATATATATCTATATATATATATATATATATATATATATATATATATATATATATATATATATATATATATATATATATATATATATATATATATATATATATATATATACTATTACTACTACTAACAACTCACCGCAGCACCAAGCCGCCTGACGCCAACACAGCTACGCACGCTGCTTCTCCATCCCAATCTATTTAAAGCCTCCCTTTTACACCCGCCAACGAAGTTCCCATTTCCTTTAAATCTTTCTTTATGAAGTCCTCCCACCCCAGACGAGGACGACCTGCTTTCCGTTTAGCCCTAGACGGTTGGCCGAAAAGATTTTTGTATTGCATCAAATGTTCTAGCTTTTCAGTCTCTTTGAGTACAACCAATAGCAATCCAGTTCTCTTTGACCACATAAAGGAGGAAAGGACTGGGCAAGAGCACTTGAGAAAAAGCTTTGTTCAACACTTTATATTCACACAGGACCAACATCATGAAAGTGTTATCCTATCAGAGCCATCTGTTAATTGATCCAAGTCAAGGTTCAGCAGAGGTATGAAACCTATTAATTAAAGCTAATAAAGTATTAGTATTATATTGGGCGAACAATATCCCCCTGGTACTACGAAAATGTGACAGAACAAGAAGTAGGTTTGTCTTGAAATTCGTTAAAAGTAAGATTCACAAGCCAGAACAGGAAAATCAGGAGGTGAATAAGTAAATTGTTTGAGACAAAATTTTATTTAGCCAAAACTTTAAGTAAACCCCTCTCTGGTGAAGACAACCCAAAACTATAAAATGTTGAATTAGCTTCTTATATTGGCTATGAATGTAGATGGAAAAGAACTGTGTTTTGTTTGAAATTTTTGGTAGTAAAAATAGTCATGTGAACATTTATAGGCATTTGAGAGTTGAAATAAAATATTCAAGCCTTGCTTTGAAGTTGAGCATTACCCATGGTTTTTCCTTTCATATGAAATCCATTTCTTTCTCCTTGTACATTTAATAGTTGAAAGTGATTGGACTGTAACTAACCCCCCTCTCACGCCCACCTTTGCATAGGCAGCGCGCTAGCGCTGCCTAAGTAAAGAACGATGTTGGCACAATGTGTTTGTTTTTTTGGTTTTTTTTCTCCATACCCGGGCACTTCCTATCGCAGGAGTCGTCGTAGAAACTTCGAAAAGGGCTCAGTTGATTGGAAATTGGAGTGGCTAGTGCCCTTTTTAATAGTCGAAAGGATTGGAGGGCAACTAGCCCCCCCCCACGCTCATCATTCCTCCAAACACATCCAATCAAAATTTTGAGATAGCCATTTTGTTCAGCGTAGTTGATTTCCAGATAGAAATATGTTTTTGAGGAGGAAACTCCCCATAGCCCTCAGGGTTTTTAAGTTATGCCCTGGGGGCATATAAGGTTTTTATTGAAGGCGTTGTCGTAGAAAACTTCAAAACAGGCTGATTCGATTGGAAATTCAAAGGGCTAGTACCTTTTTAATAGTCGAAAGTGATTGGAGGGCAACTAGCCCCCCCCCCTCCCACGCCCATCATTCCCCCAAATACATCCAATCAAAATTTTGAGATAGCCATTTTGTTCAGCGTATTTGATTTTCAGATAGAAAATATATTTTTGAGGAGGACACTCCCCCACAACTGTCAGGGCAAGGATTTTAAGCTATGCCCAGGGGGCATATAATGTTTTTATAGAAGGCGTTGTCGTAGAAGAAACTTCAAAAAAGGCTCATTCGATTGGAAACTCAAAGGGTTAGTGCCCTTTCTAATAGTCGAATGTGATTGGAGGGCAACTAGCCCCCCCCCCCTCGACGCCCATCATTCCCCCAAACACATCCAATCAAAATTTTGAGATAGCCATTTTGTTCAGCGTAGTTGATTTCTAGATAGAAAATATGTTTTTGAGGAGGACACTCCCCTACAACCTTCGGGCAAGGGTTTTAAGTTATGTTCTGGGGGCATATAAGGTTTTTATAGAAGGCATTGTCGTAGAAACTTCAGAAAGGCTCATTCGATTGGAAATTCAAAGGGCTAGTGCCCTTTTTAACAGTCTTATGTGATTGGAGGGCGCTCTAGCGCTGCCTAAGTAAAGAACGATGTTGGCACAATGTGTTGTTTTTTTGTTTTTTTTTTTTCTCCATACCCGGGCACTTCGTATCGAAGGAGTCGTCGTAGAAACTTCGAAAAGGGCTCACTTGATTGGAAATTGGAGTGGCTAGTACCTTTTTTAATAGTCGAAAGTGATTGGAGGGCAACTAGCCCCCCCCCCCTCCCACGCCCATCATTCCCCCAAATACATCCAATCAAATTTTGAGATAGCCATTTTGTTATTTTAGAAGAAAGCGTAGTTGATTTCCCAGATAGAAAATATGGTTTTTGAGATCAGCCATTTTGTTTTTTGAGGAGGACACTCCCCCACAACCCTCAGGGCAAGGGTTTTAAGCTATGCCCAGGGGGCATATAATGTTTTTATAGAAGGCGTTGTCGTAGAAACTTCAAAAAAGCTCATTCGATTGGAAATTCAAAGGGCTAGTACCCTTATTAATAGTCGAAAGTGATTGGAGGGCAACTAGTCCCCCCCATGCCCATCATTCCCCCGAATATATCCAATCAAAATTTTGAGATAGCCATTTTGTTCAGCGTAGTTGATTTCCAGATAGGAAATATGTTTTTTGAGGAGGACACTCCCCCACAACCCTCAGGGCAAGGGTTTTAAGTTATTCCCTGGGGGCATATAAGGTTTTTATAGAAGGCATTGTCGTAGAAACTTCAAGAAAGGCTCATTCGATTGGAAATTCAAAGGGCTAGTGCCCTTTTTAACAGTCTTTTGTGATTGGAGGGCGCTCTAGCGCTGCCTAAGTAAAGAACGATGTTGGCACAATGTGTTGTTGTTTTTTTGTTTTTTTTTCTCCATACCCGGGCACTTCGTATCGAAGGAGTCGTCGTAGAAACTTCGAACAGGGCTCACTTGATTGGAAATTGGAGTGGCTAGTACCTTTTTTAATAGTCGAAAGTGATTGGAGGGCAACTAGCCCCCCCTCCCACGCCCATCATTCCCCCAAATACATCCAATCAAAATTTTGAGATAGCCATTTTGTTCAGCGTAGTTGATTTCCAGATAGAAAATATGTTTTTGAGGAGGACACTCCCCCACAACCCTCAGGGCAAGGGTTTTAAGTTATGTTCTGGGGGGCATATAAGGTTTTTTATAGAAGGCATTGTCGTAGAAACTTCAAGAAAGGCTCATTCGATTGGAAATTCAAAGGGCTAGTGCCCTTTTTAACAGTCTTATGGGATTGGAGGGCGCTCTAGCGCTGCCTAAGTAAAGAACGATGTTGGCACAATGTGTTGTTTTTTTGTTTTTTTTTTCTCCATACCCGGGCACTTCGTATCAAAGGAGTCGTCGTAGAAACTTCGAAAAGGGCTCACTTGATTTGGAAATTGGAGTGGCTAGTACCTTTTTTAATAGTCGAAAGTGATTGGAGGGCATAGCTTAAAAACCCTTGCCCTCAGGGCAAGGGTTTTAAGCTATGCCCAGGGGGCATATAATGTTTTTATAGAAGGCGTTGTCGTAGAAACTTCAAAAAAGCTCATTCGATTGGAAATTCAAAGGGCTAGTACCCTTATTAATAGTCGAAAGTGATTGGAGGGCAACTAGTCCCCCCCATGCCCATCATTCCCCCGAATATATCCAATCAAAATTTTGAGATAGCCATTTTGTTCAGCGTAGTTGATTTCCAGATAGGAAATATGTTTTTGAGGAGGACACTCCCCACAACCCTCAGGGCAAGGGTTTTAAGTTATTCCCTGGGGGCATATAAGGTTTTTTATAGAAGGCATTGTCGTAGAAACTTCAAGAAAGGCTCATTCGATTGGAAATTCAAAGGGCTAGTGCCCTTTTTAACAGTCTTTTGTGATTGGAGGGCGCTCTAGCGCTGCCTAAGTAAAGAACGATGTTGGCACAATGTGTTTTTTTTTTTTTTTTTTTTCTCCATACCCGGGCACTTCGTATCGAAGGAGTCGTCGTAGAAACTTCGAACAGGGCTCACTTGATTGGAAATTGGAGTGGCTAGTACCTTTTTTAATAGTCGAAAGTGATTGGAGGGCAACTAGCCCCCCCTCCCACGCCCATCATTCCCCCAAATACATTCAATCAAATTTTGAGATAGCCATTTTGTTCAGCGTAGTTGATTTCCAGATAGAAAATATGTTTTTGAGGAGGACACTCCCCCACAACCCTCAGGGCAAGGTTTTTTTTTAAGCTATGCCCAGGGGGCATATAATGTTTTTATAGAAGGCGTTGTCGTAGAAACTTCAAAAAAGCTCATTCGATTGGAAATTCAAAGGGCTAGTACCCTTATTAATAGTCGAAAGTGATTGGAGGGCAACTAGTCCCCCCCATGCCCATCATTCCCCCGAATATATCCAATCAAAATTTTGAGATAGCCATTTTGTTCAGCGTAGTTGATTTCCAGATAGGAAATATGTTTTTGAGGAGGACACTCCCCCACAACCCTCAGGGCAACGGTTTTTAAGTTATTCCCTGGGGGCATATAAGGTTTTTTATAGAAGGCGTTGTCGTAGAAACTTCAAAAACAGGCTCATTCGATTGGAAATTCAAAGGGCCAGTTCCATTCTTAATAGTCGAAAGTGATTGGAGGGGAACTAGCCCCTCCCCCACGCCCCATCATTCTCCCAAACACATCCAATTAAAATTTTGAGAGAGCCATTTTGTTCAGCGTAGTTGATTTCCTGATAGAAAATACGTTTTTGAGGAGGACACTTCCCAACAACCCTCAGGGCAAGGGTTTTAAGTTATATCCTGGGATATATAAGGTTTATATAGAAGGAGTTGTCATAGAAACTTCAAAAGGGGCTCATTTGATTGGAACTTCAAAGGGCTAGTGCCCTTTTTAATAGTTGAAAGTGATTGGAGGGCAACTAGCCCCCTCCCACGTCCATCATTCACCCAAACACATCCAATCAAAATTTGAGATGGCCATTTTGTTCAGCGTGGTTAATTTCCAGATAGAAAATTTGTTTTGGGAGGACACTCCCCCCACAACCCTCAGGGCAAGGGTTTAAATGTTGCCTCAGGATTAAACCAAAATACACTGTGATAATGCTAATTCCCAATAAGGCATCTCAGCAGTATCCCAAGAACGACTGAGGGTATTATGTTCAAACTTTTGAGGCTACTTCTGCTCTTAAAATTTAACCCAATATAAATAGTGTAAGTGTATCAAAGCTATCAAAGAAAGTAAACAGATTTTTTTTGCGAATGGTATCAAGTTTTCCATTTCAGGCCAACTAGAGGAGGTATGAAACTAAGTTAAACAGTACTATTTGTGTCCAGATTTTTAAAATGGTGTATGTTGTTAAAAATTGCTGAAAATATTTCTCCAGCATACAAATAGCAGGCCAAACTATAAAGTCTTAAAAAACGAAAAGATTTAAAGTGTTATTTTCTTTTTCCCTGAAAAGACTATGTCAATATTAAACGAACAGAAATTAATTAAAAAATCTTTTCCCACAAAATAAGTTTTTCAAAGAAAAGTAAAGAACTCCATTAAACAAAAAATGAGCAAAAATAAAATAATCTACCAAGCTCGAAACTACGACAAATCAGCATCGATAAATAACTGAAACCCAAAACGAACAGAAAATTAAAATAAATAACCAAGTCAAACTCAAAACGAGCAGAAATTAACATAACTTACTTTGCAGCAAAATTAACTTTTTTTTTTGCCAGGTGATTACCGTAATACACTATAAGTTGGGTGCAAAACCCCTATGCCTTCCCAAGGCCAGAACAAAATTTGCACTTTACTGAAAAAAATATATATGTTTTTACTTTTATAACTTTAATAAATCAAAGAATTTCAACATTTTGATTACTAAATATCAGTATATGTATATTAAACTGACAATGCACATTCATTTGTATTTTTTTCAGTAAAGTGCAAATTTTGTTCTGGCCTTGGGAAGGCATAGAGGTTTTGCGCCCAACTTACGCTAATTTCTGCTCGTTTTGAGTTTGACTCGGTTATTTATTTTAAATTCTGTTCGTTATGGGTTTCATTTATTTATCGATGCTGATTTGTGGTAGTTTCGAGCTTGGTAGATTATTTTATTTTCATTTTTGCTCATTCTTTATTTAATGTTTTTTACTTTTCTTTGAAAAACTTATTTTGTGGAAAAAGTTTTTTTTTTAATTAATTACAATAAATAACCGAGTCAAACTCAAAACGAGGAGAAATTAACATAAGTTGGGCTCAAAACCCGTATGCCTTCCCAAGGCCAGAACAAAAATTTGCATTTTACTGGAAAAAATATAAATGTTTTTACTTTTATAACTTTAATAAATAAAAATAATATTAACATTTTGATTACTAAATATCAGTATATGTATATTAAACTGACAATGCACATTCATTTGTATTTTTTCAGTAACGTGCAAGTTTTGTTCTGGCCTTGGTAAGGTATACGGGTTTTGAGCCCAACATATGTTAATCTCTCCTCGTTTTGAGTTTGACTCGGTTATTTATTGTAATTTCTGTTCGTTTTGGGTTTCATTTATTTATTGATACTGATTTGTGGTAGTTCTATGCTTGGTAGATTATTTGATTTTATTTTTGTTAATTTTTTGTTTAATGGAGTTCTTTACTTTTCTTTGAAAAACTTATTTTGGGAAAAGTTTTTTTAATTAATTTCTGTTCATTTTATATAGACATAGTCTTTTCAGGGAAAAAGAAAATAATACTTTAAATCTTTTCGTTTTTTTTAAGACTTTATAGTATTGCTTGCTATTTGTATGCTGGAGAAAAATTTCCAGCAATTTTAAACAACATACGCCCTTTTAAAAATCTGGAAACAAATAGTAGTGTTTAATATAGTTTTCATACATTCTCTAGTTGACCTGAAATGGAAAACTTGATACCATTCGCAAAAAACTCTGTTCACTTTCTTTGATAGCTTGCATACACTTACGCTATTTTGATTTGGTTAAATTTTAAGAGCAGAAGTAGCCCCGAAAGTTTGAACATAATACCCTCAGTCGTTCTTGGGATACTGCTGAGACGCCTTATTGGGAATTAGCAGTAACACAGTGCATTTTGAGTTAATCTTAAGGCAACATTTAGTTTTTAAACATAATGTGCAAATGGGAGGGTGGGCGTGGGAGGGGGATTAGTTGCCCTCCAATCACTTTTGACGATCAAAAAGGGCATCAGCCCTTTCTATTTTCTATCGAATGAGCCCTTTTCGAAGTTCCCACGACAACTCCTTCGATACGAAGTGCCCTAGTCTAAACAACAACAACAACAAAAGTAATACATTATACCCACATCGATCTTTACTATAAAAATGTCAAGCCTTCCAATCACTTTTGACTATTAAAAAGTGCTCTAGGCCTTTCGATTTCCAATCGAATGAGCCCTTTTTGAAACAATAACGCTTTCTATAAACACCTAATATGCCCCAACGGCATAAATTACAACCCTTACCCTAAGGGCTGTTAGGATGGTTGTCATCCTCTAAGACCTAAGTTTCCAGAACTTTCAACTACGTTAAACAAAATGGCTATCTTTAAATTTTGATTGGATATGTTTGGGAAAATGGTGGGAGTGAGAGGGGCGTTAGTCGCTCTCAAATCACTTTCAACTTTTAAAAAAAGCACAAGCCCTTTCAATTTCCAATTGAATGAGCCCTTTTGAAGTTTCTACGACAAATCTTTCAATAAAAACCTTATATGCCCCCAGGGCATAATTTACAACACTTGCCATGAGGGCTTTTGGGGGGGGAGAGGAGGTTGTCATCCTAAAAGAACTAATTTCCAGAACTTTCAAATACATTGAACAAATGGATATCTCAAATTTTGATTGGATATGTTTGGGAAAATGGTTGGCGTGAGAGTTCTGGAAATCCTCCTCAAAAATGTATTTTCTATCTGGAAATCAACTACGCTGAACAAAATGCCTATCTCATAATTTTGATTAGATATTTTCGGGGGGATGATGGGCTGGGGGGGGGGGCTAGTTGCCCTCCAATCACTTTCGACTATTAAAAAGGGCACTAGCCACTTCTATTTCCAATCAAATGAGCCCTTTTCGAAGTTTTTACGATAATTTATATTTATATTATTACTTCTCTAACAGGATTTTTTTCTGATTACTTCTCCAACAGGAATTTCTTCTGAGTACTTTTCCAACAGGAATTTTTCTGATTACTTCTCCGAGAGTAATTTTTTTCTGATTCCTTCTCCAACAGGAATTTTTTTCTGATTACTTCTCTAACAGGAATTTTTTCTGATCACTTCTCCAACAGAATTTTTTTTTCTAAAATATGATTTTTTCTCTTGTAAATCGACATCCTGTTGTACTTACGTGAACCTCAACAAAAGTTCGATGCCATCATCGCCATTTCTATCATCATCGATATGATGATCTCTTGAAATTCGATACCATCATCATCGTCTCCTCAAGGGTGATGTTTTGATTCCATAAAACTTAGTGAGGAACAATCTGTTTATTCACCTCCAGACTTTCCACTTTTTGGCTCTCATGTCCTAGTTTAATTCAGTTTCAGTTCTAATTTCCTCTTTTTTGTATTTTTTACAGCCCCAGGGACATGAAATTTCCACTAATACTTCCAAATCTCTAATCACAAGATTTTATGCCTCTGTTGAACCTTTGCTTGAAACAATGAACAGACAACTGGAGAGATCACACTCAGCAATTGGTTACTGATTGACGTTTCTCAAGGTCTCACTAAATTTTTTCCCGTAATTGCTTTTAAGTGTTTACATGTTTGTTTTTCAAACAAAAGCTGTTTTTTTTTTAACCCACGTGATGCTGCATTGAATTTTTCAGTCACCTCTAGTTTCAGAAAAGTTCTAGTTTTGCATAATTTCACAAATATATGGAAATGTCAGCAGTCAGTATGTTTTAACCAATCTTATAGATTGATTAATGATAATTTTGTTTCTATTAGATTTCAGTTTTTCGTATGTTTGTCAGACAATACTACATAATACTAATTACCATCTTGGAGATGCACAAGGATTTGCTTGGGGAGGGATCAGATTCGTCAAAATGGCAGCATACTAACAAAATAGGCTATATTGAAAAAAATTAGCTGGAATTTTCTTACAGAGGAAGTAGTAGAAAATGTGAAAGGTTTTTTTATTGGGCAAGGGGAGGCACCGGACATTGATGGAAATAATGATGAAGACCACACAGCCTTTCCATCTTAAAAACGATAAGTAAAACAACATGGGATTTAGCTAACCTTAAGGTTAACAAAGGTTTAACAAAGGTTTAACCTTTGTTTAAACCTTTGACAAAATAGGCTATATTGAAAGAAGTTAGTTGAAATTTTCTTACAGAGGAAGTAGAGAAAATGTGAAAGGTTTTTTTATTGGGAGGGGTAGGCACCGGATATTGATGTAAACAATGATGAATACCACACAGCCTTTCCATCTTAAAAAGATAAGTAAAACAACATGGGATTTAGCTAACCTTAAGGTTAACAAAGTTTAACAAAGATTTAAACAAAGGTTTAACCTTTGTTTAAACCTTTGACAAAAGAAATTAGTTGGAATTTTTTTACAGAGGAAGTAGAAGAAAATGTGAAAGGTTTTTTTTGTTGGGAAGTAGGAGGCACCGGACATAGATGTAAATAATGATAAAGACCACACAGCCTTTCCATCTTTAAAAAACGATAAGTAAAACAACATTGGATTTAGCTAACCTTAAGGTTAACAAAGGTTTAACAAAGATTTAAACAAAGGTTTAACCTTTGTTTAAATTTTTGACAAAATATGCTATATTGAAAGAAATTTGTTGGAATTTTCTTACAGAGGAAGTAGTAGAAAATGTGAACGGTTTTTTATTGGGAGGGGGAGGCACCGGACATTGATCTAAACAACGATGAAGACCACACAGCCTTTCCGTCTTAAAAACGATAAGTAAAACAACATGGGATTTAGATAACCTTAAGGTTAACAAAGGTTTAACAAAGATTTAAACAAAGGTTTAACCTTTGTTTAAACCTTTGACAAAATGGGCTATATTGAAGGAAATTAGTTGGAATTTTCTTACAGAGGCAGCAGTAGAAAATGTGAAAGGTTTTTTCTACTGGGAGGGGTAGGCATCGGACATTGATATAAACAATGATAAAGACCACACAGCCTTTCCGTCTTAAAAACGATAAGTAAAACAACATAGAATTTAGCTAACCTCAAGGTTAACAAAGATTTAAACAAAGGTTTAACCTTTGTTTAAACCTTAAGTTTATTTGGCTCTATATCCAAGACCCGTCCTCAGCAAACCACGTATTTTCTTATAGAGGAGTATTAGAAAATGTGAAAGGTTCTTTTATTGGGAGAGGGAGGCACCGGACATTGGTGTAAATAATGATGAAGACCACACAGCCTTTCCGTCTTTAAAAACGATAAGTAAAACAACATGGAATTTAGCTAACCTTAAGGTTAACAAAGGTTTAATAAAGATTTAAACAAAGGTTTAACCTTTGTTTAAACCTTAAGTTTATTTCTGCTCTATATCCAAGAGCCGTCCTCAGCAAATTACGTATATAAATAAAATATTTAAAATATGTATTTGATATATATATATATATATATAATATATTTATAAGTAAAATTAAAACTTACAATTGCTCATTAGCAGTGACTTGGGAATTAAATAAGCTGAACTTGAGGCAATTTAAGTTAAGCCTAAGCTAAATAATAGTATTTCTTTAAATAGGGATTTTGGGGAGTATTCACTCAATGCTTTATGCCCATATTGATGAAAAATTACTTATAAATTATATTGAAATACCAATAGCCAAAAGGCAAGAAGGCCAGCTGCTAAAGAGGCAAGAATAGCAATATGTTCTTAATTTGTACCTGAATGAATTGCCTCGTTTCGTATGGTTTTATCTTCAGTCCTGATTGAACTTTGCTGAAGTAATGATTCTGGGACTGTTTTAGCTTTTCAATTTTAGTTTTATTGATTCCATTTTGTTTATAAGTTTTATTTTATTTTATATACGTAACTTGCTGAGGATGGGTCCGAAATATTCTTAAGGTGTAAACAGATTTCACTGTCTTAGATAGATTTCCTGTTTCTACTTGTTGTTGTTTTTACGGATGCTCCTCCTACACGTGTTGGGAGGGGAAGGAACCAGACGTTGATGCTTCTCCTACATGCGTGTCACACTGTCATGTTTTTATTGGAAACCAATCCACCTTTTCTCTTCATTTGGAAAATCTCTGGTACATATTCAAAATGTAATGAGAAATTTCAATCCATATTCTCCAGTCATTTCGAACTTGCAACAAAACGATAGGACCCAAAACTCACAAGATGCATATTCAATGAAAATATGCTTTTATCACTATTATCACTAACTACATTAATAATTATTGCATCACAATTGCGAGATTGTGGTTCAAACCACATGTCGCTCCTCCCTACTTCCCTTAAGGATGGGTAACTCTAAGGCAAATGTAGCCAAGAAACCAGAGTTGCCAACTTGCACATTTTTCGTATGAAATGCACTTTTTTTTGCCTCAGAGGGGACGCCGAAGAGTGAAAATAACTCTTTTTGGGTTTCAGTTTTCTTTCGCTTTAAACGTCAGTAGTTGGTATATTTGTCAAAAGTACATTTAACCTAAGGAACAGGGTTGCCAACTTGCACACTTTTCGTGTTAAGTTCACACTTTTTACCTCAGAGGGGATATAGAAAAAAGGGATGTGCAAATTGTTTTTTTACTTGCACTTTTTTGAGCAAGAACCAGTTTGTTTTTTGCCGTGATTAGATTGTGTCCTACGTTTTTACAGATTCGAGTATGCCAGACACAGATCAAAGTAAAGAGGAAGAGATAAAAAACAAGGTAAACCCAAGAATCCGGGACGAGAATGGAGAATTTCCCTTGCAGAAGAAGAAGAAATTAGATGAACAAGAACGAAAGGTCTCTCAGATACAGGGTAAAAATTACAAAATATTTAAATCAGCTTTACTTAGTGGCGTCGTTTTGGGGGGGAGGGCCGTTCCCCTCATCCTTGAAAAAATGCTGGAGCTACGTCCCTGACTCTACTAAAAAAAAAAAAAAATGACGAAAATGGCCAGCCATGACAAAGAAACAAAGAGAGAAAACTAAATGAAGAAAACAGACAAAAAGCAGACAGAGAAAGCAGTTGCTTTGTTGCTTTCATTGAAGTAACTATTAGTAGCAATGACCCAAGTGTTCTGTTCCGACAATTTTAGTTTAATATTAGTGTTAGTTTTTTTTTTTAGTTTATTTTAGTTTTTTAATCTTTGTTTCTTTTACGCTGAAGACGCCTCGTTTTTGTGCAGGTGAAATTTCCACGTCGTTAAGGTTTTTTGTCTTTTTCGCTACTGGCCGAAGTCTCGTTTTGTCTGTTTTTCTTCATTGAGTTTTCTCTCTTTGTTTCTTTCTAAAGGTAATTCACACCTATGGAAGATCCACTACCACGAATTTAAATTTGTTGAATTATTAAATGCTCAAACTGTAGCAATAGAACTTTCTCTTTGTAGCAATAAAAAGCTTTCTGGCCCTCCTGATAGCGGTAACGAAGATTGATCGCGTCAAGTCTAAAATTTTACCTTAAACTGTGAACTTACACTTTATAGGTACTCCGATAGCGCCGCTTATGCGCTAAAGATTGTGTCAACTAGGCTAGCGCCGCCCTCAATTAATGGGGATAAAATTGAATGTGTAGACATATAAATGTGGCCTCTTTTTTTCTCGAGCTATCTGGAGATCCGATTCCCTGGGAGCGTTTACCTTGGAGACATGCGAACTAATTAGCTATCAGTAGGCTAGATACGGACATATAAAATGAAATAAACACAGGTAAAAAGCACAATAGGTTTATTGAGACTTACTTATTTAGGTGCACAGCAATGGGTCACTTCAAATGACAATAACAGTGACAACGATGAAAGAATATAAGAATTCTGTCTGAATGGTCCTGAATCTACATTACGAATCCTTCCAAATCTGATTTACGAATAATTTTAAAAAGCACTTTTACCCCACTACCAAACGCAGTTCTTTCGTCCTGCGCTGTAAGGACTGGCTTGCCATTGCCTCACGTGGCCCAAGGACGCGAACCCTCGTCCAATAATATGTCTTAAATATTTTTGATGATTTAGGCGTTCACATGGTTCTTATCGTTTTAAACTTCCTTAGAAATATTGTGCGTGGCACCTTTTTTTATTACCACTATCTTAGCGAAATCTAAAGCTTGATTAGCGCCGTTCTGAGACTGACTGTAATTTTTTTTCTTTGCTGATTAAAGACTTTTCATTTTTGAAACTAGATTTAGCTTAATTGGAGGAAGTCGGAATTATCTTTAGAAAGAAGGAACTTTATTTTGGTATTTCAAATACATCGCTTTTTACTCATGGTACATATTACCCTTCCCATCAGTTAATGACGCCCCGTCATTAGTAACTGCTCCCCCTTTGGGCTTTTAAAATGTTCGCCATTTATTAACTATTTCTTCTACATAATTATTTTATATATATGTTATGGCTTAATCAGGAGTGCTAAAAATTTTCTCTATTACTTTTCTTGTTTTATTCTACATCCCTATCTAAAATTCATTTACCGGACTAAGATTATTCATGGTTATAGGCTAGCTACTATACTAAAGATTTTTTTAATTCAATTTTACAAGGCTTTTTTTTTATTTTGCTGTCTATATGGCATACTACATTCTATCTACGCTACATTAAATGAATAACATGATAATACTACACCTAATTCTACTTGAACGTCTAGCGGTACATGCATGAATGATTTATAACAAACAATATTGGGTTTACCATATTCACTGGTAACATTAAAACACACTTTCACTATTGGGATTTTAAGTTATCAAAGTTATTAGGAAGTGACATATGTAAATTCACATCTATTTCATCACCTTCGAGTCCTTAGTGTACTCCATCCTTCTGTTGCAAATTATTGTCCTTCACTCCTTTTGTCTTGGCAAAAAATTTTAAGCATTTACGTTATGGTTTCTTCATGGGAACAGTTCGAGCCTGATTGTGTTCACACGACAAGTTTTCTTTAATTGTCAACTGGGGATGATTCCCACTACAGGTGTTGGCATACGCTATCAGGGTTCATTCTCACCTGCCCCTTTTTTTGATAGTTCATAGGGTGCCTTATCATTAAGGGGTCGAATTCGAACACTGGGCGTGCGTTTATTTTCTTCTCAGCATATCATTTTTAGGATATTTTGGGGCACACAGGGAATGTATTCTCGCGTAAAATTGTTCATTTGTGCCTTTTATAAAATTGTTAGCTCATGGCTTGCGTCGATTTGCCTTTGTGGTGATTCCTAGGTTAATCACGGGGTAATTGAAGTTTGGATTTGGAACGGGTTGTCATCAAATTATAGTGACTCTTTAACATATTGTCTTTAACTTCAACTTCAAACATCCTCAATATCATTTAACTTCAAATATCGTTAAATATCGTTTATCTTGTACTGATCGATGGGGTTCTCAGAATTAAACTTCAAATTGTCTTTAATTTCAACTTCGAATATCTTCAAATGTCTTTAAATATCAGTTAACTTCGAATATCGTTAAATATCATTTAACTTCAAATATCATCACTATACAGTCAAATGATTCTGGGGTCCATAATGAGTATCAAAGGCGATATCTATGTATTTATATCTTGTACTGACCGATGGGGTTCTCAGCTTTTATGTGATTATATAGTTCGATAAAGCACTGAATACTGAGATTCAAATATAATGTTTACCTGATACGTAGTATGGTTCATGGTCGAAGAAACATCGATCAAAGGTAACTGTTGTTTTCGTAGACGAAGCTGGGATGAAATTGCCTGGAGTCTATGGTGAGTACTCTTCGTTGGTTGAGATATGATGAAAATAGATGCTACTAGGTTGTATCTGCACTGGGCAACTCATTTTTAATGCGCAATATCCAATGTGTCCATCCACTTCCTGTAATAAAAATAACGAGGCAGAATCACACGTTCTTTGAAGTAACTACTCATAGTACAAATAAGTCACGCATTAATTGGGTACATTTTAGGGCGGCGATTACCCCACAAGATAATATAAAAAGATACACTGATATTACTATATAACTTGGTTATAATAAAACGACATAATTCCCATTGGGAAATTCAATACATAGAAGTTTCTTCTAAGTTGTTATAGCCTAACGACGATATAAAGATTAATTCTTTAACTTTATGCTTTCCAATATACACTGCTACATATACTTTATTTTTTAAACTTCTTTCAAACACTTAGCTAATTTTACATCAGATTTAAAATATTCATTTAAACAGGGTTTATGCTACATGGTTAATTTTGAGGTCTAATTTTACAACATATTTCATGCCTGCGTTGTTCACGCACGTCTGTGCTGTTTAAGAAACGCATGTTGCAGCGTCATAACCACACGGTTTTACGTAAACGATACTACAATGAGGGAACAAGACATAACAAGGACGAGTGGAAACCTCTATACCCACTCGTTTTTAATGTCTTCCCTATTTCTTGGCTTAGACGTTCTCAGGGGTGTCGGTTTTTTAACCTCTGCATTTCAGCTGTTTCCCCCGGTTCTTCTCTTGGTTTTCGTATTCTTAGTCTTAGGATTTTTCCGTAATTAAATGTCAATAGGGTTCTTATGGTCAGGGAAGTCGCGAATACGAACGAAACATACGGCCAATAGTATGTTCCACACCAGAAATTGGTCGATTTTTCTTTGAGTTCATTCGTGTTTTTCTTTCTAGTCTTGTTACTTGTTGAAACAGGGTCTCGAAAGGTTTGGGGTCCAATTTCATAAAGATTTTCCATGCGTCATGGCTAACTAGCAATGAATTTTTCATGCTTGAATATTACTCCGTGTTTTACAATATCTTGGGCCACTGCGTGAACAACGAGGATTAGGATGATATTCTTAGGCCTCATCTTATTGTTTGTTTCTAGAATTAATTTATCATTAATTGTACCCATTTTTTTTCAAAATTCGTTTGTTTACTGCTTTCTTATTATTATATTATTTTTTTTTTCAAAGGCACTTTAATTTTTACTTAGGTTATTTCTTATTATGTAATCATTTTTGTGGCATTGGCCAAAGAAAACTGATTTGTAGGCGTAAAACAGAATAAATATTTTAGGATTAGATAGGTTAGGAAAGTAAGGTTAGGACTTCCGAGCTTAATTCTGGTCGTGATATACCTCTATGACTGGTTGAGATATAACTTTAAAGCGTAGTTAGTAATCGTTATACAATTTAATTTTTACATTATATTTTTCGAGTAAGCAACACATGAATAAGTAAGCATGCAGCACATAATTACACTTTATCCTATTTTTTTGTGTAGGCCTAAAGTAATTATAATCTGCGCTAAGACAAAATATTTCATATATATGGGATTAATTTCTTGTTTTGGATAATATCCATCTTGGTTAGGACATGGGTCGATTTTCTCATAGAAAATCCGAGGGGGAGACGCCAAAACTCTACAGATTAAACGCTGCCCCTGGGTTTTGAGTTTCTCCCCAGGCTTCCCACAAAACGTGGTCCAACACCGCTTGTCGTGGTCAGTCGATCACGAGCTTTCCACATCAGATCTTTCGCGTTAGCACTTATCTCTAGAATTAAACTATATTGCTTTACGGTTGGATCATACTGCCTTGGGGGTATAATTTAGGAGTGCAATATGAGACATTGATATTTTTATGAAAACTCTTAGTCCTGACCTTTTGGGTTGTTCCTTATAGTAACAGTGCCTCTACAAATTTTCGATTTAACTTTACTCGAAATGTTTTTTTTTTTTTGGAATGGGGAATTGTCCTGGATTTGGAGATTTGGGAGCTACTTGTGGCTCGAAGTCTGGCCAGGGTACGATCACGATAATATCGCTACCCACCACACTCCGAACCACAAGCCAACGCTCCGGTTTCTTTCAGTTGGACTGGACACATCGTATTGGAATGGTACATGTAGCTTTTTGTATCAAAGGAATTATTCGAATTAATCATATGCATTATTACTTTTTAATTAGAATTTGTTTTCGGGAACTGATATATGTTGAACAGAATTTCTCTACAGCATTTTTATAATCGTATAATTTTTTACTCGTGAGCTAAAAGTTAGGACGCCTATCCATTAAAATCTTTTAATCCTATACTGATTAAGTGTAATTCCAATCTATCGGGTTTTTTTAAACCGTTCTACCCGATTGTGTCGTTACTTTCTCCTCGACTTCTTGCGGTTTTTTCTTTTCGGTTTTTCTAGCGAAATAAGGTCAAACTTTTTGTATTGTTTTTTCAAAAATTCTTGCCCTTTAATTTCGTTTGTTTCCCGTGTGCGGCTGCTGAGGTCGGTCTTGATTTCCCCCTATTTCTTTAGCTACTATATGGTCTGATTTGCCGTCAGACTCATCAGAACTAGTTTCCGACGAATCCGGATTAGAACTATTAGAGGTGGCACTTTTTTTGAGGGGTCACCTGCCTTCCTTCGTAAATTTTCTACTCCTCTGGAAGTAGAAGGTTTATTCCTAAGTCCTCGCCTTGAGTTTGAACTCGGGAGATTTGAAAGATTCTTGAGAGCTTTGGGAGGAATCAATAGTTTTTTTGCGGGGTTCCTCCACTGTTTGAAGGCCATGTCTTCAGGGGGATGGGGCATTCTTTGCACAAAGGTTTCCCTCCATGAAGTCCATTTTTTAGGTTTGACCTTGGACACAGTTATATCATGATATTGACCTTGCTGGTCATCCTTGGAGTTTTAATTCTCGGGCAATGTACTTTGACTCGTTTTTATGGGAAAATTTATGAAATCCATAGCTTCTCGCAGGTTTGTTTTAGTTAAATCTTTGGGAGGAGTTTTCTTTACAGTAATACCGGGGTTTCTACAGCTCTGTTTAATTCTTCCTGTAAAGACAGGGGCCTTTCTATCGGTGTTGCAGGGGAAAACCATATCGTCTGGAAATCTTTTTGGGGACATGGGTCGAAATTCTATGTGGGGAAAAATAGGGTTTTTGGAGATATTGTATAATCTAAATCTCCTGCGCTCGCCGGTGAATAACTTTTGGACTTTTTGGCGTTTTTTATTTCAGGAAAAAATCCTGGTATTAGGGATTTTTTCTTAGGAACAACAAGATTTTTCATAGCTAAGAATTCTTCAAAAAATTTTCCTCATCACTGTCATTCTCGAAGTAGTCTTGCTTGAAATTAAAGGGTTTTAGCTCTGCCAATCTTGACCCTGGGGGGCTCATTTTCTGCATCTGACGAATTAGTAGAGGAGGGATGTGTGATACATCTCTCTGGAAAATTTGGCTCTTTTTATTCGGCTAACATGCGCCTTGTAAGTTTCTTCCACTATCGGGGTTTTCCATTTTAAAAGTATAATCGTTATCGTACCTTTTTGACTATTCTGTACGGTCCAGAATACTTGTTGAAAGTTTTTTTCCTTCCGTTTTTTTTTGCCTCGTTCCTGAGGTAGACGCAGTCTCCTACTTTGAAAACTATACTCCCTTGACTTTGGGTTGGTTTCTTAGTTCTTGGCTTATTTTTACATTTTTCCAACTCTTGCCTAACTATTTTATAAGTTTTTCTCATCCTATTTATGAATTCTTGTTTGTAATCTTCCGACCTATTATAATACTGCGAGATTCAATAATCTCATTATACGGAATTCTAAAATCACGACCAAAAAGTAAATAAAATGGATTGTCTTTGGGTTGTTTCGGAATAAGCGGTGTTGATTACGTTAGTTAAATAAGGTAAGAATTTATCCCAGTCGCTCCTATTGTCCTTTCGTATAAATACTTAATACGTTTGAAAATATTTTATGCCTATTTTCTATTTTACCATTAGCTTGTGGATGGTACGGCGCTGTCACCATTTTCTCTATATTAAGAAAACTCATTGAGTCTTTTGTTACTTTGTTTCGAAACAAAATTACCTCCGTTGTCACTCAAAATTTTATTTGGAATGCCAAATTGTAAAAATAATTTTGCTAACGCCTTACTTGTGTCATAAGCAACCTTGATTTTTTTGATGCTTTTGCAAAAGTAAATCCGGAAAAATGATCTATAACCGAAGAATACAAGTATGGCCTCTGCTAGAAAAACAGGCAAGCCTCCACTTGTTCCGTATAGGTCAAATGAGATAATATCGAAGGGGTACTTTCTACCGGGATCCTTCCCATTGGAGGATTAGGATAAGCTGCGGGGGATTTTTCTTAAGTTGCATGCTTCGCATGTACTTACAAATTCTTTTAAGTTTTGTCATTGCAGACGGCACGTAGAAATACTGTTTTAACTTATGGAACGTTTTTCATAACTCCTAAATGCCCACCTGTATCTGAATGAAAATATTCAAATGCAGGCCCTATTAAGTTTTGTGGTAATACAGGTATTATTGAGGTTTGGTTTCTATTTGTCTCAGCAGTCACGATTCTACATAAAGTATTTCTTCATCAAGATCATAGTAAAAATTATCTATCTCTTTTCTAAGAGTTTTGAATTTATCCGGTAACGCATCATCATTCACAAAATAATCAATTAGTGCTACACACATTTCGTCCTTTTTTTGCTTTCTTTTTATATTTTCCAAAGATAAGAGACAATAGTTAATCTTATTTTCTTTTACTGTGTCTTTGACTTTGTTTTTCTTACGTTTGTGTTTGCTCTTAGCATTGATAGCGTTAACTTCATTTTCTTCGGCTTCCATTTTCTTCGGAATATTTTCTGGGTATCTACTCAAAAAGTCACAAGCTGCATTTTGTTTACCTTTTAAATGTTCAAATTCGTATCTAGGTCTTGGATTTTCATAATCCATCTAGCTAGAATTCCCGTGGCGTTTTAAATGTGCGCAGGTACTGCAAGCTTTTATGGTCTGATCGTAGTATAAATTTTCTACCAATTAAATAGTGTCTAAATTTGTCCAAGTGGCGGATTATAGATAATAATTCTAAGTTTGTGGCGGAATAACTACTTTCGCCTTTTGATAAAGTTTTACTCGAATAGCATATAACTTTTTTCTATTTTTTTTTTTGTTTAGTAGGCGTTCCCTCTAGAGGATTAGGGTTTTCTACCGGGATTATTGCGAAAGAATTGCGCCAATGCCTATTGAACTAGCATCAGTTGTAACCACCAAATTTTCCGTTTTCGAAATCAGGGAGTGATAAAATTGGTTCAGAAGTGAGCGCCTTTTGGAGTCGGTCTAGGGAAGTTTGAGCTTTCCTGGGACCAGGTAACATTTTGGGAGTTCCCTTTAGTTAATTCCGTGAGGGGTTTTGCAATTTTGGCGTAATTGCGTACGATTTTCTCTAAAGTAGCCAGTAAGACCTAAAATTCCCCTTAGTTCTTTCATAGTTTCTGGGGGTTTGAGGTTTTCAACACATTTTATTTTATCAGGGTCTGGGGATATCTCTCCTTGGGTTACTACTACTCCTAAAATTATTTAATTTTAGATTGAAATAAATTTACTTTCTCAGGCCGGCATATTTAAATTGCCTTGTCTGAACTTCTCGAATACCTTAGCTAACGTTGCTAAGTGTTGTTCAGTGTTTTCTCCCACGCATATAAAATCGTCGACAAAATGAATATATTCTTTAATCCTCTTAACAGGTGCAGTAGGGGTCTACATAGCGCGCTTGAACTTGTTTTAAGCCCAAATTGTACTCTCAAGTATTCATAAGAACCATATTCGGATGCTGAAAATGCAGTTTTTATGGACATCCTTTTCGGCTATTTTCACTTGGTGGTAGCCTTGGGTAAGGTCCAAAGAAGTAAAAATTTTGTTTTTGCTTGAAATTGAGTCAAGAATTTCATCTATTCTTGGTAGAGGAAAATTTATCGCTAACTACTTGTTTGTTAAGGGCTCTATAGTCTACTACAAGTCTAAGATCACCATTCTTCTTTGGTACTAATATCACTGGCGCACTATACGGACTTATAGTTGGGCGTATAATTTCATTTTTTTTCTAATTCCTGAATTTTATTTTTAACGCATTCTTTGTGCTTATATGGCACACGATATGGCTGTTTGCTACGGGATTACCAGTCGTTAAAATTGAGTGTTCAAAAACGGTATTAGCCCGATGTTTTCTTCGGATGCAGAGAATACATCCTTAAAATTCCATAATAATTCGCATAATTTTTTCTTAAGTTCCAAGTCCGTAATATGATCCATATTGAATTTGTTTTAAAAATTGCGATTTAGTTAAAGGATATTTTTTATTTGAAGTTTTAATACCGTTAACGAGGTTTCTTTTAGAATTTTCCCATGTATTTGAATCATTCTCCGTTAAAACCTGGATTTGAACTAAACACGTCCCCTTTTTATTTTGTAATTGTATCAGTTTCGTGGTTATTGGTTTACCCAAATAAAACCCTTTTTCTCCTTTGTCATAAGATATAATTTGTTCCTCGCATAGTAGATTTTCCGGAATTTCATTTGATGGTGTTGCGCAAACCCATACTTCGGATTTGCTAACCACTGGCTCAATCATCTGTGATATTTGAATTTTTTGCATCGTTTTTGGAGGGATTTTTGTTTTCCTTACGGCGAATCCGTAATAATTTCTCTTTATTTTCATTGTTTATTTGATTCGTACTGGCGCTATGCTGCGCGATTGCGGCATCTTGCGGCGTCACGTTGGGTTTTACTATGTTTTTCCATAGTTCCACTATTTTCTTAATTTCGTTTGACCTGTACTGTCGCATTTCTCCTATTTTTATTTTCGCAGATTCAATACTTTTGTTATTTAAATTTACTTCATTTCTGCAATTTCTCTCAGGGTAATTGAAAGAATTTCCAATTATGCCATGTCTTTGCGAGACATGAGGTTCAAAATACTGCGACATTATACCGCCATAAAATTTTGTTTACTGTTACGTTGTCTTCGTAACCTCTGTTACAATTTCTTAAGGTAGAAATTTCTTCGCCTACCTTAGCTGGGTAGACAAAGCCTCTCATTAGCCACGTCTAATAGTATTCTATTAGACCTTAGAAAATTTGCGCCTATAATAGCCTCATATGGAAAGTTATCGCATATTATAAAATTTGTCTTAAAGGTCCTATTGTCTCTTTTTACGTTTAGGCAAATTGAACCTTTTGCATTTAATTTATGGCCTGTCACACATGTTAAATTGGGATTATTAGGGTTCCTCTGTCGTCTAATATGCGGAGGCAACATATTAAATACGCAAGAGTTTATGATACTAATTGTTGCACCGGAGTCAATCAAAGCCTTAAATAAGCATTTTCTACACAGAAATCGTAAATATAGGTAACTTGTTATTAATATCACTACAAGAAGGCACTAATATTGTCTTGGACCTATTAAATATTCCGGGCGCCCTCTTTTCCAATTTATATTTTCTGAGGGGCCTGAAACGTTTCCCTGAGGATTTATTTCATGTGTTGGTGCCTGTAATAGATATTCAGACATGAGTTTCCGTAGGCATATTTAATTGATTTACGTCTGTCTGTCTTCGCCATGTATTATTATGGTAACGTGGATGTCTCGTGTCAGTGCCGCTTGCTGGCGCTGACTGCCAATGCCGTTGGCTTGCAAAATTTTCATTTCTCATCGGCAAATTTTCGTGATTTCTATATTGCATTCTCGCATTATATTCGCCTTGGCGAGTATTTGGGTTTTCAAACCGGTAATTAATTGTCTGTTGGGGGGAGGGTTATACAAATTTGGGTTGGTACGTTTTGTAAGGTACTGATTGGCGCAATCCCCCCTGGCTATAGCCTATTGCACGACCGGTGCTAAAATTTGTTCTTCCGAACAAATGGTTGTCGTAATTTTGCGTATTACCGACAGCAATTCTTGGCATGCGATTAGGGACATAGTGGCACTCTCATCTCGCGATATGGCCAACACGATTACAATTATAGCACCTGATTATTGTAGGGTTATTTTCGTAATTGGATTGTTTGATAGGCTGAAAGCGTACTGTTTTTTCTGCCTAGCGGGTTCTTGCGTTTTAGTTCTTTGTGGCACTGGGGAGTTATCCCTTGAAAAGAATTGGGGGATGCCTGATCGCCCTTGAAGATTAGGTTCACGTTTTGAATCGCCTAGGCTATCTATTTTTTGCTTTACTATGATTAGCGACCATTGTATCAACTTCGATCAATCGCTCTACTCCTAAACTGCAAGATCCAATGTCTGAATATTTTGGATGTTACCACTCTATATAGTTTTGGAGGTAGCCCTTGCAAAAAGGTATTTTAGTATGACTTTTTCATACAGTTGCCCCGAACCAACTTCCGTATTTTGCCTCTACAGAAATGCGTATATTATCAAGATATTCTCTTATATTTTGTGAAAAGTCAAAGCTCACCGTTCCGTGTTTTAATTTGTTTATGGAACTGGTTTCTATAAATCTCTTTGAATGCTTTTAACAAGTTATCAACCGTATTTATTTGCAAGTTGGCGTTATTGCCTATGGTTATCTTCAATCTGTTTTCGAAAGGTTAAGGCCTGGCCTTTTAATCGTAGTAGGAGCATGTCTTTTAACGCTCCAACGTCTGTTTTTGTTAGTTGTACGAACTGGGGTCAATTGGATATTAAATTCGTCAATATCTGATTGACCATTGTACTCTGGTATAGATTTTTCGATCTCTATATTTTTCGCGACTAACTTCTGCACTATTAATAAATCGTTCAGTTCGTCCATTTTTTTTGAATCAATTGAAATGAAAATTTATTTTTACTTAACCTATTTTGGGGATGCTATTATCTCCTATGAGATAATAAGGGGTTTCCTGTCGTAGCCTAGCGGTTATAGGCCTAATCACTTTACTTATATGTCTGTATCTCTATAATAATTAAATTCGAATTACAAAGTTTTATAGCCTAACTAGTTCGCAATTTTTCCTCCAATTTCCGACTGTGCCATTTGTAGCAATAAAAGTTTTCTTTGTAGCAATAAAAGTAAGAGGACTGTGCTTAATTGTGGTCAAATATTGACCGCGTCAAATCTGAAATTATACCTTGAACTGTGAACTTACACTTTATAGGTACTCCGATAGCGCCGCTTATAGCGCTAAAGATTGTGTCAACTAGGCTAGCGCCGCCCTCAATTAATGGGAGAAAATTGAATGTGTAGACATATAAATGTGACCTCTTTTTTTCTCGAGCTATCTGGAGATCCGATTCCCTGGGAGCGTTTACCTTGGAGACATGCGAACTAATTAGCTATCAGTAGGCTAGATACGGACATATAAAATGAAATAAACACAGGTAAAAAGCACAATAGGTTTATTGAGACTTACTTATTTAGGTGCACAGCAATGGGTCACTTCAAATGACAATAACAGTGACAACGATGAAAGAATATAAGAATTCTGTCTGAATGGTCCTGAATCTACGTTTACGAATCCTTCCAAATCTGATTTACGAATAATTTTAAAAAGGACTTTTACCCCACTACCAACACAGTTCTTTTCGTCCTGCGCTGTAGGACTGGCTTGCCATTGCCTCACGTGGCCCAAGGACGCGAACCCTCGTCCAATAATAACTTTCTTAAATATTTTTGATGATTTAGGCGTTCACACGGTTCTTATCGTTTAAACTTCCTTAGAAATATTGTGCGTGGCACCTTTTTTATTACCACTATCTTAGTGAAATCTAAAGCTTGATTAGCGCCGTTCTGAGACTGACTGTAATTTTTTCTCTTGATGATTAAAGACTTTTCATTTTTGAAACTAGATTTAGCTTAATTGGAGGAAGTCGGAATTATCTTTAGAAAGAAGGAACTTTTTTGTTTGGTTTTTTTATTTTGCTATTTTAAAATACATCGCTTTTAACTCATGGTACAAAAACTTTAGGGTTAATTTGTAAATATTTTTAAGTGCGTTTTTTTTTTTTAAGTTTAGGTGGTACCTAAAGCTATTAGTTCACATTATATTATTAGTACAAGATGTTGGAACCATGGAGAGGATAGGAAGTGGGATTCAAAAAGTGATCCATTTTTCAATATAAATATATATTGACAAAATATAAATATATATTGAAATATATACTGAAATAAATTATTATTTATATCTATATAAATAATATAAGATATTTATTAGCTTATTCCAATCAGCTAACCGACGCAAATTTAAAACTTGGCTCATGTTTAATAAAAAATTGTTTGACCTAAGGTACACTGAAATTCAGGAGGTATTGTGAAACTGTAAAATTGGACTTATGGTATAGATTTTGACAACTTAGGATTTTTTTTATGCCAACAATTCTACCATCTACTTTTTGTATTGTCCAAAAAGTAGATGTCACTGATGAAACCATCAAAAAAAAAAAATCTTTATTATTTCAATTTTATTTGTGTTATTTCAGGCCAATGTAATTTACAAAATTATCTTCCCATTTCTGTTAGGTTCTTTAATGCTTGCACACGGGGTGGAAAAATAGGGACGATTGCCGAATTGAACTTGGGTTCAATACGGGCAATTTTCTGAGGGGGGGAGATCTTCCTGGGTGAAAATACTGGAACTCATAGGCAATATGGATGATCCTCTCCAGTTACCGATTGTAGTGAGTTCGGGGCCGGATTTGTTTTTTTTTGTGGTGCCCTCACTGCATAATAAGTGATTTGAACAAAACATAACCTGCGTAGTAGTTTACGAATGTAAACTTGTACTGCAGTGCAAAATATTCTAATATAGGACTATCCCGATAAATTCAATAATTTTGATATGAACTTTTTACGGCTGTCAGTGTTTTCTATAGTATAAAGTATGTATTATATAGTAATAAACATTAATAAATCTCATCCAGCAATGCAAATTTAAGACAAGTATATTTTTAATTGTTTGAATAATCCGTAAAATTTATCCATTTATCGGCAGACACAATTTGCTTTAAACTTGAATTTTTTTTTTCATTTTGAGGGGTAATGCGGGGCTCTTTTAAATTTTGGCCCTTTATCTCGGTCCCTCTACCACTCTCGCTTATTAAACTTGGGTGGAAATCTTGTTACCCTCAATGTTAATTTTTCAGATCATGGGCCATCGCAATTGAAAGACATCCAGAGCTTCGTCAGCCTCAGGCCCTCCAAGCAGTGGTTTTTTGCACAGTTTTAGATAAATGGAAATCTGCAGCGCCTTTTTCATCTTTTTCTTGAGCAAGATTACTCACGTTGAAAAGACCCATGAGTGAACCCCTTACATTGTCTTTTTCAGGTACCTTTAATTATTTATTTGTTCCAGTTATCTTTTTAAAACTTTGATTATTACTTATTAATTTTTTTTTGTAAAATTTTATTAAATTTCACCCTTTTCATCTTTTCTTGAGCAAGATTACTCACACATTGAAAAAAGACCCATGAGGAACCCCTTACATTGTCTTTTTTAGGCCATCCTTTAATACTCGTTTGTAAATTATCTTCTTAAATTTTGATTATAACTTATTGATTTTTTATTAATTTCATTGTTAAACTGTTTTCGAACAGTTTTAGTTGAATGGAAATCTGCCTTCGCCTTTTCATCTTTCTTGAGCAAGATTACTCACATTAAAAAGACCCATGAGGAACCCCTTACATTGTTTTTTTCAGGTACCTTTGATTATTTTGTTTGCCAATTATCTTTTTAAAGTTTTGATTATTACTTATTTTTATTTTTATTATATCCGTTAATCTTCTCTAATATTTTCTAAAAAAGTCAAATTTATTTTGGGGGGGGGGGGGCGAATCTTGCACTATTGTTCTTTTTTTGAACATCATCTCTTTGTCTATGAGATATATTACAAAAAAAGCTGGCCATTTCCTCCATTCAGAATCTAGATCAAAGAGTATGGGTAAATTGTAAGAATGGAAATTGGCGCTAAGTGTCGGCAAAAACATTAAAGCCATCTAGCGTTTTGGGGACATTTAGCCGTTTTTTTTCAAGGTTTTTATTCGTTTTTCTGTTAGGGAATGAGATCAGACTGATATTACTATACTGATTTTACCAATTGTAGAAACTTAAATTAATTATTCTTATTATTACAAACACTGAAGAAAATGCCAGTGTTTTTTGCCAAACGGTAGATGGGGCGTTGCGTTTTTTTTAGTCAATACCAAAACCGGTTTCTCGCTCTTCTAAGTTATCTAATATCTTTGGGCAAGATAACAGTGGCAGTTCTCCTAAGTTTTTTAACATTAAGTATATGGCTCTTGGCAAAAAAGGAAAAGTAAACTAATGTCCTAACTCAGATAGAAGCGTTGCATTAAAGTTGCCTCAAATTCGTAAATTAAGATAAAATACTTTCATCGCATCTTTTATTTCTTCTTCTGGAGCTAAAACCACTCCTGTTTGATTATGATTCTTGAGGGAGCCCCTTACATTGTCTGAATCATGTAGTATTTATGGTCTTTTTTTTGTAAAATTTGTAGGGCTCTGAGTCGTGGTATATTGAAAATTTCGTAGTGTGAGTCGCAAATTGGTTATAGCCTATAAAATCTAGTTAACTGAAGCTTTAAAAAAAGGCTGAGGAATTGTAGCCTTGGAAATCGATGATGGTTATCCACATATAATTGACCTCCACAGCCCTGAAAATTTTTTTTGCTTTGGTGACGCAAGGCATGTTTGCTACTACTACTAACAAATCATTGCAGTGGCCAAGACCTGCCCGAGGCCTACACAGCTGCACTGCTTCTCCATCCCAATCTATTCTCTCTATACAACCCTCCTAAGAAGTCCCAGTTTTATTCAATTCTTTCTTACGACCTTTTCCCATCCCATTCGGGACGAAATGACACTTGCTTGGCTCAGATGGGTTTGCCAAAAAGACGATCTTTGACATTCTGTCATCTTTCATTCGCAGAACATATCCTTTCCGTCTCAATCTTTCGTTCATTATAGAACAGATATAGAATTAGTCCATTTGGCTTCTAAATAGTAGTTTTAGAAAATTTAAATATTTTGTTTTATTATTTATTCAAAAACTTTCTAAGTTTTTAAAACTTGGGTAAATTTTAACCATTGAAGTCTCTTCTTTAAGTGATGGCCATTGCTTAATAATGATAAGAAAGGCTTAGGAATACCTCAGTTATATTAATTGGAGTATGAGGAATGAGTTAATATGCATTTGAGCATGAAGATGTTAGATCCATTTGGATTTTATCCATTGGCTTCTGAATATTAGTTTAAAATATCCGTATATTTTAATATATTATTTTTTAAAAACTAATTTAAAATTAAGTTTTTTATGCTTGAGCTAAATTGGATTTAAACGATGTGGCTTGTTTTTAGTTTTTTAACTGTCTATTCTTCGAAAGAATGGCTCGGTTGCCAAATTGATCAGTAAAAGCAATGATAAGAAAGGCTACTAGGAATACAAAACTGATTTATATGGTAATGTTTTACCAGTAAGATGGTAGAAAATTTGGGCTTCGAAATATTAGTATTAAAAAATATCCGATATTTAATTTTTATAAAAACCATTTAAAATTAAGTTTTTTATGCTTGAGCTAAATTAGAGTTAAACGATTTGGCATGTATTTTTAGTTTTGAACTGTCTATTCTTCGAAAAAGAATGGCTCGGTTGCCAAATCGATTAGTAAATAAATGATAAAGAAAGGCTACTAGGGATACAAAAACCGATTTTATATCATGTTTACCAGTTAGATGGTGAAAAGAATGTTTAAGGCTAATTTTGTGTATTTCCTCAAGTGTTTTGGAGTATGAGAATATGTTAATATTCCTTTGAGTATAGAATTAGTCCATTTGGCTTCTGAATATTAGTTTTTTAAAATATCCGTATAAATATTTTAATTTATATATTTATTTTTAAAAACTAATTTAAATTAAGTTTTTTATGCTTGAGCTATATTAGAGTTAAACGATTTGGGTTGGTTTTTAGTTTTGAACTGTCTATTCTTCGGCCAGAATGGCTCGGTTGCCAAATCGATTAGTAAATAAATGATAAAGAAAGGCTACTAGGAATACAAAACCGATTTATATCAATGTTTAACCAGTTAGATGGTGAAAAGATTTTTAAGGCTAATATCTGTTTCCTCAAGTGTGGAGTATGAGAATGAGTTAATATGCATTTTGAGCATAGAGTTATTAGTCCATTTGGCTTCTGAATATTAGTTTTAAAATATCCGTATAAATATTTTAAGTTATATATTTCTTTTTAAAAACTAATTTAAAAATTAAGTTTTTTTATGCTTGAGCTAATTAGATGTAAACGATGTGGCTATGTGGCTTGTATTTTTAGTTTTTACTGTCTATTCTTCGAAAGAATGTGGCTCGGTTGCCAATTGATCAGTAAAAAGCAATGATAAAGAAAGGCTACTAGGAATACAAAACCGATTTTAAATCCATGTTTACCAGTTTAGATGGTGAAAAAGAATGTTTAAGGCTAATAATCTGTTTCCTCAGTGTTGGAGTATGAAGATGAGTTAATATGCATTTGAGCATAGAGTTATAGTCCTTTGGCTTCTGAATATTAGTTTTTAAAAATATCCGTATAAATATTTTAAGTTATATATTTTCTTTTTAAAAACTAATTTAAAATTAAATTTTTTTTATGCTTGAGCTAAATTGGATTTACACGATGTGGCTTGTTTTTAGTTTTTAACTGTCCCTATTCTTCGAAACGAATGGCTCGGTTGCCAAATTTGATCCAGTAAAAGCAATGATAACGACAAGGCTACTAGGAATATAAAACCGATTTATATCAAATGTGTTATCAGTTTACATGGTGAAAAAAGAATGTTTAAGGCTAATAGTCTGTTTCCTGCAAGTGTTGGAGTATGAAGAATGAGTTAATATCATTTGAAGCATAGAGTTAGTCATTTGGCTTCTGAATAATTAGTTTACAAATATCCGTATAAATAGTTTTAAGTTTCTATATTTCTTTTTAAAAACTAATTTAAAATTAATTTTTTTTTATGGCTTAGCTAAATTGGATGTTAACGATGTGGCTATTGGCTTAGTTTTTAGTTTTTAACTGTCTATTCACTTCGAAAGAATGGCTCGGTTGCCAATTGAATCAATAAAAGCAATGATAAAGAACGGCTACTAGGAATAAAAACCGATTTATATCAATGTTTATCAGTTACCTGGTGAAAAGGAAATGTTTCAAGGCTAATAGATCGTGTTTCCTCAAGTGTTGGAGTAGTGAAGAAATGAGTTGAATATGCAGTTTGAGCATAGAGTTAGTCCATTTGGCCTTTCTGAATTTAGTTTAAAATATCCGTATAAATATTTTAAGTTTATATATTTCTTTCTTTTTTTTTAAAAACTAATTTAAAATTAATTTTTTTATGCTATGAGCTAAATTGGAATGATAAACGATAGTGGCTTGTGGGCTTGTTTTTAGTTTTTAAAACTGTCTATTCTTCGAAGAATGGCTCGTTGCCAAAAAATTTATCCCAGTAAAAGCAATGATAAAGAAAGTCTACTGAGAATACAAAACCGATTTTATTTATATCAATGTTTTATCAGTTACACATGGTGAAAAGAATGTTTAAGAAGGCTAAATTTCCTTGTTTCCTCAAGATTGTTGGAGTATGAAGAATGAGTTAATGATGCATTTTGAGCATAGCGTTAGTCCCGATTTGGATTCTGAATATTAGTTTGAAAATATCCGTATAAAATATTTTAAGTTATATATTTTCTTTTTAGAAACTAATTTAAAATTAATTTATTATGCTTGAGCTAATTGGATTTAAACGAGGTGCTTTGTTTTTAGTTTTTAACTGTCTATTCTTCGAAAGACATGGCTCGTTGGCCAAATTGATCAGTAAAAGCATGATCAGAGAAAGGCTCTAAGGAATATCAACGATTTATATCAATGTTTATCATTCATGTTGAAAAGAATGGTTTAGGCTATAATCTTTTTCCTCAAGTGTTGGTGTATGAAATAATGAGTTAATAGCATTTGAGCATAGAGTTAGCAGTCCATTTGGCTTCTGGATATTAGTTTAAAATATCCGTATAAATATTTTACGTTATTTTTCTTTTTATAAAAAACACTATTTAAAATTAATACTTTTATTCTGAGCTAAATTGGATTTAATAACGATGTGGCTTGTTTTTATTTTTTAACTGTCTATTCTTCGAAAGAATGGCTCGGTTGCCAAATTGATCGTAAAAGCATGATACAGAAAGGCTACTAGTAGATATACAACGCGATTTAATATCATGTTTATCAGTTACAATGGTGAAAAAGAATTTGTTTAAGGCTAAGAATCTGTTTCCTCAAGTGTTGGAGTACGAAGAATGCGTTAAATATTCATTTGTGCATAGAGTTTAGTCCCATTTGGCTTCTGAATATTAGTTTAAAATATCCGTATAAATATTTTAAGTTTATATATGTCTTTTTTAAAACCTAATTTTAAAATTAATTTTATTATGCTTGAGCTAAATAAAATTGGTTGTAAACGCTGTGTCTTGTTTTTTAGTTTTTAACTGTCCTATTCTTCGAAAGAATGGCTCGGTATGCCAATTGATCAGTAAAAGCATGATAAAAGAAAAGGCTAGCTACCCAAACTAGGAATATAAAACCGATTTATATCAATGTTTTCCGTTACATGGTGAAAAGAATGTTAAGGCTAATAAATCTGTTCCCTCAAGTGTTGGAGTATGAAGAATGAGTTAATATGCATTATGAGCATAGAGTTAGTCCATTTGGCTTTCTTTCTGATATTAGATTTAAAAGATCCGTATAAATTATTTTAAGTTATTATTTCTTTTTTAAAAACGAATTAAAATTTTTTTAAATTTTTTTATGCTTGAGCTAAATTGGATTTAAACGAATGTGGCGTTTTTTTTTATTTTTTTAACTGTCCTGATTCTTCGGCAGACTGGCTCGGTTGCCAAAATCGATTAGTAAATAAGATAGTAAAGAAGGCCACTAGGAATACAAATGGCCGATTTATATCAATGTTTATAACCAGTTTAGAATGGTGAAAGAATGTTTAAAAAGGGGAAGAAGAAAGCGGCTTAATTTGTGTGTTTTCCTCAAGTGTTGGAGTATGAAGAATATTTTAATATCATTTGAGTATAGACATTAGTCAGCATTTTTGGCTTCTGATATTAGTTTAAAATATATCGTATAAATATTTTAAATTTATAATATATTTATGTTTTTTTAAAACTAATTTGAAATTTAAGTTTTTTATGCTTGAGCTATTTTCGAGTTTTAAACGATTTGGGTTACTATTTTTTGTTAGTTTTGAAACTGTCTATTCTTCGGGCAGCAAGATGGCTTCGGTTGCCCAAATCGATTAGTAAAAATAAATGGATAAGAAAGGCTACTTAGGAATAACAAAACCGATTTATAATCAA
>CM051275.1:46824674-46905194 GCA_027921565.1 Artemia sinica
TGAAGAATATGTTAATATTCATTTGAGTATAGAATTAGTGCATTTGGCTTCTGAATATTAGTTTAAAATATCCGTATAAATATTTTAATTTATATATTTATTTTTAAAACTAATTTAAAATTAAGTTTTTTATGCTTGAGCTATATTAGAGTTAAACGATTTGGGTTATTTTTAGTTTTGAACTGTCTATTCTTCGGCAGAATGGCTCGGTTGCCAAATCGATTAGTAAAATAAATGATAAAGAAAGGCTACTAGGAATACAAAACCGATTTATATCAATGTTTACCAGTTAGATGGTGAAAAGAATGTTTAAGGCTAATAATCTGTTTCCTCAAGTGTTGGAGTATGAAGAATGAGTTAATATGCATTTGAGCATAGAGTTAGTCCATTTGGCTTCTGAATATTAGTTTAAAATATCCGTATAAATATTTTAAGTTATATATTTCTTTTTTAAAAAACTAATTTAAAATTAATTTTTTTATGCTTGAGCTAAATTGGATGTAAACGATGTGGCTATGTGGCTTGTTTTTAGTTTTTAACTGTCTATTCTTCGAAAGAATGGCTCGGTTGCCAAATTGATCAGTAAAAGCAATGATAAAGAAAGGCTACTAGGAATACAAAACCGATTTATATCAATGTTTATCAGTTAGATGGTGAAAAGAATGTTTAAGGCTAATAATCTGTTTCCTCAAGTGTTGGAGTATGAAGAATGAGTTAATATGCATTTGAGCATAGAGTTAGTCCATTTGGCTTCTGAATATTAGTTTAAAATATCCGTATAAATATTTTAAGTTATATATTTCTTTTAAAAACTAATTTAAAAATTAATTTTTTTATGCTTGAGCTAAATTGGATTTAAACGATGTGGCTTGTTTTTAGTTTTTAACTGTCTATTCTTCGAAAGAATGGCTCGGTTGCCAAATTGATCAGTAAAAGCAATGATAAAGAAAGGCTACTAGGAATATAAAACCGATTTATATCAATGTTTATCAGTTACATGGTGAAAAGAATGTTTAAGGCTAATAATCTGTTTCCTCAAGTGTTGGAGTATGAAGAATGAGTTAATATGCATTTGAGCATAGAGTTAGTCCATTTGGCTTCTGAATATTAGTTTAAAATATCCGTATAAATATTTTAAGTTATATATTTCTTTTTAAAAACTAATTTAAAATTAATTTTTTTATGCTTGAGCTAAATTGGATGTAAACGATGTGGCTATGTGGCTTGTTTTTAGTTTTTAACTGTCTATTCTTCGAAAGAATGGCTCGGTTGCCAAATTGATCAGTAAAAGCAATGATAAAGAAAGGCTACTAGGAATACAAAACCGATTTATATCAATGTTTATCAGTTAGATGGTGAAAAGAATGTTTAAGGCTAATAATCTGTTTCCTCAAGTGTTGGAGTATGAAGAATGAGTTAATATGCATTTGAGCATAGAGTTAGTCCATTTGGCTTCTGAATATTAGTTTAAAATATCCGTATAAATATTTTAAGTTATATATTTCTTTTTAAAAACTAATTTAAAATTAATTTTTTTATGCTTGAGCTAAATTGGATGTAAACGATGTGGCTATGTGGCTTGTTTTTAGTTTTTAACTGTCTATTCTTCGAAAGAATGGCTCGGTTGCCAAATTGATCAGTAAAAGCAATGATAAAGAAAGGCTACTAGGAATACAAAACCGATTTATATCAATGTTTATCAGTTACATGGTGAAAAGAATGTTTAAGGCTAATATTCTGTTTCCTCAAGTGTTGGAGTATGAAGAATGAGTTAATATGCATTTGAGCATAGAGTTAGTCCATTTGGCTTCTGAATATTAGTTTAAAATATCCGTATAAATATTTTAAGTTATATATTTCTTTTTAAAAACTAATTTAAAATTAATTTTTATTATGCTTGAGCTAAATTGGATTTAAACGATGTGGCTTGTTTTTTAGTTTTTAACTGTCTATTCTTCGAAAGAATGGCTCGGTTGCCAAATTGATCAGTAAAAGCAATGATAAAGAAAGGCTACTAGGAATATAAACCGATTTATATCAATGTTTATCAGTTACATGGTGAAAAAAATGTTTAAGGCTAATAATCTGTTTCCTCAAGTGTTGGAGTATGAAGAATGAGTTAATATGCATTTGAGCATAGAGTTAGTCCATTTGGCTTCTGAATATTAGTTTAAAATATCCGTATAAATATTTTAAGTTATATATTTCTTTTTAAAAACTAATTTAAAATTAATTTTTTTATGCTTGAGCTAAATTGGATTTAAACGATGTGGCTTGTTTTTAGTTTTTAACTGTCTATTCTTCGAAAGAATGGCTCGGTTGCCAAATTGATCAGTAAAAGCAATGATAAAGAAAGGCTACTAGGAATATAAAACCGATTTATATCAATGTTTATCAGTTACATGGTGAAAAGAATGTTTAAGGCTAATAATCTGTTTCCTCAAGTGTTGGAGTATGAAGAATGAGTTAATATGCATTTGTGGCATAGAGTTAGTCCATTTGGCTTCTGAATATTAGTTTAAAATATCCGTATAAATATTTTAAGTTATATATTTCTTTTTAAAACCTAATTTAAATTAATTTTATTATGCTTGAGCTAAATTGGATTTAACGATGTGGCTTGTTTTTAGTTTTTAACTGTCTATTCTTCGAAAGAATGGCTCGGTTGCCAAATTGATCAGTAAAAGCAATGATAAAGAAAGGCTACTAGGAATATAAAACCGATTTATATCAATGTTTATCAGTTACATGGTGAAAAGAATGTTTAAGGCTAATAATCTGTTTCCTCAAGTGTTGGAGTATGAAGAATGAGTTAATATGCATTTGAGCATAGAGTTAGTCCATTTGGCTTCTGAATATTAGTTTAAAATATCCGTATAAATATTTTAAGTTATATATTTCTTTTTAAAAACTAATTTAAAATTAATTTTTTTATGCTTGAGCTAAATTGGATTTAAACGATGTGGCTTGTTTTTAGTTTTTAACTGTCTATTCTTCGAAAGAATGGCTCGGTTGCCAAATTGATCAGTAAAATAAGTGATAAACAAAGGCTACTAGGAATACAAAACCAGTTTTTTATTAATGTTTACCAGTAAGATGGTGAAAGGAATGTTTAAGGCTAATTTTGTATTTCCTCAAGTGTTGGAGTATGAAGAATGTGTTAATATGCATTTGAGTATAGAGTTAGTCCATTTGGCTTCTGAATATTAGTTTAAAATATCCGTATAAATATTTTAATTTGTATATTCATTTTTAAAAACTAATTTAAAATTAAGTTTTTTATTCTTGAGCTAAATTAGAGTCAAACGATTTGGCTTGGTTTTAGTTTTGAACTGTCTATTCTTCGACAGAATGGCTCGGTTGCCAAATCGATTAGTAAAATAAATGATAAAGAAAGGCTACTAGGAATACAAAACCGATTTATATCAATGTTTATCAGTTACATGGTGAAAAGAATGTTTAAGGCTAATAATCTGTTTCCTCAAGTGTTGGAGTATGAAGAATGAGTTAATATGCATTTGAGATAGAGTTAGTCCATTTGGCTTCTGAATATGAGTTTAAAATATCCGTATAAATATTTTAAGTTATATTTTATTTTTAAAAACTAATTTAAAATTAATTTTTTTATGCTTGAGCTAAATTGGATTTAAACGATGTGGCTTGTTTTTAGTTTTTAACTGTCTATTCTTCGAAAGAAGGGCTCGGTTGCCAAATGATCAGTAAAAGCAATGATAAAGAAAGGCTACTAGGAATACAAAACCGATTTTACATCAATGTTTACCAGTTAGATGGTGAAAAAGAATGTTTAAGGCTAATTTTGTGTTTCCTCAAGTGTTGGAGTATGAAGAATGTGTTAATATGTATTTGAGTATAGAGTTAGTCCATTTGGCTTCTGAATATTAGTTTAAAATATCCGTATAAATATTTTAATTTGTATATTCATTTTTAAAAACTAATTTAAAATTAAGTTTTTTATTCTTGAGCTAAATTAGAGTCAAACGATTTGGCTTGTTTTTAGTTTTGAACTGTCTATTCTTCGAAAGAATGGCTCTGTTGCCGAATCGATCAGTAAAATAAGTGATAAAGAAAGGCCACTAGGAATACAAAAACCTATTTATATCAATGTTTACCAGTTAGATGGTGAAAAGAATGTTTAAGGCTGATTTTGTGTTTCCTCAAGTGGTGGAGTATGAAGAATGTGTTAATATGTATTTGAGTATAGAGTTACTCCATTTGGCTTCTGAATATTAGTTTAAAATATCCGTATAAATATTTTAATTTGTATATTTATTTATAAAAACTAATTTAAAATTAAGTATTTTATGCTTGAGCTAAATTAGAGTTAAACGATTTGGCTTGTTTTTAGTTTTGAACTCACTATTCTTCGAAGAATGGCTCAGTTGCCAAATTGATATGTAAAATAAGTGATAAAGAAAGTCAACTAGGATTACAAAACCGATTTATATCAATGTGTACCAGTTTGATGGTGAAAAGAATGTTTAAGGCTAATTTTGTGTTTCTTCAAGTGTGTTGGAGTATGAAGAATGTGTTAATATGTATTTGAATATAGAGTAAGTCCATTTGGCTTCTGAATATTAGTTTAAAATATCCGTATAAATATTTTAATTTATATATTTATTATAAAAACCAATTTAAAATTAAGTTTTTTATGCTTGAGCTAAATTAGAGTTAAAACGATTTGGCATGTTTTTAGTTTTGAACTGTCTATTCTTCGAAAGAATGGCTCGGTTGCCAAATCGATCAGTAAAAGCAATGATAAAGAAAGGCTACTAGGAATATAAAACCGATTTATATCAATGTTTATCAGTTACATGGTGAAAAGAATGTTTAAGGCTAATAATCTGTTTCCTCAAGTGTTGGAGTATGAAGAATGAGTTAATATGCATTTGAGCATAGAGTTAGTCCATTTGGCTTCTGAATATTAGTTTAAAATATCCGTATAAATATTTTAAGTTATATATTTCTTTTTTAAAAACTAATTTAAAATTAATTTTATTATGCTTGAGCTAAATTGGATTTAAACGATGTGGCTTGTTTTTTAGTTTTTAACTGTCTATTCTTCGAAAGAATGGCTCGGTGATTGCCAAATTGATCAGTAAAAGCAATGATAAAGAAAGGCTACTAGGAATATAAAACCGATTTATATCAATGTTTATCAGTTACATGGTGAAAAGAATGTTTAAGGCTAATAATCTGTTTCCTCAAGTGTTGGAGTATGAAGAATGAGTTAATATGCATTTGAGTATAGAGTTAGTCCATTTGGCTTCTGAATATGAGTTTAAAATATCCGTATAAATATTTTTAAGTTATATATTTCTTTTTAAAAACTAATTTAAAATTAATTTTTTTATGCTTGAGCTAAATTGGATTTAAACGATGTGGCTTGTTTTTAGTTTTTAACTGTCTATTCTTCGAAAGAAGGGCTCGGTTGCCAAATTGATCAGTAAAAAGCAATGATAAAGAAAGGCTACTAGGAATACAAAACCGATTTTACATCAATGTTTACCAGTTAGATGGTGAAAAGAATGTTTAAGGCTAATTTTGTGTTTTCCTCAAGTGTTGGAGTATGAAGAATGTGTTATATGTATTTGAGTATAGAGTTAGTCCATTTGGCTTCTGAATATTAGTTTAAAATATCCGTATAAATATTTTAATTTGTATATTCATTTTTAAAAACTAATTTAAAATTAAGTTTTTTATTCTTGAGCTAAATTAGAGTCAAACGATTTGGCTTGTTTTTAGTTTTGAACTGTCTATTCTTCGAAAAAGAATGGCTCTGTTGCCGAATCGATCAGTAAAATAAGTGATAAAGAAAGGCCACTAGGAATACAAAACCTATTTATATCAATGTTTACCAGTTAGATGGTGAAAAGAATGTTTAAGGCTGATTTTGTGTTTCCTCAAGTGGTGGAGTATGAAGAATGTGTTAATATGCATTTGAGTATAGAGTCCATTTGGCTTCTGAATATTAGTTTAAAATATCCGTATAAATATTTTAATTTGTATATTTATTTATAAAAACTAATTTAAAATTAAGTATTTTATGCTTGAGCTAAATTAGAGTTAAACGATTTGGCTTGTTTTTAGTTTTGAACTCACTATTCTTCGGAAGAATGGCTCAGTTGCCAAATTGATATGTAAAATAAGTGATAAAGAAAGTCTACTAGGATTACAAAACCGATTTATATCAATGTGTACCAGTTTGATGGTGAAAAGAATGTTTAAGGCTAATTTTGTGTTTCTTCAAGTGTTGGAGTATGAAGAATGTGTTAATATGTATTTGAATATAGAGTAAGTCCATTTGGCTTCTGAATATTAGTTTAAAATATCCGTATAAATATTTTAATTTATATATTTATTTATAAAAAATTTAAAATTAAGTTTTTTATGCTTGAGCTAAATTAGAGTTAAACGATTTGGCATGTTTTTAGTTTTGAACTGTCTATTCTTCGAAAGAATGGCTCGGTTGCCAAATCGATCGGTTAAATAAATGATAAAGAAAGGCTACTAGGAATACAAAACCGATTTATATCAATGTTTACCTGTTAGATGGTGAAAAGAATGTTTAAGGCTGATTTCGTGTTTCCTTTAGTGTTGGAGTATGAACAATGTGTTATTATGCATTTGAGTATAGAGTTAGTCCATTTGGCTTCTGAATATTAGTTTAAAATATCCGTATAAATATTTTAATTGGTATATTTATTATATAAAAACTAATTTAAAAATTAAGTTTTTTATGCTTGAGCTAAATTAGAGTTAAACGATTTGGCTTGTTTTTAGTTTTGAACTGTTTTTCTTCGAAAGAATGGCTTGGTTGCCAATTGATCAGTAAAATAAGTCATAAATAAAGGCTACTAGGAATATCAATGTGTACCAGTTAGATCGTGAAAAGAATGTTTAAGGCTAATTTTGTGTTTCCTAAAGTGTTAGAGTATGAAGAATGTGCTAAAATGCATTTGAGTCCATTCGGCTTCTGAGTATTAGTTTAAAATATCCGTATAAATGTTTTAATTTATATATTTATTTATAAAAACTAATTTAAAATTAAGTTTTTTTATGCTTGAGCTAAATTAGAGTTAAACGATTTGGCTTGTTTTTTAGTTTTGAACTGTCTATTCTTCGAAAGAATGGCTCGGTTGCCAAATCAATCAGTAAAATAAATGATAAAGAAAGGCTACTAGGAATACAAAACCAGTTTTTATTAATGTTACCAATTAGATGGTAAAAAGAATTTTTAAGGCTAATTTTGTGTTTCCTCAAGTGTCGGAGCATGAAGAATGTGTTAATATGCATACGAGTATAGAGTTAGTCCATTTGGCTTCTGAATATTAGTTTAATTTAAAATTGAGTTTTTTATGCTGGAGCTAAATTCGAGTTAAGCCCTTTTTTTTAGTTTTAAACTCTCTGTTCTTCAATTGAATGACTCGACTGCCAAATCAATTAAATAAATGACAAACAAAGGCATGTGATGGTGTTCATATATACATGAACACCATCTATATATATTCATATATACATGAACACTACTTATATATATTCATATATAGACTATTTGAAAACGGATAAATGCAGTGAAATCTGTTTATTTTTCACAGTTTTGTTAAAAAAAAAATTGTACAACAGTGAAAATAGTGAGGATAAAGGTGTTCCCCCTGAAAAATATGTTAACTAGGATAATTTTGCATATTATGAAGTAAGAATTGTTTTCTTAACATGTCTCCTTATGACTTGGCGTGGTCATATATTTATACCGTTATTTTTCAGATAGCATTTGTCCATATAGGGAAATATTGTCGAATTAAAACCAACATTACATCTGTAGTTTAGGCTGACTTCTGGCAGAATACGGCAGATTAATTTACATCTACTATTAATTAGTATTATTATTGTAACAAATTATATTTCACTACTATTATAGTAATAATCAAATTGCAATTTGTGAAGTATCTTTTATATATCTATGAAAAATGTGATGGAATCAGCGCAAATAAAGTACATGTGCAATCCAGGCCGGCTCCTGGCTCAACACTGCACAATAATTTATATCTAATAGTAATAAACGATAAGTGGAAGCAGTGATTTTCTAGTGCAATATAACAAATATGCGATCAATATCACCATAACAAATTTTACTTCACTTTTATTTTAATTTTTTTTTTTTTAAGATATCTTTGGTCCGTCTATGGGAAATGTCGTTGAAATCAGTGTAAATAAACTATATGTGCAGTCAAGGCTGCATAAAAATACTGCACAACAGCTAATTTTTGTTAGTTAAGGCTATTATTAATATTAAAATAAATTATATTTAACGGCTATTGCAATTTATTTTGAATAATTTATTGGATGTCCTTGGTCTATCTATGGGTAATGTTATCGAGTAAGTAAAAATAAATTTCATGTGCTGTCGACCCTGACTTGTGGCAAAATACTTCACAATAATTCGTTTTTTTTAACATTGGTCTCTGGACGGAGGGAGAATTTTAGCACAATATTTTATATCGCAATTACAATAAAAATTGCGATAACAAATGTATAATTAATATTGCAATGACAATTTTATTGCACTTTATTTTGAGATCCTTTCCAGATATCTTTGATCCATCTATGGAAAATGTTGTAAAGTCAGTATAAGTAATTGCATGTGAAGTCGACTCTGACTTGAGGCACAACACTTCACAATAATTCATGATTAATAATAATTAATCTTTGGACAGAGGAGAATTTTAACACATTATTTTCTATCGGATTTTAATTGTTAATATTACAACAACAAATATATAATCAGTATTAGGAGGATGTCGTAAAGAAAGATAAAGGGCAATGGGAAATTTTTGGGAGGGTGTAAAGATCCAAATAGATTGGGGCAGAAGAGGAGCGTGCGCAGCTGTCTTGGCCTCAGGTGGCTTGGTGCAGCAGTGAGTTGCTAGTATCAGTTATATTACTATATTTATATTAAAATAAATTATATTTGACCACTAAAGCGGCGTTCGCAAGCGTGTCAAGCCAGAATCTCATATCTAGACACGTGTCTGGCCAGAAATCAATGTCTAGGAAACTACTGTTCACAAGAAGGATTCAGTGCTTAGCTAAAAAACTACAAACTTAGTTTGAAATAGATTACAGTTGCCATTTCTAGCCAATTAATTAAAATAAACTTTCCAAAAAATAAGTTTTTCAAAGAAAAGTAAAGGCCACAAAAAAACATACAACAAGTAATAATATAAATGAATAAATATGTCTTAAAGCGAGTAATACTTAGATTGAATATGAAAATCAAGCTTAAAGCGAAAAAGAATAGTTTGCTATAAAAGTATAAATGAAACTTAAAACGAACAGAAATTAAATAAACAATCAATGCGAAAAAACATACAATATATATTAATGTAAATGAACAAATATATCTTAAAACGAGTGAAACCTAAATTGAATATGCAAATCAAGTTTGAATCGAATAAAAATAACTACAAACAAGAGTTTGGGTATCGCCTCACTGCAGAAGCCTAAAACCTACTGCGTCATTGGCACCTTACTAAAAACTTTTTGAGTCTTGAACTGTCTTGGAAAGTATAAGCAAAATCAAATTGATTATTAGAATATATAATGATATTAATTGTTGAAAGATCCATCAGTTTAAGATTTTTTTTTTACTTTAATTTTTATTTTCATTTTCAATGCTGTAAGAACTGGAAAAGAATAAGTTTGTAATATAAGAGAAATTCGTTTTCAGTGAAGCGCCAATGACGCAGAACGCTTTAGGTTTTTGCAGTTAAAGAAGGGGGCAGTATCCAAATTTTGTTTGTAGTGAAACGATATTTGTCTTGACCAATCTTGGAAAGAACTAATAAATTAAACTGAATATTTGATGTATAATGATATTAATTGCTGAAAGCTCATCAGTTCAAAATTTTACTGTAATTTTAATATTTATTTTTAATATTAGTACAAAAGAAAACATTTTTAATATAATTCGTTTTCAGTAAAGCGCCAATGACGCAGTAGGTTTTAGGCTTCTGCAGTGAGGCGATACCCAAACTCTTGTTTGTAGTTATTTTTATTTGATTCAAACTTGATTGGCATATTCAATTTAAGTTTCACTCGTTTTAAGATTTATTTATTCATTTACATTAATATATATTGTATGTTTGTTCGCATTGATTGTTTATTTAATTTCTGTTCGTTTTAAGTTTCATTTATACTTTAATAGCAAACTATTCTTTTTCGTTTTAAGCTTGATTTTCATATTCAATATACGAATTACTCGCTTTAAGATATATTTATTCATTTATATTATTACTTGTTGTATGTTTTTTGCAATGATTGTTTATTTAATTTCTGTTTGTTTTGGGTTTCATTTATTCTTTAATAGTAATTTCTGGTCGTTTTGAGTTTGAATTTTAACAGGTATTCATGGATGAGAAAAGCCAAACAACTGCCGTAGTGTGCTTCACTATTATTTCTGGTGTTGGATATTTGCTTAAAATGAAAAAAACAATTAATGAGAAAACAAAAATTAAATCTCACTTTAAATATGTAAACATAGATGATGAAGATAGTGGAACTTAACACATTCTGACTGGCTGTAATTGAAAATCTGAGACTTACAGTTCCAGACTCTAGAATTGGATGCTTAGCTGTAACTTGTCTAGCCAAGCACCAAATTTTACTTGAGTTATCTAGACATTGGTGTCCAGCCAGACACTTGTCTAGACATGGGATTCTAACTCGACACGCATATGAACGCCACTTTATGCAATTTATATTAAATAAGTTTTTAGATATCCTTGATCCATCTATGGGAAATCTCGTCGAATCAGTACAAATAAATTACATGTGCAGCCCTGGCTGGCTTCTGGCACAGTACTGTGTTCATAACCTCCAGAAAACACAAATCACCGTCTTTTATGGCTCTGAGAACCCTGAAATTGAAGCAGTTGCCTCAAAAGTCCCCACATTAACGGCAGTTCGCTTGAAACCGAAGTACCTTTTTGGTCAACATCACACAAAGATGTGCCTTCTTTATTATGATGATCAGAGTATTCGAGTTGTTGTGCACACAGGGAACTTGTATGAGAATGATTGGGAGGACAGAACCCAAGGGCTGTGGATCTCGCCAAGATGTTACACTGCGAAGGGTGATAAGGACTCTGCAACATTTTTTCGAAGAGATTTGGTTTCCTATTTGAATACATATGAACAACCGAGGCTGATTAATAAGTGGATTGAAAGGCTTAATAAAGTGGACATGTCTGATATAAGGTAAATAATATTTTTTTTGTATTTCAGTTTTTTCACCATTTCAGGTTTTTTAAATGTCAAAAAATTTTTCTTGTTTAGTATTTGATATTTTCAATGAAACCATAATAACTATGTCGCCCACAATTTTTTTTTTTTTTTTTTTTTTTTTTTTTTTTTTTTTTTTTTGCTACTTCAGGAAGTGATCGATCTTTATTACAATCTTAAAAAGCTAGTTTTTTTTTTTTTAAAGAGATTTGAGGTAAAATATAATTTTTAATTACTTAAATAAAAACGAATGTATGTCTGTGTGTCCTGTATGCATTACTACAATACTCATCCGATTGACAAAAAAACTTTAAGAAGTTGTCGAGTACACTCTTGCAACTGTCTTACGTTAAAATCCCCCCCCCCCCCGTAAAAAACCTCTTAATCGTTCGAATACTTTACGAGATGACTGAAATTAGAGTCCCCTGAACGCAAATACTTGAAATAGATGGCTTTGAGGTGGTAAAGCGGGAGTTAATAATCCTAACATAATTTTCAAATACTTTTAAGCTTAAAATGTGCCAGTTACTTATACGCCGGGGGAATTTTCCGGTGGAATAATACGCGGGGGAGATTTTTTTATGGTATTTGTCACGTTGACGTCCAAAAACCAGAAATAATTAGAAAAAAATTAAGCGGGGGACTTTTAGAAAAAACCAGAAAAAATTAAGCGGGGACTAGAAAAGGCCTAATAATAAAATTTTGTATATATGAAGCTGGTTATTGACGAATGGTACTCAATACCTTGAGTAGTACCTTGGTCGATTGTACCCTGCAACTCTTTTGAGTAGAATTCGAATAGTTACCACCAACTTTTATACCATATAAGGTTTTAGAATATGTTTGTTAATCTTTTCTTCGTTTTGAGAAATCTGGAATTAAAAAGGAGCTATTTGGAATTAAAAAGGAGAAATGTTTGTAAAAGTTCTTCTGCTGCAAATATTTCATGAAACCATTATTGGTTTACCGGAAAAAAAAAAAACAATTATTGCGCCAAAATTATGGGGGATCGTAAAATTTTGATATTTAGCTTAAAATTTACTAAACCATATATTTTAGCTTGATGAAACATTTTTGATGTCTTGGGTTTTGCATCTTAATGTAGATTTATGTACTATTAAGCAGTAAGTTGATTTCTTGTTTGATTTTTAGTTGTTGAATGAGCTGCTACTCTAGTTCTTTTGCTGAAAGATTTATTTTTGTATAAAAAAAAAAAGAATGGAAGAAAAGTGAATAGAAGTGATCTGCCAAAAGTTGAACATCAAAGTTTTTACTTTTCTAAAAATATGAGCTGGAATACTTGTAATTGTACTGCTTTCTTTGGCTCTCTCATGACCTTCCCATTTTATTTGTCCCTCCTTATGACTTCTTCTTACTCCATCTATGAATGACCTGTTTTCGTTAGGTAAAATTCTACTTTAGCTACTTTTGACTATCTTGGAAAGGGGTTAGGTTAGGAAAATGACACTTTCAGGGATGGGTCTACAGGCTTAAGTATCTCCCGGGAAGGTATTTTGAAGTACCTACCTCCACTCCTCCCTCTAGAGGGTCCTGACCTTTGATGACCTTCAAAAATCTGTGAGTTATAGAAGTGAAACCTTGCAAAATAGATCTTCTGCTTAAATTAAGTACAACAAAACTGTTTTCAGAATCACAACTTTGCTCAATCCCAATTTATAAGGTTTTAAAGACATGCATCCAAATACATTTCCTAAATTTTTTCAAATAAAACATTGATATGGCTTAAAATTATGCTCAAATAACTGAAATTGCATTTTCATAGCTAAGGCCAGAGAAAAAGAAACTGATAACTGAAAATTAAGGTAAAATGTTGTTTTGTCAAAATTTCAATGGGTATAGACCTGTCATGTAGGCGATTTCAGGACCCTCTAGAGGGAGAAGGAATAGAGATGGGTACTTCAAAAATACCTTCCCGTGACATACTTTAGCCTGTGGATTCATCCCTGAAAGTTTCATTCTTAACCTAACCCAATTCCAAGATAGCCAAAAGTAGCTAAAGTAGAATTTTACCCTAAATTACTATTGAAGCTAAAGGTGATGATAATAAAACCTGTCACAAAAAAACTAGACAGTAAGAATGCTGTTTCAAATTTAATTTATCTTTTTCGTGAACAAATGATTGCTAGTAAAAAAAATAATAACGACTAAAGAAATAGAGAAGATGAAGAGTATAAAACAGTGGGGGAAATAGAGAAGATGAAGAGTATAAAACAGTGGGGTTGCCAATTCATGACAATATACGGAGATCGGTAGGTAAGGATTTTTTCCATTTGTTTTCGTTTTTATTAATGTTGCAAAAAATGTATTTTTTGAAATCTAGGGTGTGGGGCATTTTTTCAGTGGGAATATAAAAAGGGTATTTTTCAAAATCCAAGGGGGACAGTATCCTCCTTCTACCTTCACCCCCTTACTCCCAATTCCTCCTTCTCTGGTATAACGTATCAAACAGTTCTGTAAGTAAGGAGCGACCCGGCTCAATGGTAACCGAAACTCTAAAAAACGGAATTTTGATACCAATAGATACATCAAAAGAATCAGATTTTAATGCTGATTTCAAATATATAAGTTTCATCAAGTTTATTCCTACCCATCAAAAGTTACGCCTGAGAAAATGTGGCTTATTTTCGAAAAAAGGGGGGAAACCCCCTAAAAGTTATAGAACCTTAATGAAAATCATACCATCATATTCAGCGTATCAGAGAACCCTATTGCAGAGGTTTCAAGCTCCTATCTACAAAAATGTGGAATTTTGCATTTTTTGCCAGAAGAAAGATCACGGATGAGTGTTTATTTTGTTTTTTTTTTTTTTTTTTTTTTTTTTTCTCCAGGGGTGATCGTATCGACCCAGTGGTCACAGAATATCGTGGGAGGGCTCATTGGAAGGGAAATTAAAAGTTCTAGTTCCCTTTTTAAGTGACCAAAAAAAAATGGAGGGCAACTAGGCCCCCTCCCACGCTCATTTTTTTGCCAAAGACACCCGATCAAAACTTTGAGATAGCCATTTTGTTCAGCATGGTCGAAAATATGATAACTATGTCTTTTAGGATGACTTAATCCCCTGAAGTCCCCGGGGGGAGGGCTGAAAGTTATGAACTTTACCCAATGTTAACATATAGTATTGGTTATTGGGAAGTATACAGACGTTTTCAGGGGATATTTTTTCTGGTAAGGGTGGGGGGTTGCTGGGTCGGGGGTTATGTGGGAGGATCTTTCCATGAAGGAAGTTTTCATGGGGGAAGGGACATTGCTATGAAGGGGGCGCTGGATTTCCCAGCATTATTTAAAAAAAAAGATCAGAAATTATAAAAAAAAACAAGTTATTTAAGTGAAAGTAAGGAGCAACATCAAAACTTAAAACGACAGAAACAATTATGTATAAGATTGGGTTCACCCCCTAGTCAGTACCTCGCTTTTTTAGCCAAAGACTTTTTAGTACTTTCATAAGAGCTATTTATTCTAATTAACGGCATTTGTGATTAAGGGGTCATTTTTAAAGAATTGGAACAAAATTCGAAAATTAGCTTAAAGAGCAAGGTATTGACTAGGGAGCGAACCCTCTAATATACGTATTAAAAATATATGAATATAAAAGTTAATTCGTAAGTTACGTATATTTATTACTAATAAAAACGTTCGTAAATGAAATTAAACAAGTTTCGAGAAAGCCATTTAACCAAATAAAAGTAAAATTAATATTCAAATTTTGTTTCAAAAACGTTCAAAATTAAATAAAAAAAACAATTTTTTTTAACTGAAAGTAAGGAACGACGTTAAAACTTAAAACGAACAGAAATTATTCCGTATATGAAAGGGGCTGTCCCCTCCTCAGCGCCTCGCTCTTTACGCTAAAGTTTGACTTTCTCACAACTCTATTTTTTTTTAAACAATAAAAAACTTTAGCGTAAAGAGCGAGGCGTTGAGGAGGGGACAACCCCTTTCATATACGGAATAATTTCTGGTCGTTTTAAGTTTTAACGTCGTTCCTTACTTTCAGTTAAAAAAACTTGTTTTTTTTATTTAATTACTATCATAGATCGTATTACGTATTCAAGCATGTGTTGAATCATAAGCTTATAATGTGCTACGATAGAAGTGTATCACTCGTTGACGTTAGGTGACTCTCAAGAAAAAGAAAACTATTTTTTGTGGCGGGCAAGATTGATAAAGGACTAATTATTCATTCTTTTATTCATTTATTATTTATTCATATATTTCAGTGTATTTTTGATTGGTTCTGTTCCTGGTAATCATGCCGAGAAGTCATTCGGTCATCCTAGATTAACGACGTTGCTTCGCCTCCATACGCCCCAGGTGGCAAAACCAGGTATGCACTTCAAAAGTATATCGTACAACACCAGAAAAGTAACTTTCGGGTTATAGGCTACCATGTTTAAATGACAGGAGTTTAAACCTTCTCTTTTGGTAATGATTTTATAAAGACAGAAATTGGTGTTACTGAATCCTAGTGCATTTGGATTGCAGGTGGCACTACTGCATTTTTTTGGATTCCAGATGGCACTAATGCCTACTGCATTTGGTCATTTATGCATGTAGTGTGTATTCAGCAAGTTTCTAGCTAGAAACTTGTTCAGCAAGTTTCAGTAAATCTTTTTTCCTCCCTCTCGCCACTTACCCGTTGCTTTTTTGTCTCGTTTCATTAATCCACTAATGAAAATTGAAGGGTATCAAACAGTTCGTGGTAACGAACTGTATAGTAAGAGCGACTCGTCTCAATAGTAACCGAAATTCTAAAAAACGGAATTTTAATATCAATAGATACATCAAAAGAATCGGATTTTTATGCTGATTTTAAATATATAAAATCCATCAAACTTTACTCATATCCATAAAAAGTTACGAGCCTGAGAAAATTTGCCTTATTTTCATGAAAAAGGAAAAACACCCCCTAAAAGTCATAGAACCGTAATAAAAGTCACACCATCAGATTCAGCATATCAGAGATATCAGAGAACCTTACTGTAAAGGTTTCAAGCTCCTATCTTCAAAAATGTGGAATTTGGTATTTTTTGCCAGAAGAAAGATCACGGATGCGTGTTTATTTCTTTGTTTGTTTGTTTGTTTTCTTTCTTTATTTGTCCCAGGGGTGAACGTATCGATCCAGTGAATGTCGTGAGAGGGTTATTCGAACGGAAATCAAAAGTTCCAAAGTTTCGATAAGTTTATTCTTACCCATCAAAATTTACGAGCCTGAGAAAATCCAAAGAATCAAAAGAATAACCCTGCTCAAAACAAGGGGGATAAAAGTTCTAGTGCCTTTTTTAATTAAAAAACAAAATATTTAAAAATAGAATACAAAAAAAATGTATTTTGATGTCTTTTCATACTGCATCTTTTCAAAGATGTTTGATTTTTGAAGCAAGTCCGACTTCTAACACCGATTTTCTACTAATAACCATATATGACATAATAAGGGACGTGACGTAATATCTAAGACCGATTGTGTACTAATAACCATATATGAATTAATGAGTGACGTGACGTAAAAATTGAAAAAAATCAATTTTTATTTTATTTTAGTTTTCAGTTCAGAATCGCTAAACTTATAAACTGCAAAAATGTCTATGGTATCTGAGTAATTATTTTAATCTTTTAATTTAAACTAGAAAAATACCTGAAAATTTTTAAATTAGCTTTTTTTTATAATTAATTTAAGAAGCCGTAAGAATACTAAGCTGAAACAGTAATATGGTTTCATCCAAGCAAGCTATACGTAAGTTAAAAAGACAGTATTAGACAAAAGCAGAGATAGCATCCTGAAAAGAGAAAAGCAAAGGTATTTAACAGACCAGGCGTATCGAGAAGTATGTTCATTATCATGAGCCGCTTCAGAGGTCAGTGAATTTAAACCTAACCAAAGTTCGCTAGGTTTTTGACCCAGCGAGCTTCGATGAGGTTTTGGTCTATCCACATCTGGGTTTAACACTTCCGTTGTGCCTACCTGCTCTGGTCATTACTTGTGATAAAAATGGTTTATGATGTATTTAAGTATAAGCAATGTCTTTTTAACACACGAAAAAAATTAAAAAAAAAATTTAAGTTCAGTTCAGAATCGCTAATTTTTGTATGTAAACTGCAAAAATATTTATGGTGCCTGAGCAATAATTTTAATGTTTTAATTAAAACTAGAAAAATACCTCAGAACTTTGAAATTATTTTTTTTTGTTAAATAAAAACAACTTGCTGTTGGATTAAATTTACAGGTTTGAACGCAACCAGTTATATTATGTCAGTAGGAAGTCCCAAAAACGAAAATTTGCAATCATTACAAATATAACCTTTTCTATAAAACCTTAATAATTAGAGCGGCCTTGTCCGAAACCCCTATATAGGAAACTTACCGTCTCTTGGCTTGAACAACAAGGGAAATATACTGGCTTGAAAATTAAGAAAAGTGGCAGCTACAGTATATTCTGCAGTATATTATACAGTATATTTTTTTTACAGTATATATTATTCTGCATATATTATTCTGCAGATAGTGGGGCTGTGGAATATCGTAGAGAGATGTTTAATGGCTCATTTCAAAAGAAATTGATGGGAAAAAACCTTTTGTAACTAAAAAAAGTTATTTTTTAAATAAATCAATTTTTTTACGAAAAACTGCATTTTTCTATAACACTGCAGTAGCGTACGTTATTATAACACATCAGGAATTTGTCACACCTATGTGCTTTTGTAATTAACAAAAATATATATATAAAACAAAATCTATAATGAAAAAATGACAAAAGCTATAATGAAAAAATTAAAACCTCTGCGAGGCTTTACCAAAGAACGCATGAGGACAAAGTGAAAAATTACATTCAGAAGTCCAAGAAGATGGCAAAAATGCATGCTGATCTTCGTAAATTGAGAAACATTTTACGAATGTTTTACCAGGATTACGAAAAGTATTCAAAATTACATATTAAAATTCTCTTTAAAAAAGCGGCTGCTGTTCATAAGTTGGCTAGAAATGCTCTGGCAAAACTTCATAGTAATATCCAAAAAAATGTTGTCAGTTTAAAGAAAAGCTTCCAAGCTATGGACTGGCAGCATTGGATCAGTTTATAGATGCAATGGAAAATTCTAGACAACACAGTGAACATACGGAGGCGTACTTCTTAAAAAATTCATATATTAATTTTGGAAGGAGCAATTGCAGTTTATGTAGCAGTAATAATATATAATAAAGAATGAACTCTTGCCCTTACTAACATTGTATAGGCAATCCAGGTTGCTGCGTTAGCTAGCAATTATCAAACAGTTTTATAATAAAGAAAGAACTCTTGCCTACACTTGTTAATAATATAGTAATGAAATGGTTTTATTGATAGCTGAATTACAAATTATAGAAAATGATCCCAGGTGGCTTTGAGCCACCCAACTTGCGGTTAAAGGCCGATCGTGCTTTCCACTTTGACTATAACGTCACTAATTAAAGTTGTAAAATTAACAATTTGATACATATGATACTTTTATCACTTGTCTTTTCATAATGCAGTCTTCTCAAAGATATTTGATTTATTAAGCTTACATAAAGGACCGATTTAGCTGATCATTAGTAGGCAGCGGTAACTAGCAACCTAGTAAGAGACGACCACGTCCAATGTTAAGAAATATAAAAACCCATAACTCCTAAAAAAAAAAAAAAGTCAGATCAAAACAAAAAGTATACCATTAGAACTGCCTTGTCCAAAATCCCTACATGGGAAACTTTCTGTCATTTGATTTTAACAGCAAGGGAAACATATTGGCTTGATCCGGGTTGCAGCGGTAGCTAGCAATCCGGGTTGCAGCGGTAGCTAGCAACCTAGTAAGAGACGATCACGGCCAATGTTAAGAAATATAAAAACCCATAACTCCTTAAAAAAAGACTCAGATCAAAACAAAAAGTACACCATTACAACCGCCCTGTCCCAAACCCCTGTAGTGGAAACTTTCTGTCCCTTGGCTTGAACAGCAAGGGAAATGTATTGGCTTGAAAATCAAGAAAAGTGGCAGCTACTACAACATTCTGCCTAAACGGCATATTTTTTTCCTTTTTTTTTCTTTTCCACAAATAGCTTGGCACTGGAACATCGTAGAGAGTTGTTCAATGGCTCATTTTAAAGAAAATTAATTGGGTTAAAAATCTTTTGTAACAAAAATAAATTATTTCTAAAATAGAATAAGTTTTTCCACTAAAAACTGCATTTTTGATGTCTTTTCATACTGCAGTCTTTTCAAAGATATTTGATTTTTGAATTTACATTAAAAGACGATTATTGGAATAACAAACCATTGCACACATTGAACTTAGTTGGCTACGTGATCCGGGTTGCAGCGGTAGCTAGCAACCTAGTAAGAGACGATCACGTCCAATGTTAAGAAATATAAAAACCCATAACTCCTAAAAAAAGATTCAGATAAAAAAAAAAGTACACTATTAGAACCGCCTTGTCCAAAACTTTTATATAGCAAACTTACCGTTCTTTGGCTTTAATAACAAAGAAAATACATTGGCTTGAAAATCAAGAAAGTTGACTTTAACGACGTTATTCTCCACAAACGGCATCTTTTTTTCTTTCTTCTTTTCCACAGATAGCTTGGCACTGGAACATCGTAGAGAGTTTTTCAATGGCTCATTTTAAAGGAAATTAATTGGGTTAAAAACCTTTTGTAACTAAAACAAATTATTTTTAAAACAGGATAAATTTTTCCACTAAAGACTGTATTTTTGATCTCTTTTCATACTGCTGTCTTTTAAAGATATTTGATTTTTGAAGCAATCAAACAGTTCGTGGTAAAGTTTGTTTTTAAACTTTATATTCCATAGATAGCTTGGCACTGGAACATCGTAGAGAGTTGTTCAATGGCTCATTTTAAAGGAAATTAATAACATTCAAGGACGTATCCAGAGGGTTTAGTGGATATGAACCCCCCTCCCCCGAAATGTTTGTCCGACTCATAATAACGAATATAAAATTAATATAACAAAATTGAATATAAACAAAATGTACAAAAATGAATATGAAAGTACACTATTAGAACTGCCTTGTACAAAACCTCTATACAGAAAACTTACCTTCACTTGGCTTGAACAATAGGGAAAATATATTGGCATAAAAATCAAGAAAAGTGGCTGAAACCACGATATTCTCCACATCAGGCATCTTGTTTTCTTTCCGTTTTTTTTTCTCCTCAGTTAGCTGGGCACTGGAAAATCATAGAGAGCTGTATAATGGCTCATTTTAAAGGAAATTACTACATCTTGTGCCTTTTGGAATTAAAATAAAATAGTTTTTAAAATAGAATCAATTTTGACACAAAAAAAAACTGCATTTTGTGTACAAGCTTGATGAATGACATTATCAGAGGCAACGCTATAGCGTTGCCTATAGTAAAAGCCATACCGCTCCAAAGTTTTATTGTTTATTTATTTTTTTCCCAGAGGCACTTTATTTGGAAGGGGTCGTCGTAAAAATTTCAATGGGGGCTCATTCGATTGGAAATCGAGAGTTCTAGTGCCCTTTTTAAGGATCAAGAGTGATTAGGAGGCAAAGAGCAACCCTTCCACGCCCACCATTTCCCCAAAACACATCCAATCAAAATTTTGAGATAGCCATTTTGTTCTACGTAGTTGATTTTCAGACAGAAATTATGTTTTTGAGGAGGACATTCCCCCGCAGCCATCAGGGCAAGGGTTGTAAGTTATGCCCTCGCGGCATATAAGCTTTTTATAGACAGCTTTGTCGTAGAAATTTCAAAAGGGCTCATTCGATTGGAAATTCAAAGGGCTAGTGCTCTTTTTAATAGTCGAAAGTGATTGGAGGGCAACTAAACCCCCCTCTCACGCCCACCTTTTCCCCAAATACATCCAATCAAAATTTTGAGATAGCCATTTTGTTCAACGTGGTTGAAAATTCTGGAAATTATGTCTTTGACGATGGCAACCCCACAGCCCTCAGGGCTAGGGTTGTAAGTCATGCCCTGGGGGCATATAAGGTTTTTATAGAAAGTGTTGTCGTAGAAACTTAAAAAAGAGCTCATTCGATTGAAAGTTTAAATGGCTAGTGCCCTTTTAATAGTCGAAAGTGATTGTAAGGCAACTAAAACCCCTTCCACGCCCACCATTTCCCCAAACACATCCAATCAAAATTTTGAGATAGCCATTTTGTTCAACGTAGTTGAAAGCTCTGGAAATTATATCTTTGAGCGTGACACTCCCCCCTACCCAAGGTCTTCAGGGCAAGGGTTATAAGTTATGCCCTGGGGGTATATATGGTTCTTATGGAAGGAATGTTCGTATAAACTTCAGAGAGAGCTCATTTGATTGGAAATTGAAAGTTCTAGTTCACTTTTTAATGAGTCAAAAGAGATTGGAGGACACCTAGCCACCCCCTCCACCTCCACGGCCCTTTTTTCCCGAATGCATCAGATAAAAATTTTGAGATAGCCATTAAGTTAAAAATTGTTCAAAAGTCAGATAACAAAAACTCAGGTGTCGACACAACCCCTCAGGGCACGGCGGCAGGCGTTGTAATTTATGCCCTGGGGGAATATATGGTTCTTATGGAAGGGATGCTCGTAAAAACTTCAGAGAGGGCTAATTTGACTGGAAATTGAAAGTTTTAGTTCAGTTTTTGAGAGTCAAAAGAGATTGGAGGGCAACTAGCCCCCCACGCCCCTTTTTCCTGAATGCATCCGATAAAAATTTTGAGATAGCCATTTTTTTAAAAATAGTTCAAAGACCATATAACGAAAACTCCGGGGTCGACACAGCCCCCCAGGGCCCGAAGGCAGGCGTTGTAAGTTATGCCCTGGGGGAATATATGGTTCTTATGGAAGGGATGCTCGTAAAAACTTTATAGAAGGCTAATTTTACTGGTAATTGAAGGTTTTAGTTCAGTTTTTAAGAGTCAAAAGAGATTAGAGGGTAACTAGCCCCCCTCCCCCTACGCCCCTTTTTTCCCGAATGCATCCGATAAAAATTTTGAGATAGCCATTAAGTTAAAAATTGTTCAAAAGTCAGATAACAAAAACTCAGGTGGCGACACAACCCCCAGGGCACGGCGGCAGGCGTTGTAAGTTATGCCGTGGGGCATGAATGGTTCTTATGAAAGGGATACTCGTATTATCTTCAGAGATGGCTCATTTGATTGGAAATTGAAAGTTCTAGTTCACTTTTTAAGAGTCAAGAGATTTAAGGGCAACTAGCCCCCCCCCCCCACACGCCCCTTTTCCCCAAACCTATCCGCTTCAAATTTTTAGATAGCCAGTTTTTTTTTTAATTATTCAAAAATTAGATAACAAAAAACTCCGGTGTCAGCACAACCCCCCAGGGCCTAGGGGGTAGGCGTTGTAAGTGTTGTCCTGGGGGCATGTATGGTTCTTATGAAAGGGATGCTCGTATAAATTTCAGAGAAGGTTCATTTGATTGGAAATTGAAAGTTCTACTTCACTTTTTAAGATTCAAAAGATATCTGAGGGCAAGTAGCAACGCCCCCCCCCCCCACCCACCCTTGTATCCCCTAGCCTATCCGATAAAGTTTTTTAAAACAGCCATTTCATTAAAAATAATTCAAGGGTCAGATAAGAAAAACTCCTGTGTCGATGCAACCCCCCATGGCCCAGAGGCAGGCGCTGTAAGTAATGCTCTGGAGGTATATATCGTTTTTATGGAAGGGAGGCTTGTGTAAACTTCGGAGATGGTTCATTTGACTGGAAACTGAAAGTTCTCGTGAAACAAACAAACATACAATATATATTAATGTAAATGAATAAACAACATACATCAATGTTTTTATTAACAGTTAAGGAAGGGGGCAGTATCCAAACTCTTGTTTTTAGTGCAACTATATTCGTCTTGAACAACTTTAGAAAGAACTAATAAATTAAACTGAATATTTTGTGTATAATGATATTAATTTCTGAAAGCTCATCAGTTCAAAATTTTACTGTAATTGTAGTGTTCATTTTCAATGTTAAGTACAAAGGACAATATTTGTTTTAAAATTGGTTTTCAGTAAAGCGCCAATGACGCAGTAGGTTTTAACTTTTACAGTGAGAGAAGGTGGCGATACCCAAACTCTTGTTTGGTGTGATTTTTTTCCGTTTCAAGTTCGATTTGCATATTCAATTTAAGTTTCACTAGTTTTAGAATTTATTTATTCATTTACATTAATATCTATTGTATGTTTGTTTGCATTGATTTTTTATTTAATTTCTGTTCGTTTTAAGTTTCATTTATGCTTAAATAGCAAAATATTTTTTTCGTTTTAAGCTTGATTTTCATATATTTAATCTAAGCATTACTCGCTTTAAGATCTATTTATTCATTTATATTGTTACTTGCTGTATGTTTTTTTCCTATGATTGTTTATTTAATTTCTGTTCGTTTTGGGTTTCATTTATTCTTTAATAGTAATTTCTGGTGGTTTTGAGTTTAAACTTTAACAGGTATTTGTATCTGCTGAGCTTAAGTTTAAAATGGCCTTCACTTTTCTTTGAAAAACTTATTTTTCGGAAAGTTTTGTTTTTATTAATAATCATATAATAACCGTATATGACGTAATAAGTAAAAGCAATATTTATACACATTCATCTTTCGACTAGATAATTTTATTTAATTTTATTTGACTTTTCGTCATTTTTTTTTTAATAATGTGCCATTATATCAACTATTCCGTCGGTTAATTATGGGTTTTTTAGATTATTTTGAAAATAGATAAACAAATAGTTGTTTTTAGATAGATGGTTTTTTTAGATTTTTTTTAAGTAGATAGAAAGATAGTTTTTTTTTTTTTTTTCAAACCTTACTGCCTTTCTATGACGAACAATTAAACGTTCAAATGGGGATAAGTCCATTTATAAGACAGTGAAAACAGATACTAAAGTTTGGATATTTCGATCACATATACAGCGATCGTCATCAGCAGAAATACGGACTGATGATGAATTCTGCTGAGTATTTCTGCTGATGACGATCTATGTATGTGTCGTCAATAAATCCAGACGTTTGTATTTGTTTTCACTGTCTAATAAATGGACTTATCCCCATTTGAACGTTTAATTGTTATGGAATTTAATATAAATGGAATTCTCATTTTAACGTTTAGTTTGTTCAAGTTAAAATGATATTGTCCAGGTCGCTGATTATTTCATTTAGGACAGGGGAGAGTGGTGTGACTCTGTAGGCTCAGTCAGAGTCGAACCACCTCCAAATGGGCCCCTTCATCGCTCTTTGCGCTAGTTTTTTTTTTAGAACTTGTAATTCTAATGAAACGGCCTTTGCCATTCAGGAGTCATTCTTAAATAAGCTGAACAAAAAAAAAGAAAAAAAATCGAACTTTAGAATAAAGAGTGGGGTATTGAGAAGAGGACGATCCCCTCATATACGTAATAATTTCTGTTTTGATGTTGCTCTTTACTTTCAGTTGAAAAAGCTGATTTTTTATTTAATTAGTAAAACGGTGGCTGTATTGAAGATGTTAAAAAATAGAATAGCAAAGGCCCAGATTTTGTTTCTCATATTGGATAAAAAATTGGAAGAATAGGAAGATGAGTCTACCAAGCTACAGTGATGATAGTGGTCAAGTATGGTTCTGAAGCATGGGCGCTCCAAAAATCGGAGCCAGATTTGCTAGATGTTTTCCAGAGAAATGGTCTACGGATTCCTTTGGGTACCCGACTGACTGGCCGTATTTCAAACAGTGGGCTGTAAAAAAAAAGTGCGGCTCAATCTCACTTTCTAGGGCTATAGTAAGAGAAAGATTGAGATGGTTAGGGCACGCTCTGCGGATGAAGGATGACAGATTGTCCTTGTCGGCCAACCGTCTAGGGCCCAAAAAAAAGCAGGTCGTCCCCGGTTGGGCGGAAAGATGTCATAGGAAAGATTTAAGGGAAATAGGATCTTCTCGGAAGGGTGTAAAGAGGAATGATTTGAATAGACTGTGATGGAGAGAGGAGCGTTCATAGCTGTGTTGGCTTCAGTTGCCTTGATGTTACACTGCGTTGTTAGTAGTAGTAATAGTATATATATACTTCAGTTGATGCTTGTACTAGAAGACACAAGCATCCCTGAGATGGGATGGTTGTATTCAGGTATCAGCAATTACAAAATGTCATCAAAGTCGTGGTTCACATTAATGCTCACAAAAATGTCAACAAAGTCTTTGTTCACATTAATGCTGAGACCTGTACATAAAAAATTGACTGATTTATCATATTCTCAACTTTTCAAAGCAGGCTGGTTGTACGGCTAACCGCTTCTATTTGCCAAGACTTTGTTGGTTGGTTTGTTGTTTGTATCTAAATATGCTGAAAAATAAACAATAAAACCAATGAAATCTTAGACAAAGTCCGGATATCAAATTTGGCTTACCTTTACAGAAAACTGGAAGATAGTGGCCCAATGCTCATCTATTGGATCTCTTGGTCCACAACCAAAAGCTTGGTTTCAAGGAGAATTTGCCACTGCATTGAGCACAGCTGGTAGCCAGGGACCCAAACTAGGCTTAGTAAACTCACACCTGGTGGAATTGGTAAGATGTTTTCTTTCTTTTTATTATTTATATTAGTTATACTACAAGGGTTCATTATATAATTTGTTCTATAATTGATGAAAATTTCTAGGATTAAAATTTGTTCATTCCCCTCCCATGTCATTATGCTCAGGTCAGTCAATCATGTTAGAGAGAGAGAATTGGATTTATTAGAAAAAAAAGGAACAGAATGGTGCGGAAAAAACTTTTAAAAACGTTTCTAAAATGTGTTTTATGCATTTTTATTACGTTTTTACGAGTCGGACAAACATTTTTTTTTTGGGGGGGGGGGGGGGTGTTGAACCCCCTAACCTGTCCCCTGGATATGGCCTTGTTACTTAGAGAATTTTTCCAGTTTATATAAAACTGATGTGAAATAGTGCCGGGGGAGTGGCCAACATTGCAAATGACAGACAGATAAAAATGTTATTTTTAATCCCTAATTTTTATGATGTCTCTTTTTAAGTATACTGGTGATCCATGTTATTTTGTTATCTCCTTATTTCCTGTTATCCCCAGATATTGATCAATATCTGATCATATCCTGATCAAGCCAGTCGTCTTGGCTTTCGTAATGGCTGTTCAATATGCTTTTAATTCGAAATATAGCCAGAAAGACGAATCTATTTATTATTTTTTTCCTTTAGAACAGGGCACTTCGTATAGAAGAAGTTGTCGTAAAAATTTCGAAAAGGGCTCATTCAATTGGAAATTGGAGTGGCTTGTGCCCTTTTTAATAGTCGAAAGTCATTGGATAGCAACTAACACCCCTTCCACGCCCAACCTTTCCCGAAACACATCCAATCAAAATTTTTGAGATAGGCATTTTTTTCAGCGTAGTTGATTTCCAGATAGAAATTATGTTTTTGAGGAGGACACTCCTCCACGGCCCTCAGGGCAAGGGTTGTAAGTTATGCCCTGGGGGCATATAAGGTTTTTATAGAAGGCATTGTCGTAGAAACTTCAAAAAAAGAGCTCATTCGGTTGGAAATTAGAAGGGATAGTGCCCTTTTTAAAAGTCGAAAGTGATTGGAGGGCAACTAACCCCCCTATCACGCCCACCTTTTCCCCAAACACATCCAATCAAAATTTTGAGATAGCCATTTTATTCAACGTAGTTTTAAGTTCTGGAAATTAGGTCTTTGACGATGACAACCTCCCCCCCCCCCCCACAGCCCTCAGGGCAAGGTTTGTAAGTTAACCCCCCGCTCACGCCCACCTTTTCCCCAAATATATCCAATCAAAATTTAAGGATGACAACCCCTCCCCCTCACCGCACTCAGGGCAAGGGTTGTAAGTTATGCCCTGGGGGTATGTCAGGTTTTTATTGAAAGTGTTGTCGTAGAAACTTCAAAAGGGCTCATTCAATTGGAAATTGAAAGGGCTAATGCCTTTTTTGATAGTTGAAAAGGATTGGAGAGCGACTAACGCCCCTCTCACGCCCACCATTTTCCCAAACACATCCAATTAAGATTTTGAGATATCCATTTTGTTCAACGTAGTTGAAAGTTCTGGAAATTAGGTCTTTTAGGATGATAACTCCCTCAAAGCCCTCAGTGCAAGGGTTGTAAGTTATGCCCTGTGGGCATATAAGGTTTATATAGAAAGTTGTTTTAGAAATTTCAAAAAGAGCTCATTTGATTGGAAATTGAAATTGCTCTTTTTAATAGTCGAAAGTGATTGGAGGGCAACTAACCCCCTCTCACGCCCACCTTTTCCCCAAACACATCCAATCAAAATTTTGAGATATCCATTTTATTCAACGTAGTTTTAAGTTCTGGAAATTAGGTCTTTCAGGATGACAACCCCCCCCCCCCCCACAGCCCTCAGGACAAGGGTTGTAAGTTATGCTCTGGGGGCATATAAGGTTTTTATAGAACGCGTTGTCATAGAAACTTCAAAAAGGGCTCATTCGATTGGAAATCGAAATGGCTAGTGCCCTTTTTAATAGTCGAAAGTGATTGGAAGGCAACTAACACCTTTTCCACGGTTATCATTTCCCCAAACACATCCAATCAAAATTTTGAGATAGCCATTTTATTCCACGCAGTTTAAAGTTCAGGAAATTATACCTTTGAAAAGGACACTCCCCCCACAGTCTTCAGGGCAAGGGTTATAAGTTATGCCCTGGGACCATATAAGGTTTTTATTGAAATCTTTGTTGTAGAAACTTGGAAAAGAGCTCATTCGATTGGAAATTGAAATGGCTAGTGCCCTTTCTAATAGTCGAAATTTATTGGAATGCAACTAACACCCCTTCCACGCCCACCATTTCCCCAAAACACATCCAATCAAAATTTTGAAATAGCTATTTTGTTCCACGCAGTTTAAAGTTCAAGAAATTATACCTTTGAGCAAGACACTCCCCCCCACAGTCTTCAGGGCAAGGGTCATAAGTTATGCCCTGGGGGTATATAAGGTTTTTATTGAAATCTTTGTCGTAGAAACTTGAAAAGGGCTCATTCGATTGGAAATTCAAAGGGCTAGTGCCCTTTTTAATGGTAAAAAGGATTTGAGAGCGAAATTTGCTTTTTACTGAAAAAAATACAAATGAATGTGCATTGTCAGTTTAATATACATATACTGATATTTAGAAATCAAAATACTACTACTACTACTAACAACTCACCGCAGCACCAAGCCGCCTGAGGCCAACACAGCTACGCACGCTCCTCCTCCATCCCAATCTATTCAAAGCCTCCCTTTTTACGCCCACCCATGAAGTTCCCATTTCCTTTAGATCTTTCTTTATGACGTGCTCCCACCCCAGACGAGGACGACCTGCTTTCCGTTTTAGCCCTAGACGGTTAGCCGAAAAGAACAATCTTCGGCAATCTGTCATCCTTCATCTGCACAACGTCCCCTAACCACCTCAACCTTTCTTTCATTATAGCCCTAAAGAGCGGTATTGAACCACATTTTTCGTATAGCCTATTGTTTGAAATACGGTCAGTCAGCCGTGTACCCAGAACAATCCTTAAGCAATTTCTCTGGAAAACATCTAGCAAATCTTCATCCGCTTTTCAGAGCACCCATGCTTCAGAGCCATATTTGACCACTGTCATCACTGTAGCTTCTAATATTCTAATCTTGGTTTGCAAACTTATCTTCCTATTTTTCCAAACTTTTCTTAACTGTGAAAAAACACCCTGAGCCTTGGCTATTCTACTTTTGACATCTTCACTGCTCCAACCATATTTACTAAAAATACTACCAAGGTAAGTGAAGCTGTCCACCTGATCAACCTTTTCATTACCCACTTCACCTTTTCATCTTCACTTATTCCTAGCCTTAGTGACTTATTCTTTTTAACATTAATTTTCAAACCTATTCTAGCACCCTGAACTCGCAAAACTTCTAAAACTTCATTCATTTTGCTCACACTTCCATCTAGGATGCTTAAATCATCAGCATAATCTAAGTCCAGGAGACTTTTTCCTCCCCATTTTATTCCGTGGTCTCCCATTGTCTTTCCCGTGCTCCTTAAGACAAAGTCCATCAAAATAATCCATATAAAGGGGAATAGAACACAGCCCTGCTTGACTCCTGATTCAATAAAAAACCAGTTGCTTACCTCATTTCCTACCTTAACCGCAGCAGTGTTATTCTCATACATAGCACTAATCACTTTAATGTATTTGTCTGGTATACCATACAACGATAAAACCTTTACTAATGCTCTTCTATCAACAGAATCGAACGCTTGCTCATAATCTATAAAAATGAGGACCAAAGATGTTTGAAAACTCAGGCACTTCTCAATTATTAACCTAAGAGTGAAAATTAGGTCGACACATCCTCTACCTTTTCTAAAACCGCACTGTTCTTCTCTTAAAACTTTGTCTACGGCATCTCTCAGTCTAAAAAGTATCATATTACTAAGTAATTTACTACCTACAGAGAGCAGACTATTCCCTCGATAATTACCACACTCACTTTTATCACCTTTCTTATAAAGTGGCTTAATTAAAGTTTTCCTAAAATCGTTAAGTACTTCCCCTTTTTCAAAAATCATATTACTTATTTCTACCTCAGAGCCACCATATTTAAGAAACTCATTTACCACCCTATCAGCACCTGGAGCCTTATTATTTTTTAGTCTTTTTAGTACTGTCGCTAATTCCTCCTCACAAAACAAATCTTCCTTCACATCCAAGGTATCACAAACTTTTTAATTTTCCTCTATATCTCTTCCTTCAACTCGATCTCGGTTAAGCAAATTCTCAAAATGTTGGCCCATCTCTCTTTAGTTTTTTCCTTATCGCTAATTGCGGCCCCGTTCCTATCTTTAACTGGGCCAAGTCCGCACTGACTACTCCCTCTCAATTTGTTAGCATGCCAGTACAATATTTTACTATTATGCCGTCTAGCTGCATCTTCCAGATCCTCGGGAAATTTTATCCATGGCCTCTATTTCACAGCTCCTTAGTTCATATTTTAATGCTTTCTCCACTTTCTTTACATTCCTTTTGTTTTCATATGATCTATCACTAAGGTAATTCTTGTACAAGTCCTTTCTCCTTTCTATCAAATATAAAGCTTTTTCACTAATATTCTTAGCTGCAGTTCTATCTTTTTTCCCTAAGACACCTTCAGCAACTTCACAAATTATTTTTCTAAAATTATTCCAACCATCTTCCACATTATCAAATTTTAAACTCGGAAGTTTAGTATTCAACTGTTCCTGGAAAGTGTCTCTCAAATTCTTATCCTGGAGTCTATCAACATCATAACTTCCCGGAAGGTAGTTACCCTTCCGATATTTCAGCCTTAAATTAACCCTTGACACTACTAGATGGTGATCTTTACTCTGAACATCAATAACGGCACTCCTATATACCCTAGTATCTTGTATTGATCCTGCTAGTCTTCGGTTTACAATAACATAATCAATAAGGTTTGCTGTCTTACCATCACGTGAATACCATGTCAAGTTATGAGCCATTTTATGACCAAACACCGTATTGGTTATAACTTGATTGTTTATACCTGCAAAATTGCAAAAGTCTGTATCCATTACTGTTTTATTTTCCTACACCAAATTTCCCTAGGCTAGGGTACCATCTATCCCTATTTCTACCAACCTGGGCGTTAAAATCTCCCAGTAAAAACATCATATTTCTACCTGGAACCCTGTCTTTTTGCTTCTGTAACTGTAAGTAAAATTCATCTGAGTCACTAGTATCTCCGTCAGTCGGTTCTACAGGGGCATATACTACTATAACTGATACTCTGAACTTTTTAGTCATAAAATGAGCAATTAGTATTCTATTATTAATACCTTCCCAGCCTAAACAAGACTTAGCAGCTTCCCTATTCATCATGAGCCCTACTCCCTATCTATGTACCCCATCCTTCCTACCTGAGTAAACAAATCCTATATCACCTAATTTCATACTTCCTACCCCTGGGATATGAGTTCCTGAAACTCCTAATAAATCCAGTTCGAATCGTCTGAATTCTTCAGTCAAAATGTCGATACGATAGTCATTTTTTAACGTCGTAACATTCCAAGTTCCAATTTTCATGTTCTTTAAATGATTGGAATTATTTTCGCCTCAGGAAAAGCAATGATCCCGGATACCAGTGCAGGACGGGATCACATATCTTCTCAAGTCTACACCGAAGTGCATAAGCCGGCTTGGAACCGGACAGCAAGAAGTCCCTGGGACCTCTATGAATGGGGGCTTTGTGCAATCCTGGGCCCATCTTGGTCACAACATGGTTTTCAGCACTTGGCGATGCTCTTCTATCAACAAGAGTGGAAATCCTGCACAGACAATCTCAAGCCTATTACCTCCGACTCATTATATATTCATGCCTACCAATATTATGCTACTATGGGGAGGCAGCCCATAATAGATAAATTAGCTAGGAAGAGGTTTTTCAGCCCGAAAACGCCCGTCAAAACATACCAAGCCCAGAAGAACTATCCATTAGTCAGAATCCCGTGTGAATGCTGTTTCGTTTACTAGGCTATAATTTTCTCGAGGGGCGCCACTCCTCAAGTGGGAATAGAGTTGATCGCAAGGTCCCCAGTCTTGCAGGTACCCCGAAAGCGTCGAGGCAGCCCTTTGCAGAGGCCGTTGTCCATAGACCTGGATCTTACGCCCTGCCGCAGTTATCCTCCTATAAAGTTATAAAAGTAAAAACATTTATATTTTTTTCAGGAAAGTGCAAATTTTGTTCTGGCCTTGGGAAGGCATAGGGGTTTTGAGCCCAACTTATGTTAATTTCTGCTCGTTTTTAGTTTGACTCGGTTATTTATTGTAATTTCTGTTCGTTTTGGGTTTCATTTATTTATCGATGCTGATTTGTGGTAGTTTCACGCTTGGTAGATTATTTGATTTTATTTTTGCTCATTTTGTTTAATGGAGCTCTTTACTTTTCTTTGAAAAACTTATTTTTTTAAAAAATTTTTTTTAATCAATCTTAAAAAACAATCTTAGGTCATATTGTCAGGTGGATGCTGACAATGTGACCAGGTGGTTCACAGCTGGTTTCAGCTGAGTGTGATAAATGGTTTCTGGCAAATATTTTCGGGTACATCAAGTTGCGTTTGTCTCAGCCCCTTTAGGTATCATTTTTTTTTTTTTGTAATTTGAACGTGAGGAAGGGTCCTCTATGAACCGAAACCATTTTTCAGCAGTGTTAACTTATCAGTTATAGTCGCCCCCTTCCCAAAATGCTCTCATTCACCCCTAAAAGGTTTCCTCTTCATGAGGTGCTCATCCAGGAATACACCTCCAATGATCACAATGATCCAATGAGCACCTCCAATGATCGGAAGAAAAAGGCTACTGTCAAGCAAGGTAGAAGCAATGTCAAGCAATTCAAAAGGGGTTGGAGAACTAACTATAATAATAGGTGGGGATTGTAGTCCCTACACTACAATCTGTAGGAAGAAAGGTACTTTTTTAAGTATTACTGAGCAATATTCAGTCAAAAGTTGACACAACACTAAAATATGAGTAGCTTAACTTTCAACATGACAGATCGTGATTATGATGGCTTGGAATGCGTGGACAGCAAAAAGTATTGGTAGGCCGATATCTGGAAAAGGTGGCTGCTCTGTGCAGATCGTCATTGGAAGATCTTTAGTCTGCAACATTGGAGAGATCATCGTAGAGAGGCATCATTGTCGCCTTATGTGTCTGTTGGGAGGGGAATGCCAAAGTAAGTAAACAGAAGGTATCCTGGGAACGTCTCTGAAGGAGGCCACGAATATCTCTACTCCATCTAGCCTGCTCCGTGAAACTGAAGCTCCAGATTTTGAATAATAACGTTCTCTCAGTAATATATACGGAAGTGAATCATGGGCGTTAACTAAGCAGCTCGATAAACGAATCCAAGGGTCTAAGAAAAACTGTAATTTATTCATCCTTGGAATACTTGAAATTGGACCGACAGAATTGCGAACACTCCTATTTCTGAACAAAGCGAAACAGCCGCTTGTGGCCAATAAATGTGGCTACTGGAGCCACATGGTGTGCACGGGCGAAGGTCGAGTCTCTCGTGATGTGTGGCGCTGGATCTCTCCCAGTATCAGAAGGTGTGGACGACAACTAGAAAGTTCAACTTCGGACTAGGCTGATGTCCGGAGAAGGATGATACGATGTTCAGATTATCAGTGGAAGATCTTTTGTCTTCAGCACTGGAGAGGTTATCGTCGATAGGCTTGTTGCAGCTACGTGCACAGGAATTTTTTGTAGGGGAGGGACCTAATAATAACAAAATTGGCGGGAGGGGGGAATGATAAAAACCAAAATTTATTTGATTATTTGAATTAAAATTGCCCAGAAATTCACCAAAATTTTGGATTTCATATGTGGGTGGGCCCTGAGCTCCACCTCTCTCTACGTATGTTTGCGGTTTTATGCAATCAATGGGGATAATGTCTTATAATTTAGATTTATCCAAGCTACTCTGATGTGAAGTCGAGTATCCATGGTTTAGCTGGCGGCGGTTGTCTACCATATTCCAGGAAAACTCATTCCAATCAGACATGGCTGACGGACTACCTCAAGTAGGTCAGATATGTACTAAAAATATGCTAAAATTGTTAGAAATGCTCTAAAGAGAATTTTCAATGATATAGAAAATGAAAGATGTTAGTTGTTGACAAAATTAACTTTTGAAGAAAGTGACGTCAATTTATGAAAATTAGAAGAGGAATAGCAGTTGTGCTCCTATTTTTCATTTTTTTTTTTTTTTTTTTCTATGAAAATACGATGAAGGGGAATTCTTCAATTAAACTGCCCCTAAAAAGGATTTATTCAAAATCACGGGGGGTTAAAAATGCTAGAAGACACTATCGCCCCCTCCAGTTGCCCTCCCCCACCCAGTTGATTTTAATCAATGACTCTTAAAGGATTTCCTTCGTATAATTTGCTTTAAATTACCAAAAACATCAGTATAAAAAAAGTTTTGCCCCCCAGAAGGTACCCCCCTAACCATTATGAAATGTTGTTTCTAAATTATGAAATGTTTAGGTCGTTTCAAGATTTTACTTATTGTTGCACTTCGAACCCTGAAAATAGATAATAAAAACTATTTAATCAGAATTGATAACGCGTTTTGTCGGTATTCGGTAACGCGTTTGTCGTTTTGTCGGTAACGCGTTTTGACTCAAACATTAAACAATCTGTTGATTTCAAAAGACAACTATACCTTCGAACGAAAGCTACACCTTCTTAAACTGTTTGAAGTCATGTGTTTCTAGCAGTTTTTTTTTTTTTGCAAAATTTTCACTTATGTTCCTTTTTACTTTAATTTAGTGCGTTCTCCCGGCAAGAACTGCGTAACCACATATGGAGTTCTTTTTCATAAAAATCGAATTCTCAATTTGTTGCTAGTTTTTTCAAATATTAATGTTGTGAAAGTTTCCTCTTAACCAATTGAAACAATCATATTTCTTTTTCACTGATCGAGATGTTTTAAAAGATTCACTTTCGTTCTATTTCAAATTGCTGATGATGATGACAAGCTGGGGTATCTAATCCAATATGGTGCTGTGCTTTCTCTACGGGCAATAGGCGTTTGTAAAAAGGCCTGTAATGACAAGTGTGTCAAAGAAAATCATAGCACCTCCCACTTCTCCCAGCAAGACTAATATAGGATTTAAAAGCAGCAAGAAGTTTTTCTTGCTCGGATCAAAAAGATAATATATATTCTGTAAAAATTGGTGTAATAAATATGCTTTTTTGGGCTCAGGCAAATTTTAAATGATAAGGGGGTATCATGCTAGGATCTGGTGCTGCACATTGGGTATCCGAATCTAGATTCTGATAAGACTCAAGTTTCGTTTTGGTATTTGGGTTAAATGTTGCTCAGAAAAAAAAGTCAAATAGGTGAGTGATTGGGTTCTCTTGTTTTTTTCCGGGTAGTTTTTCCGGGCAACAAAAAGTGTTTTGGAAATAAATACAAGTTTCTGCCTCTGCATCGATAAAAATATTCTTTTATAAACTGTAAATATGCTATTACAAATAGGCTATTGTCATTCTTATAAATAGGCATTCAAAGAAGTCGTTTTTTATTTTATTTATTTATTTGAGTCTTTTTGGCGTTCCTTTACTCTTTTATAATCTTCTGTGCGCCATCAATTTTAAATGATACAAGGATTTCGTGCTGGGATCCCCCCCCCTCCGAAAAAAATCCTGGATAAGGCCCTGGTTGGCATTCTAAGGAGTCTATTAGTTAACTCTACTGGCGACCAAAACAAAGTTCATAAACAATCCGTGCGTTGTCTATAAATTCAGAATATTTTTTTACTTACCACGGGGGTTTTGTCCAGATTTTTTTACTTACCACGGTGGTTGTTTATTGTCACATTGGGCTGGTTTCCGAAACCGTTTCTGTTTTTAGCTGTTTTAATAAAATTGTTTGTCTTCAAACAACAATAAAATTTAGTATAACAAAATAAAAGGGCTAAGTAAAAGGGCAAAGTAAAAGGGCTAATTGCCAAATCTATTACAAGAACTTAAATCTTTGAGTTTCTTCGGTTTTTTTTTTTCTATTTTGTTTTTTAAGTAGATATTAACTTTTTTGAATTGAAACCAAATATTTTGCAAGTATTTCTACTGCTACGTGTTAAAAACACTGTTTAAACATTGTTATATTGACTGCCGCAATTAACAGTTTTTCTCCTATCTACTGTCTTTAATCTCATTGCTAAAAGACTTGTTTTGGATATCAAATGCATTACAACTGTATTGTCTTTTTTGCCATTTTTGCTTTCTAGTAACAGTAAAATAATTTTGTGGAAACACTTATTAGTAGGTTTTTTTTTTATTTTAATGGGATAAGATAAGATAAGATAAGATAAGGGTTTATTCCAAAAACAACACAACACAAAGAAACAAATGGCCTTCCATAAGCTAACGCTTGTTCGGAAGTATTTACCCTCTTAAATTAACACTTATAGTAACATACTAAAGAGAAAGAAAAAAAAAGAGAAAAAGAAGAAAGAAAGAAAAGAAAAAAAAAAGAAAAAATGAAAATCTTACACTCACTCGGCTCCTGGTCGCAATAACTAAAAATCAATACTTCACATACTCCAAAACTTCCCGCCGCCATCCCATAAATAATAGATAAACAAAAAAAAAAAAAAAAAAATATATAGGCAAAACGGGAAAAACGGGTTCTGGGCAAACCTGAGAGTGACCCAACCATACCACCCTTTAAACAAATTCATACAAATTCATACCTATGGAGACAAAGGGTTTTAAGGTCCCGACGGAATTCACATAGATTCGCTGACCTTTTTAAAGAAACAGGCAAATTATTCCAGACAACTGGCCCCACATGGCGTATTGAAAATAGCGATCTAGTACTAGTAACTTGAGGTGTCCGTATATCTCTAGCATGACGAGTAGGATAATTTTGTACATCATCACCAGAAATAAATAAATTTAAAAAATTTAAAAAACACTTGGGAACCAAATTAGAAAAATATTTAAACATAAATAACCCATGGTAAAATTTTCCAAGACCTGACACAGGGATAATATTTAACTGTACATATTGGGATCTCACCGAGGTTCTCTGATTATCTCCGGACAACACTCGCAGTGCCATATTTTGTATCACACGTAACTGCTGCAAATGCACTGAAAATGTGCTAGACCATATACTCACGCAATATACTAAATACGGGTGAACTAACGAAAAATAAATCAATCTCAAAACAGAATCATGGAAAATATTTTTTAACTTTCTCATCATTCCAACATTTCTTGCAATCTTACTACTAATAAAAGAAACATGATTTTTAAAACTAAGGCATTCATCCACAATAACACCAAGGTATCGTATAGTATTTGTACGCTTAATTACATAATTCTCCATTTGCAAATCAACAACCCAAGGATAAAAATCAACAACCCAAGGGTAAAAATGTGATGATCTACCATATATAATAAAACCTGATTTACTATGGTTTAACAAAAGCTTATTCACTCTCATCCACTTATCTATACCTAACATACCTCTTCTCATTATCTCTATTAAATCAGATTCAGTCTTTGCTGCGGCAGTAAAATGGGTATCATCTGCAAAACTAGGAATAATCACCCTACAATTAGAATGTGCACTATCTAACAAATCCAAAACAGAAAATCGTAAGTCGTTAATATAAACCAAGAATAAAAGCGGACCTAAAACAGAACCCTGTGGAACACCGTAATCAACCATTCTTTCACCAGACCTCACATTAGAAATTTCAACGCACTGGGTCCTACCTCTCAAAAAAGTTTCAAATAACTTCAACGCATTTCCTCTAATTCCATAATTTTCTAGCTTCATAATTAAAATTTCATGGTCAACTGAATCGAACGCTTTAACAATATCTAAAAAAATATACGCCACCTTAAAACCTTGGTCCAATGCATCATGCACAAACGTTGTCAAAAATAAAACTGCCTGTTCAGTAGACATCCCCTTACGAAAACCGAACTGATTAGAATGGAAAAAATAAATATTCTCCAAAAACTCAGATACTCTAGAATTAATAAGTTTTTCTACTAGCCTAGATATAACAGAAAGGAGGGATATCGGTCGATAATGATTCACATTTTTCCTATCACCCCCTTTAAATAAAGGTATTACTCTGGCACTTTTAAGACACTCCGGATATATACCACATTTAAAACTAGCATTAATCAGGTACAAAATTTGTTGCGATATCACAGGAAAAATTGACTTGAAAACCTTTGTTGAAATAAAGTCTGACCCGAATGTACTGTTTCGCATACCTTTTATCACATCACACAATTCTTTTTCAGTAACCGGTCGCAAGTACATAGAAACGTCACTACTTTCAGGCAAAAAAACTGAGTAAAATCACCATCACTTGCATGCTGCTCAACAGACGGCGCTAACCGGCCCCCTACACTAGAAAAGTGCTCACACATACGTTCAGTAGTTTGGCGAATATTTTCACCATCAACAAGACTACAAACAATTTCAGGCTTATTCGGTTTAATAACACAATTTATAACATTCCAAGTCTTTCTCGGGTTACCCTCCGCATTTTTAAAACTATCACTCAGGTAATCTAACTTAGCTTTACGAAGTATACTATTCAACTTATTACTATACGCTTTATAAATATTTACATCGCTAATACTATTACTTAATGCGGACTTTTTATACAGTTGCTGTCGCCTAGCTAGAGAAACTAGAATATTCTTCGTAACCCAAGGCTTCTTTGGCGAATCAAAATACTTACGTTTCTTCCTAACTTGACTACAAGCAACTACCGTATCCTTAATCATCGAATACCAAAGTGTAAATTTATCATTCACATCCATATCATTACTATATAAAAATCACAATTTTTTCCTCCAAGCTCATTTTTTAACTTCGGTACATTAATAACAGGAAAACAATTTTTCGGTACTTCACAACGCTCTGATCTTGGCCGGTTCAAAAGAGAAGGAATAGATACCAACAGAACGAAATGATCCAAAACGTCGTTTACAATAACACTCGCACTACTATATCCAGTATTTAAGTAAACGTTATCAATCAACGTAGCAGAATCATGGCTCACTCTTGTACATATATTAATAGAAGGCTGTAGTCCATAACCTAGCATAGTGTTTAGAAACTCCCTAGCTCTAAGGTTACTATTCACAGTTCTTAAATCCAAGTTAAAATCACCACAAATAAAACAAGGTCTAGTTGAAATTGGTAACTTATCCAATTGCTCTTCTAAAAGTGAGCTAAACTCATCTATATTATACGAAGGGGGTCTATAAACGACAATCATAAAACACTTAAAATTAAGACACTGCAATTCTAACACCATACTTTCAAACACCATTTCTCGATTAACTCTTATATCATCTCTCACCTTAACCTCAAAATCATTACGCACGTAAATTGCTAAACCGCCATGTTGATGCATCTCTCTATTTTTAATATACAGCTTATAATTACCAATCTCTAACAGAGAAGAACTATGGTTCTTCAACCAAGTCTCCGTTAAAGCTAAAACATGAGGGGTTGATTGCAGACATAACTCATTCTAAAACTGGTATGAACGTCCAATCCCTTGACAATTTCAATGAAAAATATTAAATTCACTTTGACAACTAATAGAACTCAAATCACACAGAAACTTATAACGGGATCAGGATTAACCTCATGAAACTCACCCACATCAAAATCTCTGTGAAGTACCCCTCCCCCCAAATCATGTAATTTCATCGAATCACTCTCAAGAAAACCCAGCCGTTCCCTACCTAAACTTGACATTCAAAATAATCAATCCGAAGGGATGGAAACCGGAATTTTGGAATGTGAAAAAATAGTAACCTTACCATACCATGAGTGAAACGACCAAGAACCGAGAAAATCCAGACCAACAATTCCTGAAAGAAAACAAAAGATAAGAAAACATGGAAAAAAAATAATAACACAAAAAGAATCGCCAACATAGGGGACATAAATAACAAAAACAATGAATACTTCATAACACAAGAAAAAAATGAATAAGTTAATAATAAACGCAACAACCGCTTATTTTAAATTTCATAACTGACACTAAACAATACTCACACGATTACAAACTATCCGTTCACAAGATTACCATATTATCAAATAGGGACCTATATTAAACTCCTTCTCTACCTTTACCACCGCGTAAACCTCTTCCCCTCGCTTGACTGCGCTGATGCGCATTGCTATCACTGCGCGGTGAATTAAGCTCCGGGATTATATCACTAGGGCAGAATTTGGCTCGCGAACCATTAGGACGATCAAAATAAAGGAAAGGTGGAACGGTTTTAGACACCCAAGCTGAAATACCTATATCCTTTAGCTTAGCCTTCTTCTCAAAAAGACTTTTTCGTGCCTCCCGGACAGAAAGAGGGGCATCATCACTAATATAAATCTCTTTCAGATTCCTCACAGATTTCCCTTTCAAATTCTTGCTAACTTTTAGTAAATCAATTTTCTTTTCCCTCGAAAAAAAACATTAACTTTGAAAAATTTCTGTTCTCTCATGTTTTTTGTAGCACTGTAAACTTGGGAACCTCACTTACTTCAAGCCCAGACAGACATACTTGCTTAAACGCTTCACTAGCGTCCTCCTTACTGTCACAAGGCAAACAATAATGTTACTGTCAGATACCTGGTATTCACACATCATTAACCGACTTGCCAGATCAATATTGTTTTTCCTCAGTGCCATCGCTTCACTCGTGATAACGCTTATCTGATTTTTTAGGCTATCAGTTTCGCTTTCAACTGATACTACACGGGCTTGAACTTCCGTAACTGATGCGTAAAACTCAAGCTGCGCTTTTTCCACCGATATAACCTTTGTTCCAGAGATCTCATACGTCCATCAATAGAGTCTAACTTAGATCCGATTTCTTTCACGATTGCCAGCATCGTAGCAAAATCTTCGGACAACTTTAACAATTGGGACTGGGACTCCTCGCTAGAAGTGGCCGAAACATCTAAAACTGTTCCAGTTCCATCAGCTCCAGCACGCTGGACTTTACGCCGACGTCCCATCTTAGAAAAAATTAAACAAGAAACGGCTTACCTCACTAGGCAACAAATATTTATCCACGGAGCTGCCAACGTGCATTAAGCGTTAGCCGTTACAAGGGCACGGCAAACGCCAACCCCGAACTCAGCTCCAAGAACGACTCCTAACGCCAATCTCGAACTCAGCTCCAAAAACAACTTGAAATTTAGGCCAATAGGTCAGCAACAATTCCTCTTCGGGTTAAACGTACCAAATTGATACGAATAAATATAATTTGGACACTCGATCAAAAATCAGAATCACAGTTCAGAATGGTTTATATTCAGAATAAACTTGTAACCGCCACTGGGTAAACAAATAAGCGGCTCTCGTGTAACAGGTCTTACTCAATCATAAGACAATACATTACAAATGTTAAATTTATTCCAAACTAACCAACTTGGCAATTCAAAAACTAGTCTGTAATAGACCGTAAATCATAATCCATTATTACAATTTGAGTTAAAATGTTCACTCATTCATTGCTATCGACCAAACACACCTTATTCCATTTATGATTATTAACTCAGATAATAATTTTTTTTTTTTAAATACACAAGTATCCAATCAATTCAAATTATAAGCAATCTTCAAAATACAGGTACTTATTTCAAGTTCTTTGCATTACTTGTGTGAAATTCTGATTGCGTAAAAATTCAAGTATCCGATTGCACAACTTATCACTGAATTACTTCAAGGTTAAAGAATCAAGTCAAAACAGGTGTATTCCCTTTGAGAGCTAGTTCAATACTGATATTTTGGAATAGAATGGTTTTCTATTTATCTTTTAACTGAAAACTGAGACACTTGCATTTTTGGAAATCTGTAACTTACCGTAAGATTTGATTTACAGCAAAAATACACATCACGTTTTTTTTTTCTTCAAATAGGTCACAATTTTTTCTATCTTTCTATTTTAATCCCCTCGCGCGAATTCTGAATTCATAGGTACGCATTCGTCCGAACCTGGGTGGGGGGTGGGCTGTAAGTGTATTTTTTTTCAGTGGTGAGGAGATCAGTTAAAAAGAAAAATCTGAAGTTAGGAGAGGAATTAGAGAGAGCCCCTTATTAGAGAGAACTCCCCTAAAGCTAGGAGAGCTTTCTATTCATCTCCCGTAAACATATATCCTTAATTTCTTGGAAAACTCGATTCTGGCTTTTTTTTCTTCAACCCCTCTCGTCACTTTTGTTTTGTTTCCTAATATTTTGGGAAACCTTTGTAATAACCCTCGACCCCCCTTCAATTGCCTCTCACCTTTCCTATGCCTCCAGGAGCACCTATGGCACCGACAAGTAGTCTGATTTCTACAGTATCCAGCTGCCGCAAGTATAACTTCCAACTTGGGTTGCAGAAACGTCTTAAGAAAACCCTTATCTGACTGGCATGTGTGGCATAGTTTATTCTTAAGATAACATCTCTTACTTGTCTCAGTAGGCTACCACTGGAAGGTTGCCTTTGGAGTTCTATGGTCCCCAATTCTGAACATGACGTAGATATTTCCTTCGACGTTGGCGAATGACATCATTAATATGAGGCTTTTCGTATGACATCATTACTATGAGGCGAATGACATTATTAATATGAGGCTTTTGTTTGTCATTTTTCATATCTCTATGTACGAGATTCAATCTGTTCAGTGTATGTTCATTGATCGCTTTTGTGCAAGCTGACGTGGTGCGTAACAGTGCCTAACGAGGCCAAACAGAACCAAACGAGTCCTAATGAGGCATTTTAGGGTGGGGCCTAAAACATCCTAAATGCCACTATTTTTTAATTGCTTTTTATTACCTAGATGTAGTTGTTCATTTTTTTTTCTACTGGTTATGTTATCACGTTGAAGAAACGCAAGTAACCATTATAAGAATTAAAATGCTGAAACTCTTAAACTTTTGTTAATGGATTTTTGTATATTTAGAACGATGAAACCCTTAAGTACCTTTTTACATTTCAGCCATTGGAAAAGTGATACCCGATTTCGAACCAAAGCTATGCCCCACATTAAGTCTTATAGTAGAATCTCATCAGATGGTTCAAAAGCCCTTTGGTTTATCCTTAGCTCAGCGAATGTTTCAAAAGCAGCCTGGGGAATGAGAAATAAAGCAGGGAATTTAACAATCCAAGCATGGGAAGCCGGAATTCTATTTCTTCCAAAGTTTTTTGTAAGTAATGCTTCTTTACACAGTCTCAAAGAGTATGGGTAACTTATAAGAGTGGGACTGGCGCTAGTTTCGAATAAATCTATAAGCGCCGTCTAACATGTGGTGGCATTTGACATTTTTTTTAATGTAATAATAAGAATACAGAAATTAATTGGTGTAACTGGTAAAATTTAGATAGTAATAATTGTCTGAGCTCAATTTCTGACACGAAAACGATCAGTAAGCTTAAAAAAATGCCAAGTATCGCCAGATGCTTGATGACGTTGATAGTTTTTTTAACACTAGCGCCAGTTTTCACTCTAATAAGTTACCTATCCTCTTTGCAGAATCATATAGCTCCCCGTTATTAATATTATAATTATTATACAATATATATAACTACTGTTTACACATTAATTTTAGAATGGCTAATTAATTTTTTAGGGGGGGGGGAGAGGATTAAGGGATTTTTTCCAAGGAAGCGGAATAATAGTTGTTTTTTTGGGGGAGTGGGCGTCTCAAGTACGCTAATTTGCGTCGGGACTCATTGTGAATGTAATGTGGTAATACTTATTTTTGTTCCATTAGTATTATATGCAGATTTAAAGATAAAGATAAGATATATTTTTTTTTTTTTTTAATGTCTGTCACTAGTCCGAAGGACCGAATTCGCATTTGGAGTTATACAACCAAAAAAAAAAAAAATCATAAAAAAAGCACAACAAGTAAAAAAATGGCAAAAACTATGCCAAAAACAATAATATCAGAATGGCAAAACTATTCATTAGTCAAAATTATTAAGCGGAAAAATGTCAGAAAGTTAAAAAGATAAAAAATAAAAAAAAACTAAAAAAGGAGTGGAATAAAATATGCTTTAAAAAGGTTTAAGAGAACATATAAAAAGGGGGATGGAAGAAAAGAATCAAACGACTATAAAACTTGGGTATCGCCAGTATCGAAGAAAAAAAAAGGGAGAACTAGTGGTTTATTTTATCAGTAATGAAGGAGGCAAAGGTTTTTTTTTATACCTCGAGGTAAAGTAACGGATGAGGGACAAGATAGGAACGGGTTCAGAAACAGTACGGGGTAGGTGGTGTGTGGATGGGGAGTGTCTTTTGGGGAAAATGTTTTCCGTGCGACGGTTTATTTTGCATTTTTGCAAAAACAGAGGCACAATGTTCCTCTCCTGTGCTCCAGAGTTTCCAGCTTGGTCTTTTTTAGAAGGAGTGAGTATGGTACCTTACCTTCTTTAAGTATTATTCTCAGGGCTCTTTTTTGAATGGATTTAAATTTTTTCTGATTCATCACGCGAGATGCCAGGATGCCAAACTGGACAAGCATATTCAAGATGCGGGCGGACGAAGGAAGTACAGATCCTTAAAAAATGGGATGGGGGGGACATTAAATTTATTCAAGAGCTTAAGGAGACATGGACGCATTAACTCTATGGACAATGTCTTTCATGTGGATATCCCACTTTAAATTAGAGGAAATTGTAACCCCAAGTAATTTAAAGGAAGACACAAAAAATATCTGGGGGGATAGGGTTGAGGAAAAAGGGTGAGGTTTTAAGAAAACAAATTGGCAATATGATAGATTTAGAGGGGTTTACTCTCATATCTAACTCCGCAGCGTCATATGCCATATCACTGAGAATACTCATGGGGTTACTTACTAAGTTTCGGTAGCAGGTTTCAACAAACGTTAGGTCATCCACAAATTTTCATCTGTCGGGAAATTCCTTAGCAATATTATTTATCATGACAGAAAAAAGGAGGGAACCTAGGAGAGAGTACCTTGGGGTACTCCATTGTGTACAGGGAGGGGGCTGGAATAATGATTCTGATATTTGTCTACCTGTGATCTATTTTATAAAAAGGAGGCTACCAATTTAACCAGGAAAAAATCAATATTAAAATCAGTTACAAGTTTCTCAACTGAAATATTGTGGTTAACAAGGTCAAATGCTTTTTGAAGGTCAATGGAAATTAAATTTAGCCAGCAATTAGGTTTTTTGAGAATTTTCCCAATTGAGTCAATAAGAAAAACAAGGCAATGGGAAGTAGAGGTGGATTTGATGTTTTGGAATTGTCTTGGGTCAGTAAGAGGTAGGATTTTCTCCTTTAGTCAATCTGTGAAGAATCCTTCATATAGCTTAGAGAAAATGGGAGTGAGTGAAACAGGACGCCACTCTGTAAAAAAGGGTTGCAATTTGGAATATTTTCATGAAAACATGAAGTTTTGCCATGAAGGCAAAATTTTTTTTTGTTCCTAGGTCAGACCTAGCTAGCAAGATCAGCTAGATCAATATTCTAAATAAATGAATCTGTCATATTTAAACTTATTGGTTTTTAAACCACAATTATTTTACTGGTCTGAAAAAAAAAAAACCAAATCCCATAAAACCCCGCCTAAATATGGGTTTAATATTTATAGCTTATTTGCTCGAGACTAGTAGATGGTGTTGCTAACAGATGGTGCACAAACACTAAGTTGATGGTGTTGTATCTAAGCAATAAATTTGCTCAAGTTTCTATTCTTCTGCCCTTACTAACGTTGAGTAAATTTTCTTACAATTTGAAGAAGAAAAAGAGGAAATCGTAAAACGAATGATTGAATAAGCGCAGTTTGCCCAGTGGCGCTTTTTTACAGAGTGGCGCAGCCCTTTTTTACAGAGTGGCGCAGTTTGCCCTCAATGTCAGTAAGCTGAAACAGTGAGACATCTTTTGTTAAGATGCCCAACTTACAGAGCATCATAGACAAAAATGATGAACTATCTATCATGCCCAAAAATAATATCTAGAAGATCATATCTTCTTGGTTTTTATCTTTTAGGCCTATGTCAAAATATTGAGGCCTATGCCAAAATAGTGAAATGTTTTTAAGATCTTCTATGTAGTTTACAGATTTTGAAAAAAAAAAAATGTTGCTGCTCTCAGTTTATCAGTTGTTTCTTGGCTAAAGTATGCTTGAGAGATCGATTTTCATGATATCGATATAGATATTTGATATCGATTTTCATGTTTACGATATTTTATATCGATTTTCTTGAATTTTCCTATAAAATGAATGTCAAGAATGATCTTCCTGCATTTGGAATTCCGTTGCGAACTAACTACTATATAGTAGTTAATATTAGTTAGCATATAGTTATAGTAATTCTATAGTTGCTATATTGACAGATTCTTACTCTTTTTCATAAGCATAGCTTTATTTAATGGATTCCTGAATCGGCTTTCAGTTTAATTTGTGCTGTTGTTGTGATTAAATTCATTTAGTATTTTGTCTTTGGGCTCGCACCTTGAGCCTCGTTTATCCAATCAAAAATCAATGGAATGTGCCACCATAGGCCTGTTTTTTTTGTTAGTTTTCGCCTTTTTCTTTGTTTTTAGAATTTAGATAATCACGTCCTGTATCACACTCATCACAACTCACAGAACACACCAATATTGTCCAATATTCAGTATCTTATCCATTATCCGAAAAAAATACTTTTATAGTATGGTTGAATTTTTGGAATTACTACTTATATTATTGCCATTTATTATCATTATTATTATATATATATATTACTATATATATATTTTTGCTATTATTACTATATTTATACATTATTAGGTTATTTTTTAGGTAGGTAGTATTATTATTATATTTACTATTATTACTACTATATATATTGCTATTATATATATATATATATATATATATATATATATATATATATATATATATATATATATATATATATATATATATATATATATATATATATATATATATATATATATATATATATATATATATATATATATATATATATATATATTGTTTCTTTGTAGAACTTGGGCAGCGACTTTGATTGCAACTATTCGAGTAGCAATGTACCAAATGCTATCCCTATTCACTATGATTTCCCTTTGAAGAAATATCAAGACGATGAACAACCATTTTTCATCGATGTGCTCCCTTGAAATTGGATTTTAATCGATTCTCGATTTTGTGATGATTTTTGAACCTTTTTACGCTATTGATTATTTTTTTGAACTATTACTTTGTATATATAGATATAAGCATGGAAACAGCCTACTTTTACTTTTAGAATACGTTTTTATTAAATCGATAATTGTTAGAAGTTGGTCAGCACAAAATGATGGGATTTGAAAGTGATGTTTTTACTTGTTGTCTGTATGAACTGAGTACAAAAGGTAAAAAAAAAATGCAGTCCTGAATTCGAACCTACCTCATCATCTTGTTAAATGATACTCAACTCATCCATTGATATTCTAAAGAAGCTGACTACCCCCATGCCTTCTCAAGACCAGAACATAATTTGCACTTTACTGAAAAAAAAGATGGAGGATTGTCAGTTTAATATACATACAGTTTTAATAATTTTTTATTTATTCAAGTAAAAAGGGTGAAAACAATTAAACTGTATTTCTTTTTCAGTAAAGTGCAAATTATGTTCTGATCTTTAGAAGGTATGGGTGCTGTCAGGTTGTAAGGTGCTGTAAGGCATGGGTGCCTACTCATCTTAATTTTTGCTCGTTTTGAGTTTGACCCGGTTATTTATTGTAATTTCTGTCCGTTTTGAGTTTTATTTATTTATTGATGGTGGTTTGTGGTAGTTTTACGCTTTAAAGATTATTTGACTTTATTTCTGCTTATTTTGGGTTTAATGAAGCTCTGCTATCTTTGGAAAACTTGATCTGTGGAAAATGTTTTTTTAATTAATTTCTGTTCGTTTTTTATGGACATGGTATTTTTCATGGAAAAAAAATTATATCTTTTGGTTTTTTTTTCCTATAAAAATCCGTAGTTTGGCTTGCTATTTGTATGTTTGAGAAACTTCTTCAACAAATTTTTAATCCTGGCAGAAATAGTTTTGCTTGATTTGATTTTATACCTCCTCAAGTTGACCTGAAAACTAAAACCTAACTAGCATTGCCAAAACATTATATCGGCTTTCTTTGATAACCTGCCTGGACACACATGCACTCTTTTGATTTATTTAAATTTCAAAAGCAGAAGTAGTAGTGTTAGTAGCCCCGAAAGTTTCAACTTAATACCCCCAGTCGTTTTAGAGATATTGCTGAGGTGTCTTATTGGCAATGTACACACAGTGTCTATTGATTTAGTTTTGACGCAACATTTAGTTTTAAAGCATAATGGGTCAATTGCAAAATTATGGGGACTGACATACCGAATATCCCTAGAGACAAAGCTGCTCGACCGTTCTACTAAAAAAAAATTGGCTGTCTCAAAATTTTGACTGGATGTGTTTGGAATATGAATGGACCTGACAGAAGGGCTGCTTGCCATCCAATCTCTTTTTACTCCTAAAAGGGACCCTAGAACTTTAATTTTCAATCGAATTAGCTCCTTTAAATTTTTCAATGATATTTCTAGCTATTATAGATTAGCGCTGCCTATCATATTGCTTATATGCCCTTTTGAAAACCTGTATGCATACAGTTTTTCGTTTAATTGAAACTCCTCCTAAACGTCCCCTAAAAGTTTTACCTTAATACCCTTAGCGTCATGAGTTAAAGTAACTGTAGTGGTTGCATTAATAGTATACACATAGTGCCTTCTGGCTAGTTCAAAATCCACCACAACTACCCTTAAAGGTCTAACCTAATAATGTAAGCTGTTCTTAAGATATTGGCTTGTCACCTTTTTGAAAGTCCACATGCTCATAATTCACTTTGATTTAGTTGAACGTCCAATAGGAGCTGCATGCGCATAGCACCTTTGGTTTCTTTGACGTCACCTTCAACATACGCTGAAAGTTTCAACTTAATAGCTTCAACCGTTCCTGAAGCATTTCTGATACGTTCTCTTGATAACCTGTGTGGGCATAGTGTGTTTCGATTTAGTTTCATACAGTTTCAATACATTCCAAATTTCTCGCCTGAATACCCTTAGTTTTAATAGCAGCAGTAGTAGTAGTAGCAGTAGAACTAATAGTAGCAGCCTTAGCTTTAGTGGCAGTAGTAGTAGTAGAAGTAGTAATGATAGTATCAGTGGTAGTAGTATGAGTAGAAGCAGAAGCATTAGGATGCAAATATTTCCTTTTGGTTAGTTCAACATCCCCCACTATAAACACTATTAGTTTCAACTTCACACACAAACGTTCCTAAGGGTTACGTCCTTTTGACAAACATCATACCGCCGGGGTTGTGATTCAGTTCACCTTCCCCTCAAAATTGTGTAAATTTCACCTACCCTTAGGCATAGTTGTAACATAGTCACAGTAGTAGTAATTGGTATTACTAGTAGTTGTTATATCATGTTCCAAATTAATCAGACTTTGTTACGGTATACACTATTGTGAACGTACCTTTCTCAAACTATATGGCATGAGGGACTATCTGAAAGGGACATCCCCAAAGACATAATTACACAGTTTTGATCGAATGTGTTTGGAGGACTGATCATGTTTATCCTTCACTTGACTCTTAAAAAGGGCACTAGAACTTCCAATTTACAATCGTTTCGGGAAAAGAGAATGTCAGGGTTTCGGGAAAAGAGAATGTCAGGGAGGGCCTACTTGCCCTCCCTCACTTTTGACTCTTAAAAGGGAACTAGAACTATACATTTCCAATCAAATGAGCCTCCTCTAAAGTGCACTTGATAACTCCTTCCATAAAACTTTACATGCCCTCGGAGGATAAATAACAACCCTCGCCCCCATACCCTGGGGGACTGTGTCAACTTAAGACCCCTTTTTATGTGATCTTTGGACTTTTTGAAAAAATGGCTATCTCAAAATTTCTATCAGACTTTACATTTCTGGAAAATACGCCGTATGGGGGGGGGGTTGACCTTTTTTGCCCTTTGATCACTTTGACTCTTAAAAAGTGCCAAGAGAGCCTGAAAATCAAGCAATAGACTACCACATTACCTTAAATGGGGTTTATAAGAGCGTTGTACAGAAGAACCAGTGTTTTTTGCGGCAAGGTGTTCTTAGGTTATTGTTTTTTTTTTTTTTTGTTACTCCAAGATTCTGGGATAGCTTCAGCTTTACTGCTTGGGTATGATGCAAGAGTGACATGTTTCACCAAGGGGATCCCCATGTATTTTGCAAAGCGCTTTTCTCGTCGACTGATCAGACCTTCTGGGTGTTTGGATACCACATAGCTCCAGATGAACACCCCCGACCCGGGAAAACAATATTTTGGTTAAAACTTTAATTTGGACGCTATAACTGTTTTAATTAAAGTTTTACCCATTCTTATATTTTCATTTTATCAAATTTATATAATTGAGAGTGACGGAGAGATGCATCCAGCCAATAGCTAATCTGAAAACTCTGACGTAGTACTTATGTGCTATAGAGGGCAGAGCCCTGATTATTCAATTGGTTTTTAATTTTTTCAGTTTGACGTCGCGCAACTATATCTGGTAATACAAATTGCAACTAGTCTGTATGTTTAATTAAAAGCCAACGAATTTTAAATGTAATTTGATAAGTATACCCTGTTTTGTCTTACGGTTCGAGAATCGAGCTATAATTTTTTTTTTTCTTTTTTTTTTGAGGTTGTTCGGATGCGGTGATACAACAATACATATTACGGTGTTTATGCCCATATTCTGAATGGCTGTGGAAAGAAATGCGGTCTGGTCATTTTTCGTCTAATATGTAGGATTCTATAAACCTGTATGTCTCTTTTAGAAAAGCCAGCAGTTTCTTGATTTTTTTTTTTTATCTATTGACGCTTTTTTTTCATCGTTATACTAAACCTCAAGACAACTATCTGGGAAATCTTTACATGAGTTAAAATTTTTACTCGGAAAAACTCTAAGGTATATTAGTTACAAATCAAGTCAAACTAATGTAGAGGAAAGGTAGAAAAATAACTTGCTCAGTAATTAACAATTGCTAGTTAAAACTTAATTAATAAGTTATTAAAACTTTATCCAGGAAGTTGGTTACAAATCAGGTCTACTTGTTACAGAGGAAAAACAGAAAAAATTTACTGAAAAACAGGAAAACAGAAAGATTTTCTATGAAAAATCTTTCCATTCTCCTCATGAAAACAAGACGTTTTTATATTATTTCTCTTCTGTATTTCTCACTTCTGTTTCCAGGGAATTGGTCCATGGTGAAAAGCCCTAAAAATTAGTATTATTTATCAATACCAATTTATTGCATATAATACGAATTTAGTATTTGTTATATTTTGTTGTTTATTCTACTAGTAGAGAGGGAGAGAAAAGTTGTTTTTGGTCAATAGTAGAGCTGGTAAAAAAAAAAAAAAAACTCTAGTTTTGAGATTCCAAGATGACGTATTTTAGCTAAGAATGACACATTTTTGGATGCTCAGGGGACACATTCATGGACAAAAAATTTGGCAACCCTGGTAGCCAACCTAGCTTACACTAATAAGCTCTATAATTACCCCTGTAATTGAGGGGGTATTCCAAGGCTGGTAATTACTTTTTTATTCCAAGGCTGGTAATTACTTTTTATTCCAAGGCTGGTACAGATAACTTATTTCTTACCTGGATAAAATAGCTTGAAATTACTTCAACCAGAATTATTCTACTGATAAAAACTGAAATGACAATAAGGGCAACATTTCCTGTCATACGTGGTAAAACCTCGAAAAAGAAATGACCCATTTGTTCCACGAGTAGCCACCCTGGTTTGTCTAGTAAGCTCTATTATCGCCCCTCTGTAATTGAGAGCAGCAAGTTATCCAAGGTTGGTATTTACTAAAAGCTGAATTATCCGATGGGTCAAATCTGAAATGAAAATCAGCGTGAAATTTCTTCTCATACAGTCTTAGGATAAATAAAGCACGTAGCCTACTTTTAGAATTAAGAATAGTAATAAAAAAAAACTAGAAATTTATGGTCCATTTGTTCCATGGGCGGCAACCCTGGCTTAAACATGTAAGATTGATGCGTAAACCCCTATAATTGCTGCATTTTCACTTTCCCTGATTGGTCTATATTAGAAGCTGAACTAATTCAAGGATCAAAACCGAAATGAAATTAATGGTAAATTTCATCGTATACAGTGTTAAGAAAAATAAAACAAGTGACTCTAGAATGAAGAATACTAATAAGAATATCAAAATACAAATGTCCTTTATTACCACGAGTGACAACCCTGGTTGGCACCAGTAAGTTTTATGCATGCCCGTTGCAATTGAGAGCAGTTTCTACTTCCAAGACTGGTGATGCTTGCCAGTTGAATTATCCCATGGGTCAAAACTGAAAATAAAATAAGGATAAAGTTTCCTCTCATACGATTTTAAGATAATTAAATTATGGGGAATAGAAATGACCCAGTTCTTCCACGAGTGGCAACCCTGGATTAAACTAGTAAGATTAATCGTAATTGGATTTGTCCTGTAACTCAGGGTACTTTCTATGCCAAGATCAATAGATGCTACAAGATAATCTATGAACGACGCCGCAAGAGAATTCTGCCAGCAGGGCCAGATTTCTGGGGGGGGGGGAAGGGGCAATTTTCCAATAAATAGGCTTGATGGTAATAAAATTAAATCCCTTTGAAAGCGTTAAACTACTACCTATGTAGTAGTATTTTCATTAAACTGGAAGTGACTAAGTTTAAATATATCTGAAGACAAAGGAAGCAGATACCCAAGGACCCAGGTCTCAAAAAAGAGTTTCCAATTGCCTTCCTTTTTCAAAAAATTAGTAATTCGCCCTCCTCCCATGGACCCTCACTATTAGCAGCCATGTGAACTATCCTACAGGTCTAAACCAAGATAGTTTTGTAAACCGCATTGTGTGATCTCAGAGCAAATTTGTCCTACTGCATAAGGAAATTTTTTTCTGAGATATTCTGACATTTATCATAATTTTTCAAGGGATTTCGCATGGTGTAGGTCACTTTGTTTTACGTGCCGTAATTTTGCCTCTACAACTCTGCAATTTTGTCCTACTCTAGCAAATTTTTGAAAATCTGAGGGCACTCTTGTCCTATAAGCAAAATCGTCACTATCACCAACAAAAGAAGAATTGAAGATTTGTGGAAAAGAATTCAGTTTTCATCTCGGCTGTTGTGTATTCAACATGTTCAACTGCAAAGACGCCAAGTTAAACTGTTTCTCCCTTATTTGTGTAGAATGCAGCAAAAGGCATAGGCTAATTGGCAAAATTAGCAAATTAGAATGTTACACCGAAGTTGACAGGTTGTTTTAACTGTGTCAGATGTTAGGGAAGTGTTTAAATCCAAGTTTTTCATATCTTATTCACAATAATTCTGTTATACTTTTTTCCAACAAACGCGAGCTTTTTTGCTTTTTTGCATTTTTTTTTTGCAAAAGTGCAACAGTCTGGTGCACTTTTTTTGCACCAGACTATTGGTCAGAAAATTCAACTTTTGGGTTACAAGAGGTTAGCATGTCTGGTGATTATTATCTTCGGATAGTAATAAATTTGTGTTTTGCCACTTTTGTGCCATAAAAACTACATTATAAAAATTAATTTGCTGCGCCGTAAGGAATCAGTATGTCAGCGATTAGCATTTGAGTGAAATAATTGTTTTATCTAAAAGGACCTTCTTATTATTATTTTTTTTTCCGCCAGTCTGTTGCTAAGAAAATTCAACTTTTGGGCCCAAAGAAGGTAGCATGTTATTTGCGTCAATCTAACTGCTTTTTAGTAAAAACGGACAATTATAGCGTGCAGAAGAGACAGGGATAATTTTTTGTTTAAACTAAATTCATGAGGTAGCCTACATGTTCTCAAGAATCCTAGAATATCTGAATACTTTTTTTTGCGTTTTAGATGTCCAAACAAGCAAGGGACCAACTTTGAAACTTTTGGATGCTCTGGAAATTCTCTGCAACCTAACTTGTAGCGAGATTAATTAACAAAATTAATGGAAAATTAAAATTAATGGAATCGAGATTAACGGAAAAGCATATGGAAAGGATCACAGAGTAATGCGATGAATGGTACCCCTTTTTCTGCAAATGAATGTTGATGACGAATCTCAGCAGAAACAACACGAAATTCCTGGAGGCGTGGTGCCGAGAGAAACGGATGCTAATTTGAAGAGCACTACAAAAAAGGGGGAAAAGAAGAATAAAAATATTGATACCAGAAAAAAAACATAGCTTCCAATATTTTCCAAATGTCAAAGGAAGAACAACAAGAGTGTGCTGAGATTTATTTCTTTGTACATACGACATTTCACAACAGAATTTGTACTACACTTGCAAAGTCAAAGCCCTTCATTCAGATGTACCAACATCAAGGAACGAACCACGAATAGCATCAAACGAAACAGCCCAGAAGAGGATTGATCTAGTTAAAGAGCATATCAGCGCTTTTACAAGAATGCCTTTTCATTATTGCCGTTCTAAGACTGAATGAGAGTACTCGCAATCACACCTCAACGTGACAGTTATGTACAAAGCTTTCTGTTGAGATAAAAAAGAAGAGCCACTCTCTGAGTCCACGTATTGGCAGATATTCTTATCTGAGTTCAATATAGGAATTCGTTATCTCTGTGAGGAACATCGTGTAGCTGTAGAAGTGAACAAAATTGAGCTTCCGGTTGAAAGGATGGCTAAAGTGTTGGGACACAAAAGCTCAGTCCCAACTGTAGCGAAGAAAGGAAAAAGGATAGGACAGATGACATCCCAATTATTTCATTTGATTTGGAAAACCTGTCTGCTTTGCCAAGGGGTGATGTGTAATGTTATTTTTACGAGAGAAAACTAAATATCTTTGACAACACTGCGATTTTGTCCAAAATTAAGGACGTCTATTGCGTAATTTGGAATGAATGTGAGCTTGGAAGATCAGGAAACAAAATGGCAAACGCAGTCTTTATGATTCTTGAAAAAGTTGCTGTTGATCATCCCAAACATGAGGAGTTATTTACCTGAAGTGACTCCTGTATGAGTCAGAATAGGGATAGTATCATAAGCTTTGCAGTGCAACACTTTCTTCGAAACCATCCTCGAATCCAGAAAATTACCATGAAGTTTTTACCATGAAATTACCGACAGCATCAACAGCATCCTCGAATCCAGAAAATTACCATGAAGTTATTACGATAAAATTACCGACAGCATCCTCGAATCCAGAATATTACCATGGAGGCAGGTCGCAGCCTGGTTCAAGAGGCACATAATGTCCACAGGCAAATCGAACGACACCTGAAGCGAATGGAAATTAATTCTCCCTTCACCTTGGTGAGGCACCTGAAAATAGTTAGGCTTAACCAGCCTCTCATTGTTATACAGCTTACAAAGATCCATGACTACAAGTCATGCGCAAAGCTGTTCAAGTACGACCTTATCGCGTACACCAAAGTTAAATATATCTTGCATTCAGACGAGGACTAAGTAAACGGGTTCTTTACCAGACTGACTTAGCGTCTGACCCAGAAGTCGAAGAAATGAAGATCGGCCAAGACCTTACCCTAAAAAGACGCCCTGAAGTGAAGAGAACAAGACGCCCTAAAGTGACTGGCGAGGAGGTTGTAATCACGGAACGCCTCAGCAGCAAGAGGCGAGTCAGCATGTTCTCACAAAAGAAAAGATATCTGACTTGAAGTCGATACTAAACTATAAGCCAAAAGTGGATCGTCAGTTCATGAGTGGCCTAATCAGCGCCCAGGAACGACTTCAGAAACCGCAGCAATAGGTTGAGAATTCCAAATCTGATGTCTGATGACGTCGTTTTCGTCTGATGACGCTTCAGGGAAGCCAAATAAGCCCGTTGGTTTTATACGAATTTTTTTAGCTGAAGTAAAAGACATCAGAAATGAACTTTTACGTTTTAATCTACCATATTTAAAACAAAGACAGTAATTTGGGAGCAAAATGGTCTAGCAAAATTTTGGATTTTTTATCTGACTGACAAATCCAAATACAACGGCTATAATTTTCTTCTATAGAGTTCATCTTGATGTAGATTCATCTTTTTTCTTTCCCAGAATGGCCTATAGTTTCACCTCCACCCGCTTTTAAAACCTTTAAAACTCGATTATATCGAAAATGTTTTTCTCCCAGCGGGACAATTTTGCTGTGAGATGACGATTGGCTTGTCATCACAAAAAAAAACAAAACAGAAGAAAATCAAGAATGGGGTTTTCTAAGGCCAACGAAATACTGGACGAAACAAGACAGGTATATCGTAAGAACAACCGCCTCTCTTCTTCAGCGCTAAAAAAAAAAAAAAAAAAAAAAAAAAAAGTAGAAGAAAACACGTCCACATTGCCTGAACGAAAATGTGGACGAAACAAACCAAATAAAAATCAAACAAAGCGGATGCAAACCTAGAAACTAAATAGCATGGAGAACCATAAAAAATAATAAACAAATAAAATAAAAATTAGGAGAATTAAAAAGGAAAAGCCAAAAATCCTAGTTCCAAGATTGAGCCACCCACACAAGATCTACGGTTAGCAAAAACGATGCTATTCGTACAATACTAGATCAGTGACGGAATTAAAATAACTTCTGTCATTCACTAGGTAAGTGAACTCAATTAACTATCTTGGAAAAATCCTACGTAAAATTTGGCTAATTTTAATTAGTGCACATTTTGCACTAGCCCTTTACGATATGAGGGGTCGGGGTAGGTTTCCCCTTGTGATTATGGTAGTGACACAGAATTTATCTTAGGGATGAATAAACTGTCAGCTTCTCGTCTAAGAAAACCAAAAAATGAGAGTTACGTATTTTAAAATCACCCGTAACTCTATTCAGAGCCAAACCTAACATTGCTGGGTTGCACTCTTGTCATGATAAATTAAGCTAGCTTGGTTAAATAAAATATTATGGTGCAGGTAGTCATAGACATGCTAAGCAAGGGCTGAATCAAAATTATCAGTTCTTTTCCTCTTTTTGAGGGCATTATCAGTTGAAATACCGCGGTGAGGTATTCTGTCCGTAAGGCATTGTTCCGTCCTTCCGAGGTAACACATACAGCAGAAGAAATGAATTCTATAGACACCAGAATTATTGAACTTAGGAACGGAGTCTATACCTTGATAGATTTGTGATCTGGTAGTTTCAGACCAGATCGCCAGAAATCTACAGAAAAGTAAAAAATTTTATTTATTTTAAATCATATCAAATCACAAATATATCAAGGTAAGGACCCTGTCCCTAAGGTCAAGAGTTCTGGTCTCAACAGAATTCCTTTCTCATGCAGTTTAATTAAATTATACAGTGAGTTTAGGGCGGAAGACTAGGTTTTAAGTAGAATAGCCAAGTCCCAGGTGTCTTTTTTTTTAACATTTGAAAAAAAGTTTGGAAGAATAGGAAGATAAGCCTGAAAAAAAGATTAGAACATTAGAAGCTAAAGTGATGACAATGATCAGGTATGGTTCTTCAAAAATTGGAGGAAGATTTGCTAGATGTTATGTAGAGGAATTGCCTATGGGTTGTTTTAGTTACCCGGCTGACTGACCATTTGTCAAACAGTAAGCTGTACGAAAAATGCTGGTCAATCTCACTTCCTAGGGCTAATATGAGAGAAAGGTTGAGATGGCTAAGACACGTTCTGCAAATAAGTTTGAAAATTAATGTTAAGAAGACTAAGCCGCTAAGACTAGGAATAAGCGAAGAGGTAATGTTGGTAACATCAGGATGGACAGATTGGCCAAGATCGTCTTTGTCGGACAACCGTCTAGAGCAAAATGAAAACCAGGTTGCCTGAATGTAAGGATGTCGTAGGGAAAGATTTAAGGGAATGGAAATTTCTTGGGAAGGTTTTAAGATGAAGGCTTTGAATAGATTATGATGGAAGATGAGCATGCGTAGCTGTGTTGGCCTCAGATGGCTTGGTGTTGTAGGGAGTTGTTAGTTGCTGTAGCAGTAGCAGCGGTGGTAGTAGTAGACCGCACTACTTAAAACAAGAGAAAATTTTATGTATTATTTTTCCGATCGTTTTTTGCTAATTAAAGATTTTGGGTGATTGACTCGAGTTTGGAATTAAGATTTTTGGCTTTTCAATTTTTAATTCGGCTAATTTTGGTTTTATCAGGTTGTTATTTTTGATGATTCTTCCTGTTATTTAGTTTCTAGGTTTGCTTTCCATTTTCCAGTTTTGTTCCGTCCATATTTTTGTTCAGGCAATGTGAGCGTGTTTCCTTTTTTTTTTTTTTTTTTTTTTTTTTTTTTTTTTTTTTTTTTTTTTTTTTTTTTTTTTTTTTTTTTTTTTAGCGCTGAAGAAGAGAGGCGGTTGTTCTTTCGAAATATCTCTTTTGTTTCATCTAATATTTTCGTTGGCCTTGTAAAAACTCCATCTTTGATTTTCTTCTCTTTTGTGAGGTCTAAACCAAAATGAAAATAATAGTAAAGTTTACACTTTAGTAAAGTTTACCTCGTAAAATGGTACATTTTTACCAGGCGTGACAACTCTGGCTTCAACCACTAAAATTTATCCGTCTCCTCTGAAATTGAAGGCACTTTCTAATTCTCAGCTCCAAGCTAAACTATCCTACATGTCTAAAGTGAAATAAAAATAAGGACAAAAATTTACCCAAATGCAGAATAAATTTTAATAAAATACGTAGCTTTAAAAATAAAATTAACACATTGAAATAGAATTGGCAGTGTCGTATCGCACGTCAATTACTTCTTATAGTGACGCTTTAACCTGGAATGACCTGAAAAAGAAAAAATTTTATCTTTCTATCTTAACTAGCTAGCAATGAGGGTTTTTGTTAAACTTCAGATCAATTTTTCGTTTTCAACAAGAGGAGCCAAAGAGCTTAATATTTCAAAGAGCTTTATACTATGTCTTATTTTACTCTTCATTTCTCTCTCTTTATACTTTATTTTGATAAACTTCAAATCAAGTTTTTGTTTTCATCAATAGTAGCCAAAGAGCTTCATATTTCAAAGAGCTTTATACTCTCTCTTATTTTACTCTTCATTTCTCTCTCTTTATACTTTAAACTTTATTTTGATAAACTTCAAATCAAATTTTGTTTTGATCAATAGGAGCCAAAGAGCTTGATAATTCAAAGAGTTTTATACTTTCTCTTATTTTACTCTTCATTTCTCACTCTTTATACTTTAAGCTTTATTTTGTTAAACTTCAAATCAAGTTTTTGTTTTCATCAATAGGAGCCAAAGAGCTTGAAAATTCAAAGAGCTTGATACTCTGTCTTATTTTACTCTTCATTTCTCTCTCTTTCTACTTAAAACTTTAAACTTCAAATCAAGTTTTTGTTTTCATCAATAGGAGCCAAAGACCTTGATATTTAAAAGAGTTTTATACTCTCGCTTTATTTTACTCTTCATTTCTCTCTCTTTATACTTTAAACTTTATTTTGATAAACTTCAAATCAATTTTTTGTATTCATCAATAGGAGCCAAAGAGCTTGATAATTCAGAGCGTTACACGTTCTCTTTATACTTTAAGCTTTATTTTGTTAAACTTCAAATCAAGTTTTTGTTTTCATCAATAGGAGCCAAAGAGCTTGATAATTCAGAGCTTTATACTTTCTCTTATTTTACTCTTCATTTCTCACTCTTTATACTTTAAGCTTTATTTTGTTAAACTTCAAATCAGTTTTTGTTTTCATCAATAGGAGCCAAAGAGCTTAATATTTCAAAGAGCTTTATACTATGTCTTATTTTACTCTTCATTTCTCTCTCTTTATACTTTAAACTTTATTTTGATAAACTTCAAATCAATTTTTGTTTTCATCAATAGGAGCCAAAGAGCTTGATAATTCAGAGCGTTACACTTTCTCTTATTTTACTCTTCATTTCTCACTCTTTATACTTTTAGCTTTATTTTGTTAAACTTCAAATCAAGTTTTTGTTTCATCAATAGGAGCCAAAGAGCTTAATATTTCAAAGAGCTTTATACTATGTCTTATTTTACTCTTCATTTCTCTCTCTTTATACTTTAAGCTTTATTTTGTTAAACTTCAAATCAAGTTTTTGTTTTCATCAATAGGAGCCAAAGAGCTTGATAATTCAGAGCTTTATACTTTCTCTTATTTTACTCTTCATTTCTCACTCTTTATACTTTTAGCTTTATTTTGTTAAACTTCAAATCAAGTTTTTGTTTTCATCAATAGCAGCCAAAGATATACTTTAAGCTTTATTTTGTTAAACTTCAAATCAAGTTTTGTTTTCATCAATAGGAGCCAAAGAGCTTGATAATTCAGAGCTTTATACTTTCTCTTATTTTACTCTTCATTTCTCACTCTTTATACTTTAAGCTTTATTTTGTTAAACTTCAAATCAAGTTTTGTTTTCATCAATAGGAGCCAAAGAGCTTGATATTTCAAAGCTTTATACTCTGTCTTATTTTACTCTTAATTTCTCTCTCTTTATACTTTAAATTTTATTTTGATAAGCTTCAAATCAAGTTTTGTTTTCATCAATAGGAGCCAAAGAGCTTGATATTTCAAAGAGCTTTATACTCTCTCTTATTTTACTCTTCATTTCTCTCTCTTTATACTTTAAACTTTATTTTGATAAACTTCAAATCAATTTTTTGTATTCATCAATAGGAGCCAAAGAGCTTGATAATTCAAAGAGTTTTATACTTTCTCTTATTTTAATCTTCATTTCTCACTCTTTATACTTTAAGCTTTATTTTGTTAAACTTCCAATCAAGTTTTTGTTTTCATCAATAGGAGCCAAAGAGCTTGATATTTCAAAGAGCTTTATACTCTCTCTTATTTTACTCTTCATTTCTCTCTCTTTATACTTTAAATTTTATTTTGATAAACTTCAAATTAATTTTTTGTTTTCATCAATAGGAGCCAAAGAGCTTGATATTTCAAAGAGCTTTATACTGTCTCTTGTTTTACTCTTCATTTCTCTCTCTTTATACTTTAAATTTTATTTTGATAAACTTCAAATCAAGTTTTTGTTTTCATCAATAGGAGCCAAAGAGCTTGATATTTCAAAAGAGCTTTATACTCTGTCTTATTTTACTCTTCATTTCTCTCTCTTTATACTTAAATTTTATTTTGATAAACTTCAAATCAAGTTTTTGTTTTCATCAAAAGGAGCCAAAGAGCTTGATATTTCAAAGAGCCCTATACTCTCTCTTATTTACTACTCTTCATTTCTCACTCTTTATACTTTAAGCTTTATTTTGTTAAACTTCAAATCAAGTTTTTTTTTTTCATCAATAGGAGCCAAAGAGCTTGATAATTCAAAGAGCTTTATGCTCTCTCTTATGCTACTCTTCATTTTCCTCTCTTTATACTCTCTCTTCATTATACTCTCTTTTTTTCTTTACTCTCTCTTATGAATTAATACTTCAATTCTCTCTTTTTCGTTTTCGCATGCTGACCGATGGTCTGCATTGCGCAGGTACCAATTTCCCGACTCAATCCCTTCGGCCGGGAGCGCAATGCGTGGTTGGGAGCAAATCATCCGACGCTTCCAGTGTTTTTCCCCCAGATCTCTCTAGGAAACCATTTAGAGCTGGGTCGACTCTGGCTGAGCTTACAGTCACACCATAGAACTCCGTTTCAAACCATATAACCAGTGTCACCAGGACTTGAACCCCTGACCTCAGGATTTCCAGTCCGGAGTACTAGCCACCCTAATAAAAAAAACTTCTTGAACACAAAATAGTCTATAAACCTATACCCAATAAAAAAAGGTAAGGTATTTTCAGTATCCTAATTCCAATTCCACTTATAAGGCTCCCCTGCCTTAGCGCAGGTAAAATTTAATTTAGACTTGTGTAAATTTGTGAAAGTAGAATATGTGCATATTGAAAAGATTCACATTACCACTGTACTCATATTTAGCTAAGTTCATACCAACATGGGTGCCCATATGGGGGGCAGAGGGGAGCTCCAGCCCCCCCCCCCCCCTGGCTGAATGATTCTGCTGCATATTTTTTTTAGATTCCTATTAGGCCTATAAAGCATTGGAAGTGCCTACTAGACCAGGTAAGTCCCCTCCTAAAATTCAGCTTATGGGCGCTCATGCATACCAAGTAGCTAATATAAGCTAAGCTCGTATTTAAAGCTAATATTTAGCTTAGCATATTTAGCTGTACTCATATCTAGCTTTACTCCTAAAATTTCTAATTTGAAAGTGAATTGTTTATTTCGCGAAGAAGAGTTAGATACAATACCAAAAGGATTAAAAAAATAATTGAATAAACAATCAATTAAGGATTAGTTAATCCAGTTGCTTGTAATATAGTAAATGAGGTTTTGAAATATGGTGGTTGCAGTTAGAGATAAATTACTAAAGACTATGAACATGATTTTCGACAAAGTGCAAGTACCTAGTGAATTTAGGAAAGCTTTCAACAGATCTCCTTTAACTGTGGTAATCACAGAGTTATTAGCTTGGTACCTGTAGGGAGCAAATTACTTAGCATGATGATAATTATTAGACTAAGAGATGCTGTAGATACAGTATCAAAAAAGAAAGTCGGAAATCGTTTTTGTGGTCTGATAATTCTTGCCCTTTTGATGTAATAGGTTTAACAGAAACATGGTTATCTGATGGTGAAGATTTTACAGCCTATGATATGCATGGTTATGCTGCTGTCCATATCCCCAGAATGGTAACAAAGTGCTCAGGGGGTATTTCTTTATTTATAAAGTCTGATATTGAGTTTAGAAGGTCTGACCTTGAATCCTTGTTTACATCAGTTGTGTCAAATAGTAGGACAGTTTATTCTCTTGTTATTGATATGAAAAGCCAGTTTGCATGTGACACTGTTTGTTTGTTTTATAAGCCCCCTCCTTTTCCAACACATTTGTTCTGCGATTTTCTTGATCAACTTTCTTGTGTGGGGTCTTTCTCTAAAAAACGTATTTGTGTTTTGGGAGATTTTAATTGTAATATGTTAAATATTGGATCAAGTGATGAATGTGACCATCTCTTTGATGTGCTTTCTTCTGCTGGTCTACTTCCTTTAATTTTTTTTCCTTCTCGTGTTGACCCTACTAGAAATTCTGCCACTTTAATAGACAATATTTTCATTTCTCATTCTTCTAATTTGAAGTTTACTTCTGGTCTTGTTTTCACTGATCTTTCTGATCACTTCCCTATTTATGTTTCACTTTTTGTGCCTCAAACTGAGATTGCTGTGGATGAGCAGGGTGAGTCTTCTTTTAGAACTTCCACAGATAAAGAAATTTCTAATTTAATACATAGTCTTCAGAGTAATGATTGGTCTAGTGTTCTTGAAGCTAATGATGTTGATTGTGCAACGAATTTATTTTTGTGTCGTATGGGAGCTCTGTTGGATAAGCATTTTCCTCTTAGAAAGAGGCCAAGGATTTCCATACCAAATGTCCATGGCTGTCTAGAGGTATAATCAATGCAACACATATGAAGGCGTTTCTGTTCAAGGCTGCATGTAAAAGTAAAACACAGGATGATCTTTTGAAGTATAAACTTTATAAAAATGTGCTTACTTCTTCAGTACGTGCAGCCAAAAAGCTATATTTTTCGCGTCGAATTGATGAGTGTAAGGGGAATTTGCGAAAGGTTTGGACTGTAGTTAATGAAGCTCTTTCCCGCAAGAAACTCAAACAGTCCCCCCCCCTTGTCGCTACAGGAAAGCTGATGGATCTTTCGTGGACAAAAATTCTTCAGCAAGCGCCTTCAATTCGTATTTCACCTCACTTCCTTCAGTTCCTAATCCACCCTACAGCAGAGTAAGTAGTTTTCCCTTAGCAGAAAAGTCATTTTTCCTTTTCCCATGCAGTGATACCGAAATTTCTAACATTATTTCTCAGCTTTCAAGTAGCCGTTCAGTTGATGGTTTTGGTTTGAGCTGTAATGTTCTTAACAAAATTGGTCAGTTTGTTTCTAACCCCATCTCACACATAGCTAACCTCTCTCTTTCTTCTAGTGTTTTTCCTCATTATTTAAGGTTGCTAATGTTGTACCTTTGTTTAAAAAAGGTGATTCATTTCTAATTTCAAAACTATAGACCTATTTCTCTCCTTCCTGTAATCTCTAAGGTTGTTGAAAAAGTAGTGTATTGTAGACTCTCTTCATTTGTATTTAGTACTAATACGACTGCAGGAAATTCTCTCATAACTAACCATCAGTATGGCTTTCGTCCCAGTTTTTTCTACCTTGCATGCACTTTCAGATGCAACAGAGTTTGTGCGTGTTAACCTTGACAAGGGCTTGTGTGTTTTGGGTCAATTTCTTGACTTTTCAAAGGCATTTGATATGGTCGTTCACTCTGTTCTTTTGTCTAAATTATCTTCATTTGGAGTGCATGGAGTCCCACTTGAATGGTTTAGGTCTTACCTCTCAGGGAGATCTCAGTATGTTTCGGTTAATGGTACTTCTTCCTCTTCCTTGCCTATTGTGAAAGGTGTCCCATAGGGCTCTGTGCTTGGACCACTTTTGTTTTCAATTTATATTAATGATCTTGTTGATGGTCTTCATCCCCTTGTGCACCCTATTCTTTTTGCTGATGACAGTAACTTTTTCATTACTGCAGTGGATCTGCCATCTGCCACTTCCCTAGCTCAAGGTCTTCTTGATAAAGTAAAAGATTGGTGCTGGTCAAATGGTATGACTCTCAACAGCCAAAAAAAGTGCCATTGTACACTTTAGAACCCCTTATCGTATGAGAGACGCAAGGGAGCCAACCATCCAGACTTATGGGAATGATATTGTACCGCAAGCTACTATAGTGAAATTTCTTGGTGTGTATCTTGACTTTTTTCTTTCTTTTAAACCCCATATAACTCATACCCGTTCCCTTGTCCTCCGCTAATCTTCAATGTTATATAGGATTAACTCATTTCTTCCCCCAGATGTTATGCTTTCTCTTTATTATGCTTTTATTTTTCCTTGCCTTTCTTATTGCTGTTCTGTCTGGAGTAGTACTAATAAATCTCTTCTCTGCTCACTTCAAAGAGCCCAAAATAGGGCAGTGAAGGCTACTTTTCTTCTACCTCGTTTTTACCTTCTTCTACCTCGTTTTTACCTTCCTCTGATCTTTATAATGATACCGGAATAGCTCCGCTGGATCGTATTGTGCGTAAAAAGTTACCTTTATTTAGCACATTCTGCTTTTTCTAGGTACACTTCCACCATCTCTGCAGCAGTTTTTCTTTCTGTCAGACTCAGGTAGGTACTCTTCTTTTTTACGTAGCTCTTATCACAGATTCATTTTACCTAAGCGATCATCAACAGCAGGTCAGAGGTCTCCTGTTTATCAATCTGTTTTACTATGGAACTCCATCCCTCCCTATGTCCCTCTATCTCTTTCTGCAAAGGCAGTTTTCTCACGGGTCTTTCCAGTATAGTATTTCCCCCTATTTTTCTTTTTTTGCATTCCATCCTATGTCTTTTTTTTTTCATTCAATATATTATTCTGATTTTAATTTTTTTTTTATATATATTTAATCCTAATTTTCAATCTCTCTTCGTTTATATATTTTTTTTTCAGTTATTTGTGAAGTTTCTGTTAATTCTCCTATTTTCATAAATGTCTCTTGATCCAGTTTTTTTTTTTTTTTCTATTTTTTTAAGTATGTTTTTTTCCTGTTTTTTTTTATGTGCTTTATAATAGTGTCTTATTTGCTTTGTTGGCCCTTTACAAGCTGAGCTTCTTGGGCGTGTATAAACTTTAAGGTAATTGTTTTGTTTTTAGTAATAAATTGATTGATTATCTGAATCATCCTCACCCTTTTGTCCTCAATTTTTATAGATTATGAATGCATTTGGTTTAGCTGATAGACAAGTTTTAAGTGAAGGTCCTGTCCTTGTATACCAAATTAAATAAAAAAAAACAAGTTTTTTCTGAAAGTCTACATTAAAACTTCGAACAGGTTTTCCGTATATGAAAGGGGCTTTCCTCAAACGCCTCGCTCTTTTACGCTAAAGTTTTTTTTGTTTTAAAAAATAAATGTGAGACAGAGTCAAACTTTAGCGTAAAGAGCCGTTGAGGAGGGACAGCCCCTTTCATATACGGTTTCGTTTTAAGTTTTAATGTCGCTCCTTACTTTCAGTTTAAAAACTTTGCATTTCATTCTGATCGTTTTTTAGTTAATTGCAGCTTTTTATTTCCATAATAATTGTCTTTTCTTTTCTGCTAAATGGGGATGTCTTTACAAATTAACTTACGTAACTAACTTCTATATTTCTGGCAAAAAATACAAAGTTCAGATTTTGCATATATTGAGCTTGAAACCTTTAATTTTTTTGATATCTTATCTGACAGATTTTCATTAAAATTCTTTAATTGTAGGGGATATTTCCCCCCCTCTTTAAAAAGTGGCCGAGTAAATTTTCTCAGGTTCGTATTTGATTTTTTTATATATTTAGTGAATCAGCATTATAAACACATTCTTTTGATATGTCTCATTTATTGACATCAAAATTCCGTTTTTTTTTACTATTGAGCAGTATTTTGTTTTTTTTTGTTGTTTTTTTTTTGTTGTATATTTTTACGTATATGTTCTTTAGTCAATACCCCGCTCTTTTTTAAAAAAAAAGTTTTGATTCACAACCCCTGTTCACAAGGCCCGTTTAATTAGAATAATAGCTCTTTTGAAAGCACTTTTAGCGTTAAAGAGCGAGGTATTGACTTGGGGGAGAACCCCCTCACTTATGTTTAATTTCTGTTGTTTTAAGTTCTAATATTCCTTCTTACATTTCAGTTAACTTGATTTTTTTTATTTAATTTCTGATCGTTTTTTTAAATAATGCTTGGAAATCCCGGCGCCCCCTTCATAGAAATGTCCCATACCCCAAAGAAACTCCTCCACGGAAATATTCTTAAGAGTAACCCCCTCCTCTAGCCCCCCCCCCCCTCCAGAAAAAATTTCCTGAAAATTTTTGTATTACTTATTTAAATAATGCTGGCAAGTCTGCGAATGGCAATTTTCCTTCCCCCGTGAAAACTTCTTCATGAACAGATCCTTTCCCACTGAAAAACAAAACTCCTGAAAAAAACTTCTGTATTTCCCAAAACCAATAATATATGTTAACATTGGGTTAGTTCATGCCCTCCCTATGGGAACTTCGGGGGATTTCATCCTGACATATTTATCATATTTTCGACCATGCTGAACAAAAATGGCTATCTCAAAAAGTGACTTTGAGAAAAAAATAGCGTGGGAGGGGGCCTAGTTGCCCTCCATTTTTTTTGGTCAACTTAAAAAGGGCACTACTTTAAAACGTGTATAAACTTTTAAGTTTCTCGTTCCAATGAGCCCTTAGGGACCACTGGGTCGATACGATTACCCTGGGGAAGAAAAAAAAAAAAAAACAAATAAACACGCATCGTGATCTGTTTTCTTAGTGGCAAAAAATGTAAAATCCATTTTTGTAGATAGGAGCTTGAAAACCTCTTACACAGGGTTCTCTGTACGCTGAATATGTGGTGTGATTTTATAATTAGAATAGGCTTTTTTTGGTCTAAGCGTAACTTTTGATATGGGAGCACAAGTTTCACATTGTAATCTGAATTCCTTTGGGTTTTCTAGAGTTTCGGTTACCATTGAGCCGGGTCGCTCCTTACTTGACAGTTCGTTACCACGAACTGTTTGATAAGTATATTAAACTGCTTTAGTGCTATGTACGATAAGTATATTGGTGCGGTTAAGGTAAGGAGCAAGGTTAGTGATTGGGTTAGTGCTGCATCAGGGGTTAAGCATAGTTTCGTCATGTCCATGCTTGCACGGGTTATTCTGACGGACTATCCTGAAGAACAAGGCAAAGGCTATGGGAGAAAATGAAATTAATTGGGGAGATAAAACTCGATTTAGTTTATGCATATGATTTGGATTCTTAGTTAAAATAATAGCAAAATAAAAAATAATTCAGATTTGAAAGTCCAGTGTGCATGAAAAGTTTTAAAATTAATGTTAAGAAAACTAGGCCGCTTCGACGAGGAATAAATAAGAGTGAAGAGGTGATGTCGAGTAACGAAAAAATAGATCAAGTGGATAGCTTCATTTATCTGGACTATATTAAACGTAAGGATGGTGAATACAGTGAAGATGTGAAAGGTGGAATATGCTAGGCGCATATTTTTTCATAAATTAATTACAACTAATTAACTAATTACGATTAATTTTATTTATTAATTACACGATTAAATGAGTTTGCCGAGCCTGATCCTCACTCCTACAGGAAGCTGTGAAACATGACAAAAAAATCGCAGAGGTAATGCTTGTGATCAGGAACACCAATTTCCCAAAATGTGGGAGGGACAAGAATTCTACTAATGAGGTTAAGCAAAAATGTATTTTTTAAGTCTATGAGGGGTGGCAGCTGTTTCAATGATGATGCCCTAAAAAGTTATTCTTCAAAATCTAAGGGGGAGGAGCCAAAATTGGCTCCTCCCCTTTCTAATTCCCAATTAGTGCCCCTCCCTGTAATAGCGTAGTTTGATGTCTAGTAGTATAATACTTTTCTTAACTATAAGGATATATTTGAAAAAAAAAACGAAGGAATGTATTATTCTTTAATAAGGAGAAAAAATTTGTACCCACCGATTAGGATCATACCAAGTTTGTTTCATTTCGTCATTGCTGAGTAAAACCGGGGAACAAATTATGAATAACTTCGGCTGCTGCTCTCTCTCCAGCTTGGATACCGCCACTTATATAGCCTGCCCATTTGGTGGCGGATTCTGTGCCGGCCCAAAATACTCTAAAATAGAAAAGAAATAATTTTAAAACAGGACTGCTGACAAGCAATATATGAGCGGTTTCTTAAGTTATACCAGAAATTTAACTTAATTTTATTTCGAAAAGTGTGAATCTTCGGAATTTTTGAAAACGAACCAAAGTGTTTGTGTTTTGGCAGGCTCATACTTTTTGAAAAATTTGGGATTTTTTTTCGCCGGCCCATAAAAACTCTAAAATAGAAAAGAAATTATATTAGAACAGGACTGCTGACAAGGAATATATGAGTGGGTTCTTAAGTTATTCCAGAAACCTAACTTAGTTTTATTTCAAAAAGTATGAATTTTCTGAATTTTTGAAAAACGAACCAAAGCCGTGTTTTGGCAGGCTGATACTTTTTCAAAAATTTGAAATTTATTTCGTAAAATTTGTGTTGAGATACCTCAAAATTTGTAACAAAAATTATCTGTCCTTATGATTAATTTATCTTGCAATTTTTGTGAAAATGAGGCATATTAATGTCGTTTTTATGATCACATAACGCTTAGATTCAAGTGATGAATATGCCAGCCTCAAGATTCTTTACCAGCTGCAAATTTCTAAAATAGAAAAATCATTTCTAAAACGATTTTACGAACGGAGAAACGCTGGATGGAACAGAACCAGCTCTAGATTAAAAATGAGAAAGCTGCAAAACTTAGACCTGTTTTTTCTGGTAGACCTAAAAACATTCCGTAAATTTAAATCTTTTTGCGTAATTTGTGCTGAGAAACCTCAAACCAAATTTTCCCGTTTCCCTTCTAATTTAACTCTCCTTTTAATTAAAACAATATTATTTTGTGATGCACAATATTGTGAGTCAAGTTCTAATTCGAAGGTTCTGTGCTAGCTCCACAGCTCTAAAATAGAATAGAAATAATTAAAAAAAAGGGTTTCTAACAACAGGGGGATACAGAGGTGGAGGCAGCTCTCAGCTTTGACCAGAGATTTATCATACTTCCCAGTTCAAATTAGTCTCACAGTTCCTTGGAAACAACTTTGGGAGTCTCTTTATCGATAGTTTTTAGGAATCCGCCCACTTTTTAATTTATTTTAATCGCATGGGTAATAAAAGACAATAAAATGAATGGTCTAAAAAAAAATCTGTGTGCAAGATTTGTTAGATATTTTGGTAAATAAAATCACTAACCTGCTGATTATGGAAAGTCATATTTTATTGCATTTATTGCACTCCGCAAATTCTTTACTTGTATATCGGTAGTTGGGTTTCAAAACCAAACTTGGGTTCTGTTGGGCCAGTTGGGTTTTAGCCATAGAGCCTTACGGGGGAGAATATATTGAAGCATTTGTTATTTTTTATGTGTAATTTACCGTTGGTTTTGGTATTAATTTGGTATTCATTGATATTTATTGAAGCAAATAGCAGGTATCTAACTTTCATAAAATGTGATACTTCTATTTGATATTAGATGGAAAAATTATTTATTTAGAATTTATAAATTTTTGGAACTTTTAGAAGGTGCATATAAAAACTAGTACTTCTTAAATTGACGTTGATTATTAGTGATATTATCGTTGTATATGCCAAAAATATTTTTCTTGGGTAAATCTATTGTTTTGTCAGCATATAGTTTTTTTTTTGTTGCAGTTTTTTTCAGTTGTTGCTTATATTGATTCTGTTGTTGTTGTTGTTGTTGTATCCCCCCTTTATCCTTGGCCATGGAGCCTTTCGAGGGATAATAAGAGCATTGTATTTCAAATTTGTATTTATTGGCGAATAGACTTACTTACTTACTTACTTAAAAAAGGTCGTACCTCCATAATTGTAAATTTTCAGAAGAGCAAATAAAAACCTCACAACTTTTTTATTTCACCTCCGATAACCATAAAATAAAAACATAACAATCTGCTTTTGTTTTACAGTTATCTGAGGGGAAATAAAAAAGTTGTGAGGTTTTTTAATTGCTCTTCTGAAAACTTAACAATTATCGCGGTACGACCTTTTGATACTGACGATATTTCTTTATTTATTTAAAATATTTTATTTATTCTTTATAGGCTCTTTATTCTTTATAGATTTTTTATTTATTTAAAATATTTATATTCTGCGATATCGATTGCTTACTCAGAAATTAATTGAATTCTTTCAAAGACGATTAGGAATAAAAAGCTACGTAGCTTTTTAAATCGAGAACAGTTTGAAAGATAAATGAAATTTAGACATAGCTTTCAAAGCGTGAGTTTTGACGCGTAGCTTTCAAAAGTTTTTAAAGGCAATTAAAATTTTTTGTTAATTTTCATATTTTTTTTTTAATTTGAATATGTAACACATGTGAATATAGAACATGCAAAACATTAAAGCTCTGACTTATCCGTGTATTGCGATATGTTAAACTTAGGCCATAGATATTGCATATAATTAAAAGCTTGTACTCCGTGACTTTTAGCTTGTATTCTGTAATTTAGTTTTTTTGGGCATATTGAATGATATATGAGAGGATATAGGTGAGTCGGACAAAAAAAAAAAAATTGAGAAGCGCAAATACCAAAACACTAATTTTAATCAACGCTAAATGTTCCCAATTTCTGTTTCCCGATCCGTTTATGCTCCCCAATATAGCATCCTGTGGCAAATGAAATAACACGACAAAGGATATAGGCAGACTGTAAAAAAGTGAAGCATGCAAGACATCAAAATACTTATTTTAATCCCTAAATATTACTCGGAACGTTGAACCAAGGCATCGACCTCCCAGAACTTAATGGCTTGTGCACTGTGATTTTCAGTTTTATTCTACTATCTATTTTCCTTCGGGAATGAGATGAATATAGGTGACTGACGGAAAACAATAGGAACATATGGAACATGCAGAACATTAAACACAACTTTAGTTCATGAATGTTTTGTGCAACGTATAATTATTTCTGTGGTTGCTCCAGAAAATTGTAGGTTTCTGCTTTGTGATTTTTAAGTTTATATGACAGTAGTTATTAGCTGGTTTGTTATTGAATTAAAGAAGGATTTTGTTCTATCCTCATTTATATTGATGTTGTGGCCGCTGATCAGATATTTTTTTGCGCTTCTTTAATTAATTTAAATTATCCCCACTCTCCCTGTGACACCCGCCCCCCAACCCTTAATTTTACTTCTTAATCCTTGGTTTTCTCCTTATAGTAATAATTGAGGGTTTTCCCTTTCTTCTTCGTAGACAGATAAATTAGCTGGATGGTAACTAAGCAGTCATCCTTGTTAAAAAGGTGTTTTTGAACGCCAGTTTGGCTGAAATTCGATTGTGGGTGAAAGGGAGAATTAACCGATACATTCCTGTTTTATGTCGCACCCTGTGAAGGTTTTGATTGGCTGGTCCTCCCAGGCCGCACCCTGGGTGAATTTTTTTTTCGTCTGGTGAGGAGAAGTTATTTTTCAGTTCTTGTGATGAGTCTGATGTGAATAGTAAGCTTTTATTTTATTGTATACTTGTGACTTCTTGATTTCTTGATTAGCCTAGGTAGTGACTAGAGTTCGCAGAGAAAGTTGGATTACAGGGAGAGTCCTGTGATAGGAGATATCTTTCCTGGAGGGAAAAAAGATATTTCAGAAGCTTGTTAAGCTCTGGACCCATTAGCGTGGCACTTTCGCACCGCGGGAGAAGTACACTTGTCAGAACCCTATCGGTGAGGGCGCGACAAACAGAAACCATGTGGCCGCTGATCGCGTTACTATAGTCTAGTGGCACCGCTAGTCGTTGCACTGATGGTGTTAGAGACCTCAAATAGTGGTGGAGAACAGACCCCATCCTTTTCCTCCTTCCCAATAATGGATTGTTTTGATGGGGTTTTTCCTAAGAAGCACAACAAAGGGTATGATAGAGCATGGAAGCAAATTGGAAGCTAAACTCTCTTAGACTTAGATTATGCTGATTGTTTGAGTATCCTAGATGATGTTGGTAGTATGAATGGCTTTTTGGAGGTGTTAAGAGTTCAGGGTGCCAGAATAGGTTTGAAAATTATTGTTCAGAAGAACAAATCGCTTTAATTAGGAATAAGTGAAGGTGAAGAGGTGAGATTGTGTAACGAGAAGATGATCAAATGGATAGCTTCAGTTATCTGGGTAACATTATTAGTAAGGTCGGTGGGTGCCTTGAGTATTTTAAAAATAGATTAGCTAAGGCCCAGAGTAATTTTTTCAGCTGAAAAAAATTTGGAAGAATAAGAAGAAGTTCAAAATATCCAGAGGAATTGTCTACAGATAGTTTTGAGTCCCCCTTTGACTGATCCTATTCCAAACGACAAGTTATACGGAGACTGTGGTTTTCTTCCCCGTTTTCTAGGGCTATGACAATAGTAAGGTTGAAATAGCTAAGACCCATTTTTGGATGAAGCATGACAGATTTCCAAAGGTTACCCGGCTATCCATCTATGGCAAAACGAAATATAGGTCATCCCCGAATGAGGCGGGAAGAGGTCGTAAGGGAAGGATTTAAAAGAAATTGGTACTCTTTGGGATAGGGTAAAGAGGGAGGCTTTGGCCAGATTGGGATGGAAGAGGAGTTTGCGCAGCCGTGTTGGCCTCAGGTGTCTTGGTGCTGCAATGAATTGTTGTTAGTAGTAGTATTAATAGTTATTTTGGATTCATTTCATTTTATTTAACTTTTTTTTTGAGGATTTTGTTTGTTGTTACCGTACTGTAGGTGGGCAGAGTTGAAGAAAATTTTTTTTTTTTATTACGGTATCTGGAGAAGTACATAGTTATTTTTTAGTTGACTTCATATAAACCTACCACACGAGTTAGTTCTCACTGTGGGTAATTAGGTTTGATAGTTTTGTCAAAAAATTTTTTTTATTGATTAATAAAGAACTTGAACTTGAACTTGAAATAGGTCCTGATAAGCTCGAGTGCTCCAAGCTAAGGTTGGGACCTCGTAGCTATGATTCACGCCCCCGTCCCTAGTGAGGCTAGATGAGAGCCCTAAGTTGCACCTCATCGCGGTGGAGTGGTGAAACGTTATGCTGGTTGCCTAGTCCGACCGGCATAACGGCTAACGCAACAGGGCGCCAGAAGTTTGGGGAGCTGCTGGTCGAGAAAATTCCCATGAAACACTAATGGATACAGAAGATTCAGATATAGCGATCAATACTACGGCGTCCTGCGGTAGCCGATGCGGATCAGGTTCAGACGATGCCTGATTCGAAAAGTGGGCTAATCATCCCCACCAAGAAACTTAAAGTTGGTTCTTGGAATGTAAGAAGTTGCAAGGCCGAGTCAACTCAGAGGCTCCTTGCTAATGAATGAAAACGTATGGTCTCAATATATGTTGCCTTTCTGAGACTAGATTGAACGACATACTGACGAAATCAATCGACCTCACGGATTCAGAAACATTTAAATTCTACAACTCTGGACCGACTGATGGGAGTGGTCCCCACGGAGTCGGATTCCTTCTGGACCCAATTGCTGCTTCATCTGTCATCTCTTGGCAACCCGTGTCACCAAGAATCTCTACCCTGAGACTGAAAGGCCGGATTAGTAACGTGACTATTTTGTCCGTCTACGCGCCTATCAGAGATAGCGCTGATGATGCCAAAGATGCATTCTACTTTGAGCTGCATAGAATACTCGACTCTGTCCCAGGACGCGACGTACTATTTGTCGCTGGTGACTTTAACGCAAGGGTCGGTAAACCAGATGCAAACACCGAAGGAGTGATCGGACGCCATACCATCGGAGATAGATGCTCAAACGGCGAGAGGTTGCTACAGCTTGCCAAATACAGTAACTTATGTCTGGTTAACACCCAGTTCGAGAACAAGAAGCACCATCTTGTGACCTGGAGATCTAACGACGGGGTTACCAAAGCCCAGTCGACCACTTCCTCGTCAGAAGACGTTGGAGGAGCTCATGTCTGGATGCAAGAGTCTACAGAGGCGCAGATACAGGCTCAACAAACGGCTCCAATCACTTTCTTCTCATCTGGAAATTCAGTCAAAGACTAAGCACCCACAAAAAGAAGATAAAAACCAATCGGTTTGATGTATCAAAACTACTCAGTTCACAGATCGAGGCTGATTTCGAGCTACAGCTTAACAACCGATTTGAAGCCCTTACTGACTACACAGACATCGAAGACCGATGGTCCAAGCTGAAAGTCGTGACACAAGAGGTTGCTGAAGAGGTTCTTGGTCACACCAAAAGGAAACAAGGCTCTGGATCTTGGACAAACAATTGAGCTAGTGGAAAAGAAACGAGCCCTTCTCAGTGGCCCTAAAGAACCCCTAAAAAATGCTCGCAAGCTGGTAAAGCAGTCTGCTCGCTGCGACAGGGAGAAAATACTGGTCACAAATGGCTTCTGACATGCAATAAGCAGCAGAATCGCACAATCTAAGGAAAAAAATTCAAGTTACTGAGGGAAACAACACGCAAGTCACCCATCTCCACAGACTCCCTGAAAGACAAAACGGGCAACCTTATTCAGACGGAAAAAGACCGCCTTGAGAGATGAAAAGAACATTTCTCCGAGCTCCTTAGTCAAACAAAAGCTCCGTGTGATCTACCCGATTTCCAAAGTGTACCGAAGGAGCCCTACCAGATAGATCTACAGCCACCGTCATTTGCTGATATTCTGTGGGCACTGAAAAACATGAAAAATAACAAAGCCCCCGGAGAGGATGGCATCTCAGCAGAGATGTATAAGTTATCCCCCGCGCTATTATGTAGGAAAAACTATAGAGGAAAATGAAAAAGTTTGTGATACCTTGGATGTGAAGGAAGATTTGTTTTGTGAGGAGGAATTAGCAACAGTACTAAAAGTATTAAAGAATAATAAGGCTCCAGGTGCTGATAGGGTGGTAAATGAGTTTCTTAAATATGGTGGCTCTGAGGTTAGAAATAAGTTACTGAAGATTATGAATATGATTTTTGAAAAAGGGGAAGTACCTAACGATTTTAGGAAAACCTTCATTAAGCCACTTTATAAGAAAGGTGATAAAATGAGTGTGGTAATTATCGAGGCATTAGTCTGGTCTTTGTAGGTAGTAAATTACTTAGTAATATGATACTTTTTAGACTGAGAGATGCCGTAGACAAAGTTTTAAGAGAAGAGCAGCGCGGTTTTAGAAAAGATAGAGGATGTGTCGACCAAATTTTCACTCTTAGGCTAATAATTGAGAAGTGCCTGAGTTTTCAAACACCTTTGGTCCTCGGTTTTATAGATTATGAGCAAGCGTTCGATTCTGTTGATAGAAGAGCTTTAGTAAAGGTTTTATCCATATGTGGTATACCAGACAAATACATTAAAGTAATTAGTGCTATGTACGAGAATAACACTGCTGCGGTTAAGGTAGGAAATGAGGTTAGCAGCTGGTTTTGTATTAAATCAGGAGTTAAGCAGGGTTGTGTTCTATCCCCCTTTGTATGAATTATTTTGATGGACTTTGTTTTAAGGAGCACAGGAAAGGCAATGGGAGACCACGGAATCAAATGGGGAGGAAAATGTCTCCTGGACTTGGATTATGCTGATGATTTAATCATCCTAGATGAAAGTATGAGCAAAATGAATGAAGTTTTAGAGGTTTTGCGAGTTCAGGGAGCTAGAATTGGTTTGACAATTAATGTTAGGAAGACTAAGTCACTAAGGCTAGGAATAAGTGAAGATGAAAAGGTGACATTGGGTAATGAAAAGATTGATCAGGTGGGCAGCTTCACTTACCTTGGTATTATTATTAGTAAAGATGGTGGGAGCAGTGAAGATGTTAAATATAGAATAGCCAAGGCTCAGGGTGTTTTTTCACAGTTAAAAAAAAGTCTGGAAGAATAGGAAGATAAGTCTGCAAACCAAGATTAGAATATTAGAAGCTACAGTGATGACAGTGGTCAAATATGGCTCTGAAGCATGGACGCTCCGAAAAGCAGATGAAGATTTGCTAGATGTTTTCCAGAGAAATTGCTTAAAGGATTGTTCTGGGTACCCGACTAACTGACCCTATTTCAAACAATAGGCTATACGAAAAATGTGGTTCAATACCGCTCTCTAGGGCTATAATGAAATAAAGGTGTAGGTGGCTAGGGCACGTTTGTGCGGATGAAGGATGACAGATCGCCGAAGATTGTTCTTTTCGGCCAACCATGTACGGCTAAACGGTAAGTAGGTCGTCCCCGTCTAGGGTGGGAGGACGTCATAAAGAAAGGTTTAAAGGAAATGGGAACTTCGTGGGCGGGTGTAAAAAGGGAGGCTTTGAATAGATTGAGGTGGAGGAGGAGCGTGCGTAGCTGTGTTGGCCTCAGGCGGCTTGGTGCTGCAGTGATTGTTAGTAGTAGTAGTAGTATTATGTTTGCTAAAAGACTTGCTAGTTGAGGTATGGACGACAAAGAAATCCCAAAAGATTGAAAACTCTCAGTACTTATACCGGTATATAAAAAGGAAGACAAGGCAGTCTGCTCAAACTACCGAGGTATATCCCTAATAGACCACGCCATGAAGGTCTTTTTCATAATCGTCCTCACCCGCTTCAAGGACGCCCGAGACAAGTTGACAAGACCAGAACAAGCAGGTTTCAGACCTGGCAAGGGCTGCCAAGAAACATATTCTTTCCCTCCGCCTCATCCTACAGCAGAGCGAGAGATTTCAACTGTCTGCTTTCATCGCCTTCATCGACTTTGTTGCCGCTTTCGACTCCCTTATCAGGACCGAGCTTTGGAAGATCATTGTGTAAGACGGTGTCCCAGCAGAACTGATCGAGATACTCAAAGGAGCCTATGAGTCTACAGTCACAAGAGTCCGGACTGCCGACGGCGAAACAAACGGAGTTTTAAGTTCTGTCAGGGTGCAAACAGGGGTGCCCCCTTTCGCCAGTTCTATTCATTAAATAATAGACTGGATAGTGAAGAATTCGCTTTGCACCCACAAAGGATTTGTCGTCGGTCAGAAAGAAGACAACCCGATCGCCCTGACAGACCTTGACTTCGCAGACGATGTGTGTCTCATGAGTAGCTCGTCGGTTGAGCTCCAAAAGATGGTCAACGATGTCTCCTGTACATCAAAGAAAACTGGCCTCATGATCAGCAAGTCTAAAAACAAAAATCATGAAAGCAAACGCCCCAAACCAGCCAGATATCCAACTAGAGGGCGGAACCATCGAGACTGTTGAAGAGTTCTGCTACCTTGTTTCTATCCTAACACCAAATAGAGGTGCAAAACCTGACGTTAGAGCTCGAATAGGAAAGGCATGGGGTGTCTTCACAAGCATGAAGAAGTCGCTTTGGAATAGACATGAAATTAGCATCAAAACGAAGATGAATGTCTACAAGGCAACTGTTCAATCGATCCTGCTGTACGCCAGTGAAACTTGACCTTTAAAGGCCAAAGAAACACGTTCACCAGAAGTATTTGACCATCGCTGCACGAGAAACATACTACTGGTTAGCCGATGGTTTCATATCTCAAATTCTGAGGTTCGAAGGAGTTGTGCCCAGAAGGCCCCCCTCTCGGTAATCATAAAACAACGACGACTGAAATTCTTGGGACCACACTAAGACCACCAGCTTTAACTATATCCCGCGATGTCCTCACCTGCTACCCCTTTTAACTTGGAAACGGAGACCAGGCGGTCAAAGGAAGAATCTCTGGCAGACATTCAAGAAAGACCTGGATCCTTGGGGTGGCTTCCGACGACACGGACGTCGTTGGGATAAAAACTGGCTGAAGATTGCAGAAGAGGCTGCTGCTGAACGATCGTGTTGGACTACGTCAGTCATCTCATCGTCCATTGTGCCGGGCAGGATGGATCATCGTCTGGTTCCCGCCGAAAGTAAAGTAAAAGTAAGTAAGATGCATACACAATAGTGAATAAATAATAGTGACTTGATGCATGCATGTTCCACTCTACGTTGTTTTCAATCGATGTTCAAGAAATTAAAGGCTTATGTTCAGTGACTTTCAGCCTATATACCAATATCTAGTATCCTTTGTTAAATGATCTGTCCATTGCTGCAGGTGAGCAGCTGAAAAATAAAGTATCCTGCAAATGTGAAGTATATGTAAAAAATCAGTGATATTAATCCATGCATGCTCCGCTCTATGCTGACATAAGGCTCCAAATAGTCTATATTTTAAACGCTTGTGGTCCGTGATGAAATAAACTACATGAAAAGCAAAATATGACACTGAATTTATTCCCCGTTGTTTTCAATATAGGTTGAATTAAGACTATATATTCCACAACTTAAAGGCTTGGACTTTGCAATTTTTAGTTTGTGTTCTACGACTTAGCATACTTTAGTCAAAACCGTATCCAGGGAGGGGAAGGGGTTACCGGGTTTGAACCCCCTACCCCGACCCCGAAATTTTTCCGACTCGTAAAAAAAGCAACAAAAACGTACATAAACAAATGTTTGATGCACTTTTTAAAGTTTTTTTTGTACCCCTGCCCTCTCCAAAACTTACCCCTCCAAATCCTAGGTACTGCCTTGAGTATAGGATATATTTTGGAAACTAGTTTAAAACATAAAAGAAGAATAGGCCTTAAGTATAGGATATATTTTGGAAACTAGTTTTAAAACATAGGAGCAGAAGCCTTTAAGCTGCAGATCATATAGATTGAATCTTGTAGATGACGGAATGTGGATAAATTAGGGTAATTGTTCTTATGTTCTACTTTCCCCCACTTTTTATTACCTTGGTACCGGTAAACAAAACCAGATGTTGACTAAATTTTCATTTTTGAATTTAGAGATGTACATACATTCCATGTGGCTCTCTAAAACTTTTTAAAAGAGAAAGCAACACCTGGGACGGTCGGGTAACTGTGGTCATTGTTCTTATGTTCTGCTTGCCGCCGCTTTTTATTACCTTTGTACCTGTAAACAAAACCAGACGTTGACTAAATTTTCATTTTTGAATTTAGAGATGTACACACACATTCCACGTGGCTCTCTAAAACTTTGAATTTAGAGATGTACATACATTCCATGTGGCTCTCTAAAACTTTTAAAAGAGAAAGAAACACCTGGGCCGGTCGGGTTACTGTGGTCATTGTTCTTATGTTCTGCTTGCCCCCGCTTTTAATTACCTTTGTACCTGTAAACAAAGCCAGATGTTGACTAAATTTTCATTCTTGAATTTATTGATATACATACCTTCCATATGGCTCTCTAGAACTTTTAAAAGAGAAGTAACACCTGGGACGGTCGGGGTAACTGGGATAATTGTTCTTATGTTCTACTTGCTTCACTTTTTATTACCTTTGCACCTGTGAACAAAACTAGATGTTGGCCAAAATTTTTAAATTTAGAGATACACATACCTTCCATATGACTTTCTAAAACTTTTAAAAGAGAAAGCAAGACCTGGGACGGTCGGGTACCTGGGGTAATTGTTCTTATGTTCTGCTTGCCCCACTTTTTCCTTACCTTTGCACCTGTAAACAAACCCAGATATTGGCCAAATATTCATTTTTAAATTTAGATATATACATACCTTCCATGTGGCTCTCTAAAGCTTTTGAAAGAGAAAGCAACACCTGGGACGTTATAAGCAACAGGACATCCTCCTGCGTATGGCTCTTCAGACCAATTCTTCTCAGTATAAAGTACAGGGTTCAAAGCCCATGGTCCAAAAGCCTTTGCCAAATCTTCCAGAACTGCTCGCTTTCTTACTTCTCGCTGAAAATTGAAAATTGTTAATTTAACGTTTACCTTAATTCAAATCAAAATTATGACTTTCACTTTACTACAGGAATCCAAATTTCTGTATGAGGGGGCTTTAAATATATCTTGAGCCTTCCAGCAATTCTGAACTTAAACAGGTACATGATCAAGACTACAATTTGTAAACTGTCTCATTTTTTAGTAAAATATATGTAACCTGTGATTAATCCTCAGAGGCAATTTTGTTTTTTTAATTTTTTTTTTTTTTTTTTTTTTTTTTTTTGTCTCC